>JAQHUG010000450.1:179304-192678 GCA_028555095.1 Dicrostonyx torquatus | reverse complement strand
AATCAAAGTGGTGTAGGATTGTTTTGCATCATTAAATGACAAACTATTCTAACTCACAACTTTTCTAATTAAAACCCAGAGTCTGTTGCCAGCATATTATTCCAATATTTAACTATACTTGCTGCTAGAAATGATACTGGGACATCATTCATGATGATTTCAAAGCTAAAACTCCTTGAGCAACTTTTGAAGATCTATAAATTTTGAATAAATTAGTATGCATGTGGATAATAAACCAAAGTTTTGTACTGCATTATAGTGGAATATAAAGGACATAAGACATAATGACAAGCATTGCATTCCACAACCTTTACCTCTTTGAATGTGTGTGCTATTAAAAAACTGAAGATATTCTCCACTTTAGTACTTTACTGTGGCAGATTCACTTTGAAAAAAATGGCAAAAAGAGCCAAGTTGATAAGTCAAAGAATGTATAATGGAAAACTATAAAAATAGAATTAGATTTGAGCAAGTGCTGAGTAGCTCTCCTCAACTTACTGTGAAATATTAAATCCTTAACTAAAAAAGATCATTAATGGAGCTACTCTAGGAAATCAGAGCTTGAAGCCCCATGAGAGAAATCAGGCAGTAAACATGGAGTTGATCATAAGGCCCTGAATTTAAAACAAACAAACAAACAGAAAAGACAAGAAACAAGGTCCTTAAGGACACTATATAGCTCAAGAAAGGCATGCCACTGGGAAAAAATTTCAGATAGTCTGAATAAAACAAGTCCTCATAATAATGGAATATATATGCCTTGGATATTCATAATGTGTTTATTGTAATATGTCTGGCAGAGCAGAAGATATGGAAGGTTCTCCATTTGAATGTATACCAATGGTGAAAATTGATAAGTTTCTGTTCACATTTTACACATACTTCCAAACTGGATTTATTCACAAATGATAGAATCCTTAAAATTGTTTAAAGTATATCTGTTCAGCATTCATAAGTAAATTTTTCTACACAATTTTATTTCTTTTGCAATTAAGATAATTATTTTGATATTCTTTATGGATATCAAGGTCAAGGCACACCAAAATTAAAGGTAGTTCATTAGCTTGCACCAAAACATAAACTGACTGGAAATTTTGTGGCTGTTGTTCAGAAATATGACCCCTTCTGAAGATAATGAATAATTCGTATGTGTACAACAAAGTCATGAAACAATGGCTTCACTGAGTTGAAAGGAAGATCCACAGAGCAACCCTGAAAGAGACTATTCCTGCTTCCTAGTGACTCATTTGGCTCATTTCTTGTGAAAATGTGTGTTAAGAAAATCTGATAACTGCAACATAGCTAGAATCTGTCCTTTTAATTTTTCTGCTGCAGAAACCTAGAGAATATTTATTGTGGCTATATGTGTACCATGAAAGAGTCAAAACCCTTGAGAAGCTCTGTGCTCTTGAGTGCTGTGGACAGACAACCAGGAGTACTGTGTGTGTCTGTCTGTAAGGGAAAGGGATATAAAAGATGGCTGAACAAGATGCTACTTTTCGATTTTTTTTATCTCTCATTAAAGTTGTTACAATTCTACCTCATGTACAAGAGTGCTGTTTCCAAGGAAGTAGTGACTAATGTTCAGTAAGAAGGACAGCTCCAGATGATTACTTGGAATTCCCATCATGCTTCATGGTGGCTCTCCCTGAGCCTTCCCTTATATCTACTCCTCCCACCTAAGGGCTGTCCTATCAAAAAGTCAAGGCAGTTTCTTTATTCAACCAATGAAAGCAACCCAAATATAGAAGGACCCTCCTACACCATTTCCCAGTCACAATTGATGGAGAAAACATATTCAATGACAAAACCAGATTAATTAATACATACCTACAACCCCCATTTTATTTTTACAGAAAGTACTAGAAGGGAAAATCCAGTGCAAGAAGAAACACAGAAATACAGGCAACAGAAAATTTTACATCAGCATCCCCAAGAGTAGAAACACACAAACACTACCACCAAAAAATAACAGGAATCAACAATTACTGGTCATTAATATCTCTTAAAATCAATAGACTCAATTCACCTATAAAAAGACATTGGCATAGTGTATACAAATGAAGGATTGATCCTTCTATTTATAACAAATTCATCTCAACTTCAAAGACAGATATTACCTCAGAGTAAAGGGTTGAGAAAAGATTTTCCAAAGAAACAAGAGGATAGATTTAAAGCCAAAATCAATCAGAAGAGATGGAAAAGGAAACTTCATACAACAGGAACAATCCATCAAGATGAATTCTCAATCCTGAACATATATGCCCCAAATACAAGAGCACCCACATATGTAAATATTACAAAAGAAACATTACTAAAGCTTAAATCACACATCAAAATCCACACACAAATAGCAGGAGACTTTAACAA
Source organism: Dicrostonyx torquatus (assembly GCA_028555095.1). Lineage (NCBI taxonomy): Eukaryota > Metazoa > Chordata > Mammalia > Rodentia > Cricetidae > Dicrostonyx > Dicrostonyx torquatus. The sequence goes on along the minus strand of JAQHUG010000450.1, from coordinate 190,308 downwards.
CCCCGTCTCACTGTTGTACAGGAAAACCAGACAGAAACTTAACAGAGAAATAAGAGAACTAACAGATGTCATGACTCAAATTGACTTAATAGTCATCAATAAAAAATTTCACCCAAACACAAGAGAATATACCTTCTTCTCAGCACCTCAAACAACCTTCTCTAAAACTGACTACAAACCCAATAATAAAGCAAACCTCAACAGATACAAAAAAGTAGAATAACTGCTGTATCTTATTGGATCACCATGGTTTAAAATTAGAATTGAACAAAACACTAATTACAGAAAGCCTACAAACTCATGGAAATTGAACAGTGTTCACTTGAGCCACAACTGGGTCAAGGAAAAAATAAAAACATTAAAGACTTTCTAGAATTCAATGAAAATGAAGGCACAATGTACCAAAACATAAAAGACACTATGAAAGCAGTGCTAATAGCAAATTTCATATCATTATGTGCTTACACATAGAAAGTGGAGAAATCTCACACTAGCAACTTGATGGTGTATCTGAAAGCTCTAGAACAAGCCAACATCAAGCCAACAGGCAACATCAAATTAAGTAAAGAGAAACTCAAAGTGATCACACTAAAATCAGGAACAAGACAAGACTGTCCAATTTCTCCATATCTATTCCACATAGTTCTTAAAGTTTTAGATAGAACAATAAAACATTAAAAGAGAATCAAGGCGATAAAAATTGTAAAGGAAGAAGTCAAATTTCACTAATTTCAGATGATGTGATAATATACATAAGTAATCCTAATAATTCTACCAGGGAACTCCTACAGGTAATAAACACCTTCAGTAATATGACAGGATAAAAGATCAAATAAAAATATCAGTAGCCCTCCTATATATGAACGATAAACAAAATCTTAGAAAGAAATCAGAGAAACATCACCATTCACAATATCCACAAACAACATAGCACATAATGGGTTAACACTACTCAAAAACGTGAAATGCCTGAATGACAAGAACCCTAAGTCTTTGAAAAAAGAAATTGAAAAAGATATCAGAAAATAGGAAGATCCTCCATGCTCTTGGATAGGTAGAATCAACATATTAAAAATAGCAATCGTACCAAAAGCAATCTACATACTAAATGCAATGCCCATCAAAATCCCCAAACAATTCTTCACAGACCTTGAAAAAATATATTCAACTTCACATGGAAATAAGAACAACCCAGGATAGCTAAAACAATCCTGTATAATAAAAAAGCCTTACAGACACTCATCATTACTGATATCAAACTCTATTATAGAATTACATAATGAAAACAGATTGTTATTGACATAAAAACAGACAAATAAACCAATGGAATTAAAGACCTGAGTATTAATCAACACACCTAAGAACACCTGATTTTGACAAAGAAGCAAAAAATATACAATGGAAAAAAGAAAACATCTTTAACAAATGGTGGTGGCATAAATGAATGTCAGCAAATTGATCCATACCTATCCCCATGTACAAAACTCAAGTACAAATGGGTTAAAGACCTCAATATAAAGCTGACCACACTGAATCTGATAGAAGAGAAAGTGGAAACTAGCATTCACTGCATGAATAAAGGAGATCACTTCCTAAATATGATACCAGTAGCACAGACACTAAGAGCAATGTTAAATAAATGGGACCTCCTGAAGCTGAGAAGTCTCTGCTAAGCAAAGGACACAGTCAATAAAACATAAAGGTAGCCTACTGAATGGGAAAAGATCTTCACCAACCCCACATCAGACAGTGAACTGATCTCCAAAATATATGAAAAACTCAAAAAATAGACATCAAAATTACAAATAGTCCAATTTATAAAATGGGTTACAGATCTAAAGAGAGAATTCTCAGCAGAAAAATCTCAAAGGCTGAAAGACACTTAAGGAAATATTCAATAGCCTTAGAAATCAGGGAAATGCAAATCAAAATAATTCTAAGGTACCATCTTATACGAGTCCAAACACCTAAAATCCAAAACACAAATAATAGCTTATGCTGGAGAGGGTCTTAGAGTAAGGAGAACAATCATCCATTGCTGGTGGGAGTACAACTTGTACATCCACTTTACAAAAACAGTTTGGCGGTCTCACAGAATATTGGGAATCGACTTACCTCAAGACAACTCTTGGGCATATACCCAAAGGATGGTCAATCATACTCTAAGGACATTTGCTCATATCAGTATTATTTGTAAATGTCAGAAACTGAAAACAACCTATATATATATCTCAACTGAAGAATGGATAAAAAGTAACCAATAACATCTTGAAATTTCAATGCAAGTGAATGGAACTAAGGAAAAACACTCCAAGTGAGATGACCAAGACCCAGAAAGACAATCACAGTATGTATTCAATCATAAGTGGATATTAGCTGTAAAGCAAAGGATAACCAGCCTATAGTCCATGGCTCCAGAGAACATAGGTAACAAGAAAAAAACTAAGAGGAACATACATGGATATTCATGGGAAGGAAAAATATACAAGACCCCCTGAGAGAATTATGAGCTTTGTTGAGGGAAGAAGGGAGGGTGAAAGGGAAGGAACAGAGGGTAAGGGGAAGAAAAACTTGGGGAAATGGAATGGTCAAGACAGGGGAAGAACAAGAGAGAGAACAAGGAAAGAGATATCTTGATTGTGGAAGCCATTATGGAGCTTTCAAAAAGTCTGACACTAGAAAAGTTCCCAGTAATACTCAAGGAGGACTCTATCTAAAACTCTAAGCAGTTGTGGAGAGGGTGCCTGAACTGGCCTTGCCATGTATGTCATCACAGATGCTTCATCCATCAACTGATGGAAATAGATGCAGAGTTCTTTAGTAGAACATATATCTGAGTTCTCAAAGTCAAATCAAAGAGATGGAGACTGATAATATGAACTAACAGGACAAGACCATAATGGGGATAACCAATGAAACAGCTTTCCTGAGTTAATGGAAGATAACTGACTCCAGCAGTGGGGAAATCGGCCTAAGACCAAATAAGGCCCTCTGAATGTGGGTGACAGTTGTATGGCTGGGACAGACTGCAGTGCCACTGGCAGTGAGACCAGTATCTATTCCTTCTACTTGTACTGGCTATCTGGAATCCATTTCCTTTGGTGGTATACTTTGTTCAGCCTGGATATAGCAGCATGGGTGGGTCTTGGTCCCACATAAAAGCAATGTGCTAGAGTTTGCTGACTTCCGATGGGTAGCTTTATCCATTCTGGGGAGGATTTTAGAATAGTGGTAATGTTTCTCAACCTTCCTAATGCTGAGATTCTTTAATACAGTTCTTCATGTTGTGGTATTTATTTCCTTGTCTGAAACTTTCTGGGAGTCCACTATTTAGGGCCATACCAAATGTATGATAACTCATTGCATACATAATATACTGGAGTAAATTCAACAAAGTAAACACATAGTGTTTTTTTTGTTAAAGAATAACATAAATCTGGGATGAAATAGGAAATGGGTGTTCCATCGTGAGTGCGTCTATTATTCTCGGGAACTTTAGTTGTCATAGAACCTTGAGCTTCTCACTTTATCAAATAAGAATGATGTTAATTGAGCTCCTGTGATAACAGGGATAAAATCATGTTTATGCTCCTGTACAAAGAAGGTTGTATCAGAATTAGGAATCAATGCAGTAATGCAGTATTAGAAATTTCCAAGTTAAATTGAACATTATACTTTGTGCCCCAGTTATCCCAAGGGAGTATCTTTCTCAGTCCTTACAGGTTAGAAAGTGAGAAAGTTAAAGTCATTATGTCCCTTGATTCTACACATCACTTTTCCTCAAAATGTAAGACAGAGTAACTGGCTCATGAAAGACATTTTATAATACTAAAATTAATAAGTTCAAAATAGAACAAGTAGGAATAATAAGTTTATTGAAGATTAGCATATTCAGAACCAGATTCTGTCTCAATACACCTTTTATATCCCAAAAGAGAATAATTTCAAAAGCAGAGAGTTGGGCGAGTTGCCTAGATGTTAATTAATAATGAGTATCATGACAAGATTTGTTGGAGGAAAGTCTTTATACTCTAAACATTAGGAGAGATCTTATCACTTCAATCACTGCTTCAAGATACTATCAACTGGGTTTCAGCATTTGAAGAGAATCTATTTTCCTTTGCTGTGCCAGTATATTTATATTTATTAAGGTGGAAAGAATGAAAGAAATTTAAGTTGCAAGGAAACTGAACGATTTATTTTCTGGTTTTGGGAGAAAAGATTTATGTTCATTCTATATCATCTGTGTTAGTAATTCATTACAACATAATGGATTACTCTAAAATTTAAGAAAATTAAAACAGACTCATTTATTATCTTTAGCCACTTATGGTGCAAGAATCAAAAGGAATTTAACTGAATAGTTCTGATAGAGGTTTTTTTTCACTAAGTGGTAGTCAAGCTCAAACTGGGCAACAGACACCTCAGATTCAACCAGAGCTAGAGAATTGACATCCATGTTCACATGTGTGGTCATTTGCAGGCTTCATTTTTTTTTCACTGATTATGTCCAGAGATTTCGATACATTTTTATATAGGTGTACAAAGCTATTCATACCACGGAGGTCTATGTCATCCAGAGAGAGTGATACTATTTCACCATTACTGCAGTGGAACTTTCCTCCACTGTGGACCACACAAGTGTCTAACAACCAGGTGGGGACCATTGCATATCAGCTTTGAGGATGACTACCACTCATACAATTTACAAGAAGTATGCAAGAATTAATCAGTAGCAAAACCATAAAGAAATAATTGTTGAAGGACCTAATCAAAAGAAGTACTCCATTTATCCACCTTATCTTATTTATTTTACCATTGAGGGAAATATACTTCCTCTCTCTACTTGTGAATTCTTTGTAACTGTATTGCTTAAACTAGTCAGCCTGTTCAATTTTTTATTCATATTCGCAGAGTACATAGTGTAGTGAAGAAGACAAGAGACAATTTCTTCACAAGTGTTCACATTTCAAGTAAAGTCTTTCACTGGAATTCTGCTGATCCCTGAACAGTATAAAATTGTTTTCCTAAGAAAGGCAAACAAAGAAAGGAAAACAAATCATCTCATGGAAATTAGAAGTGATTTCCAGGGGAGACTATCATAGTTTATCTTTTTCTAGAATAAAAGAGACTTCTTATAGATTAGTCTTGTACATGTCATTATGGTTAAGAAAATAGCTCCCTAAGTCCAAGGATAACTTTTCCAGTCAGCAGTTGGAATTTGAACTTTAGGAAGGTAATCTATAAATCAGAAATGTAGACTTTATTTTTTTCTGAAAGCTTTACATGTACACACCAAATATTCTTCATTTTATATTTATGAAGGAAGTCTAGGGCTATAATAACATCTTCTTGAGCTGGGTCTGTCTGAACATGATATTGAATGTATGTGGAAAGATAAATCTCACCTTTTTTCTCATTACCTACTGCTGCTTTCTAAATTCCGAGGAGCAACTTTTTGGTTTCTGTTCCTGTCTCTTGAGTTGAGCATCATGACAGATTAAACATGGATGGTGAAATATTTCTGCTTATTACCTCTTTATTTCTGTGACAAAATGTGAGAGAAAAATGATTAAGGGGCAGACTCCTTCGGGCTCCCAGTGTTTTGGTGTATCTTTACTTGACTGTTCTTGACTCTTCTGATTCTAGGCATATGCATGGTGAGGCAGGATACCATTGTTGGTAACCTTTGGGAATAAAGAAAAGACTGAAAAAGGAGCCTGAAATAAGACATAGCACCAAAGAGCATGCTTCTTTCTATTGATTGATTTTCTCCAATAATGCCCAGCCCACAATTCCCCAATGTTGTTTCATAATGCCATCAATTATGAACTAACAAATCATTGATGTACTAAAGAATATAAAACCCTCATAGTTCAATTATATCCAAATAGTCCCACTTTTGAACATTGAATTGAGGATTAGGTATTTAACATATGAGCTTTGTAATTGCTCAATTCATACCTAAGCTGTAAATTCATGCCTCTATAGCCTATAAGGCAGTATAACTGCATGAATCAATGTACTCTGTGATAAGAATTTCTCATAAATATCTTGATATAATAGAGTTTGCTTACTTAATAAACTTTATATTATTCTAAAATATAATAACTGTCTAAAGGAATTTATAAAATACAATGAAAACAACTTGAACTATTCTGAAAGAAATAGCACAAAGAGACCACATCTATGAGTCAAAACTGAAGTGCAAAAAAAAGTTACTGCAGATGAGCAACAATTTTGCATCTAACTTTTTTATCAGCTTGCCAGTGTGTGAAAGGAAATTTGTTTCAATTCAGTGTACAAAATAAAAATACTAACACTAGAGAGTGACAACCAGGCTTAAACAAAGATCGAAATCAGAGCTCTTGATGAAGAGATCAACACTCAAAAGTATTTACATGATGCAAACAAGAACATACGGCTTCAAACTGTTTCTTAAATTGACTTCATTGTAACTCATAAGAATGAGTCTGAAAGACAATCTAAAATACATCACATATTAACATCATTCCCTATCCTTGTACACATAGAAACCTTAAATGTCCTAGCCTATATTGAGATCAGTGTGGGGTCATATGACTGTGTTTCCACCAGGCAAAGACCATCTGAGAGTAAATACAGTTTTCCCCTTATCTCTTCGTCCACAATGACTTTAGATGTCCTTGATTAAGATGGCCATGCCACAGAATAGAAGCCATTTCCTTGACTCAGAGAGATATTTTCAAGCATAACTGCTTAGTCTTCATACAACCCTGACATGAGCAAGAAATAAAATTAATGTGTTTTTTCCTTGACTAAAATAATAATTATGATCAATGTGGGGTCTGCAATTCCACTCACCTTTAGACAATATTTGATCTTGGAGTATAGCTCAGAAAGTCTACCATACATAGACTCAATTCTTTGCATACATTTTTCAACATCTCTTGTCAGCTAGGGTTAATAATCTTGAAGATGAGCATGATGTTGTTAATTCACCAATATTAGCTAATGCTTTTTACAACTTACTATGTCTGTCACATTCTAAATGCTTATAGTACACATTTAATGTTATACATATAATACACAATACAAGATTAATTCATATTTAACCTTGAAACTACATTAATTCACTTAGGTATACTGGTCTAAAGTTCAAATGAGGAAGCACTGGAGGCAGTCATTCAGTAAAAGGTGTAACTAAAGTAAGATTCAATGATACACTGGACACACAGGACCAGAAGAACACACTGTGGGATGCAGATATGTGACAAGTGGCAACCTATCGTAAAAGGACTTGTAGTCTCCTCTTTCCCACATACCAGAACCACAAAAAACATATAGGTTACAGAGACCAACAGCTTCTACTTGACCCTCCTCCATATACCACCAAGTAGAGTTTGTTAGAGTCAAGGGTATCTGAGAACTTAACCTTTCAACTCAACACAGGTGGGCAAGGAACTCATTACATGAAGAAATAGTGCCTGTCTAAGACACATATTTTATTGTGGGAAGCAATCAGTAAAGAAATTCTGAACTAAACAGAGTGGTAAGAATGAGCAACTACTGACTTCTGAACCCTCAGTGGGGCATCTTTAAAAACTTCCCCTCAAGGTTCAGAGGACACTGTGTAAAAAACAGTAGAAAAAATGGAAAAAAAGTGCCATGGGAAGGAGAGTTAGTGCTGAATATAATCAAGTTATATTGTGTTGATATACCAGGTTGTCAAAGAGTAAACACTTAAAATTTTAAACTAGATTTATAGATTCTAATTATAATCTAATCTAATATAGATTCAATGTGTTGTTCCTAACCTAAATATTAAATTACATTTCATGTAAAGATTAACACTCTCATCTCAGAAGAGCTATCAAATTTTAAACATTACCAGTTACCTAAATGTCTCAGGATTTCAAATTACATAACCTAGTAAAGTAATAATAGTGATTGTATGATAGCATCCTATTAGGACAACTGATGAGCAAACTGAATCATCTAACTGATATTGGCCTCCAACTCAAAAGAATTATCATATATGGAACATAAATTTTCTTTTAAAATGAGTTTTCAATACAACATAACTCTATGATCCTTTATTGTGTTGGTGTAGCAATCTGCATAATACATATAATGTACAAATTAATTTATTTAATTTTAAATGCATGCTGGTTATCTGAAGTTTATGGTAAGCAAGTTGGGTAAAGTTAATTAAACATAGTAACTATTTCCTCAGAGTAGAAAAAAATTCACAATAAATCTATTACAAACTAATGTGATTCAATCACTGACCATATGTTACATCCTAGAAGAAAATCAATAAATACAGTAGGGCTCGGTGCTTGGTTTGCTTTACTACAATTAATCTTTTGGAAAGAAATTTAACCTTTAAATTAACTCAAATAAAAATTCTATGAGCTTATTTTTTTCCTAAAATACAAAATAACAAGTGTTCTGCTTTTAAATGAAATTCTCTGCCTACCTCAAATATGATCTATAAGAACCATAATAATGTAGAATACAAAACAAGGTTCAACACTATCCAATTCACAGAGAAAAATGGGGAAAAATCACCTTTTCTCTATTTAGGCAAAAGATAATGCCCTTGCATCCTGACTTGTGCCACCACCAGGGTTCTGATCGAGTACCTTCCATGGCATCATTCTGTGCCATATGCTGCTCTCAGGGAACATTTGAAAACCAAGCCTGCAAAATGTCCTCAGGTAAGCATCACCACAACTTCATGTATTTTTGCCACAGAAAAACAAGTTAAAGCAGTAGTGGTGTAAAGAGAGTTTGCTGCTGAAACTACATAATTGAATTCTGAAAGGGAAAGGTCCCGTTCCAACATGCCTTTCTTATTATATCAGACAAGTGAGTTCTAGAATGTCATCCTTGTCATCTTAAGTCCTAGTCACAGACATCTCTGATCACTCAGATGTTACAGGACTGCCATAAAAAAAAGAATAGAAAAGGGCATTTGAACCTACCTTACATGTCACTCGGTAGCCTGAAACATTGCTGTATGAAACACTAACTCCATACAATATGAGAACCTGTCCAGTTCTCCTGTTGACCCTATTTTAATAATTAGCAAATTGAAATGGTGTTGTAACAATCAAAGGCATGTAAAAAAATCAGCCTTGAAAAAAAACTAGCAGGGAAGACACACACACACAAACACACTCACCCCATCCATACCTCACATAAAAACTACTACTAATAAGGAATTTTTCCTGAATAAATTAAAAATACATTTGTGAGCACTGAAAAATTACAAAAGGAGACAAAGACCATAAAAGCTTTAGGGTTTAAAAAGAAACATTTGCCTGATTTTATGCCAATACCAGGATGTTTTCAGTATTGTAGCTGAATAGTAGAGTTTGAAGTCATTGACTATGTCTCCAGAAGTCTTTTTATTGTTCAGGATTGTGTTGACTAACCTGGGTTTTTTGCTTTTCCATATGAAGTTGAGTAGCATTCTTTCAAGATCTGTGAAGAATTTTGATGGGATTTTGACAGGCTTTGCAGTGAATCTATAGGATACTTTTTGGTAAGATTGTGATTTTTACTATGTTAATTCTATCTACCCAAGAGCATGGTAGATCTTTACACTTTCTGGTGTCTTCATCAATTTCTTTGCCAAAGATGTAAAGTTCTTGTCATACAAGTCTTCCACTTGTTTGGTTAGAGTTACTCCAAGATATTTTATGCTATTTATGGCTATTGTGAATGGTGATGTTTATCTGATTTCTTTTTCAGCTGTGTTACTATCTGAGTACAGGAGGGTTACTGACTTTTTTAAAATTAGTCTTGTATCCTGCTACATTACTGAAAGTGCTTATGAGTTGTAGAAGTTCCTTAGTAGAATTTTTGGAGTCACTTATGTAAACTATCATATCATCAGCAAATAGTGAGAGCTTGACTTCTTCTTTTTCCGATTTGCATCTTCTTGATCTCCTTTTGGTGTCTTATTGCTCTAGCTAAGACTTCAAGAACTATATTGAATCGATATGGAGAGATTGGAAAACCTTGTCGTGTTCCTTACTTCAGTGGGATCTCTGGGAGTTTCTCTCCATTTAAATTCATATTGGCTGTTGTCTTGCTGTATATTGCCTTTATTATATTTAGGTATGTTCCTTGTATCCCTGCTCTCTCCAAGACCTTTATCATGAAGGGATGTTGTATTTTTGTCAAAAGCTTTTTCAGCAACTAATGAGGTGATCATTATTTATTTTTCAGTGTTTTATATGGGGGATTATGGTGACAGATTTTTGTATGTTGAAACATCCCTGCATCTCTGGGATAAGCGGACTTGATAATGGTGAATGATGATTTTGATGTGTTCTTGGGTTCAATTTGCTAGTATTTTATTGAGTATTTTTGCATCAAGGTTCATGAGTGAGATTGGTCTGTAATTCTCTTTCTAGTAATGTCTTTCTGTGGTTTGACTATCAGGGTAGCCTCATAAAAAAGTTTGGCAATATTCCTTCTGTTTCTACAGTGTGGAATAATTTAAACAGACAAGAGGACCAATGGAACCAATTGGATTTGTCTGGAATTAGTGCATCCCTCAACAATTTGACATGTAAACACATCACTACTAAATCATACTGTTTCTTTGCTTTGTCCCCTAAATCTCAGGCTATTAATGCCACAGTATGTAACACAGCTAAACTTTTAAAATCCATCATCTTTTAAGAATCCAAAGTGTCTGTATGACAGGAACTTTAAATCTTTGAAGAAGGAAATTTAAAAAGACACCATAAAGTGGAAAGATATCCCATGCCCTTGGGAAGGTAGAACTAACATAGCAAAACTGACAGTCTTACCAAAAGCAATCTACCAGATTCAATGCAATGCTCATCAAAATACAGCAAAATCCTTCACAGTTCTTGAAAGAATGGTGCTCAACCTCATATGGAAAAACAAAAAATCCAGGATAGTCAAAACAATTGTGTACAATAAAAGAACTTCTGGAGGCATCAAAGTCCCTGACTTCAAACTGTACTACAGAACTACAAT
>JAQHUG010000450.1:152844-167444 GCA_028555095.1 Dicrostonyx torquatus | reverse complement strand
AAAAGGGGAGCTTTGCCCAGGGACACTCTTGGGGAGTGGGACACAGAAAATCCGGGGGAGGGGGAGAGGGGACCTCCCAATGGAGCAGAGCGCCTAGGGGCTATAGGTTGTTCTTACCAGTCCAGTTGAGCTGAAGCTGTGGCACTCACCAAGGACCAGCAGCCATGAAAAGGTGGAAACCCTATCTTTAGATTGGAAGAATCAAATGACCTAACCCAAATTAACTTCTCATAAATATTTATAATGAGTATACCAAATTTAAACAGAAACACTTTTTCAAAGTGATCTGTTAAGTGCTATGAAAAAACACTTGTAATTTTAAGATTCTTAGCAGGAAGGATAGAATTCACAGGAATTTTCAAGAAACCTGAAACTTTAAATGTCATGAATAAAAGTAATTGAACCATAGTACATAGGAAAATTCTGAAAAAGAAAGACATTATTTTGATCAGAACTGTTGAGTATTTCTAGTCATTCCTAACCATAAACTAACTAGGCTGAAGGACTATAGTTATCTGATATTCTGTTGACTATGAAAATATGCTTCTTCTTCCTGAATGTGCTTTGGTCCCTGTTATACTACTGCTTTCTTTCTCCATTTACTCATCTTTCCAATACTCTATTAATCACTTTTCTATATCCAGGTTGATTGTTGATGTGGTATTTGTCTTTTGTGTTGAGTTATTGCAGCATTGTGTACCCTAGCACCAACCATTTGCTGGACATGATATAGCCCTACTTTCTAAAGCCTAAATACTATTCCATTGTGAATATTCACATTTTACTCATTCATTAATTTGCTGAGGGACAGCTAAGTTGGTTTCATATTTTACCTATTCTGAGAAGTTCAACAATAAATGGAAAAACAAGTTGTGATTACATACATATGTTGAATCAGTCCACAAAATATGCCAAATGATTCCACACACTCATATATATGTAGATATAATCACACATATACATATATATACATACTCACAAACTCATACATATACATATATGTGCACATATACATTCATATCATATACTTGTATGGGTGTGTTGACTCATGTACAGTTTTATATATAATACATGTATTACCATAACAAAAGGACACACATATATGTGTGTATATACATTTAAGTATATATGTATATGTTTATACATACACATATATATGTATATATATAGTAGGAAATTAGTCTCATATGGTGGATCCATCTTTAGTTCTTTGAAGTGACTATAGAATTAGGCTTCTATGGAGGTACTCCATAGACGTTGTACAATGCATTTCTACCAATAATATTCTACCAATAATAATAATACTTCTTCACCTTCTCATAAGCATTTGTTGTTTTGTATTTATGATAATACTCACTTTAGTAAAGGCAAAACGTTATCTTATTGTGGACTTTGGTGTACATTTCATTGATGGCTTATATTGTAGAGAATTTTCTCATAAATAGTTTCAGATTTTGAGTTTATTCTTTGAAAAATAAGTACTCATATTAATAACCTACTTTTAATCAAATTGTTTCATTGAGTTCTTTGAGTTCAGTTTATAGACAATTTCTTTTTCACCTGCATATTACTTCTTTATTCTGTTCCTTATCTTATTTGCAACATCGTAGTTTATTTGTTTGATGGAACAATGTTGGTCTGTTTTGGTTTTTGCTGTCTGTGTTTTGGGGTGTTGTCCAAATAACAAACACACAAAAGAAATTGTTCCCATACTGCAACTTTAAAGTATTCATCTCTTTTTTTCTACATTTTTCATGTCTTACCTTATATCTGTGATCCATTTTGCATAGTTTTTTTTATGTAAGAGAAGAGATAGAGACTAAGCCTTAATCGTTTGAACAGCCCATATTCCAGGTTCTACCCATTTCTTACAATCTAATAACTGGCAAATATTAATAGCACCATTTCATAGTGATTTTTAATCTTTTTTTAGTTTTTCAATCAGCCCTGTATTGCTTTGATACAAATATATTAAGATGAGATTAATGGAAAAAGCAGAAATATTGAATTACATTTGCATGTATAATTATCCCAAATTTGGAAAGTACAGTGTTCATTGAAATGCATGCCAGAGAAAGGAATTTACAGCTTGATCCCATTTATGCTGGAACATCAGTACAAAAAACACCACAATGTATTATTGAAAAACATATATAATCAACTATAAAGCTCGTTAACAACCATCTTAGCATGTCCATTTCAAACCTTGAAACACTGTTATGTCTGAAACTCAAATGCATATTAGAGATGGTCAGAAATATTATAATATCTTACAAAGGATAAATTAATATATAACCTTGAAATATAAATTATTAAAAATCTGATACTATAGGATCATGAGATACTGTTCTACAAATCCTGATCAATATGTAAGATTTGGGTGTCTTTAATGCAATTGCTCTTTATAATTTCTTCAATAATATAAAGAATGTAGCTTGTAAACAAATGGCATTCCTTAATCCAAAGGGTACCAATTGCTCCTTCAATAGCTCTTGCAATACTCTTCAATAATTAGAACTGTTCTCTTTGATAATGTGTGTTGTTTAAGGAAGCATGCACAAAATATTCTCTGCTTTAATTTGTTTATCTATTGAATGTTGTTTAATTTTAATTATCCAGTGGTCATTAGCATGCATTTTTGTGTAATGAGGAAAGGCAAGCTTGAATGCGCACTGAGTATCAATGTTTATTACATTTCCCATTGAGTAAAATAATGTTATTACCTTTGCAAGCATTTAGAAATGCATATTAAAACATTCCAGATGTCTTGTGTTATGATCCTGGAAAGAGGTGAGGAGCGTTTCTGAAAGTCAAGCTAGCGGGTCAAAGCAGTCATAAAGTCGTACTTGCAAGGAGGTGAAGCAGATGGTTATCTTCAGGACTGCCTTTTCCTAGGCACATCATCATGACACCTATTTCAGATCTTCTCCTTATACTCATAGAAACCCCAACAACTTGGTGTATAAACAATACTCCATTTAGTAAACACACTTCCTGAGTCACTGATAAAAAGTATATTGTTACCAATGGCTGTGTTCTAGATATGATGACCCTATGTCTGAGATGGGCTATCTGCCAAATATCATAAATCTCAACAGTGTGGGAAGACAGCAGTATACAGTTATACTCTATATGATAGATGGCATGCTTCTGGAGAAAAGTCATACTCCTTAAGGATGCCTTCAGGAATTTACACATGGGAAAGTAAGAAGACAGCAGAGAGGAAGACTAGTACCATCCCACCCTCTGGCCTCCTCTGCCTTGAGATTTCTATATAGAATTGATGGTAGAATGTTAATGAAATGATTCCTCTTTTTCTTTAGTTTGCCAGGAACTGTAACAGTTACTGGCCCCTTTTTGCCCCTTCTCCCATTTTAATTTTAGTTTTTAGGTACTCTCATAGTCCATCCTAACCTTCCCAACAAGTCACTCACTTTTTGGTTCCAGAAAATGATGCTACCTTTTATTTTATTTACCAAGGAAGAAAGGGGCTACAAAGAGATACCTTTTACCCTTTTCTTCTCTTGTCACCAAAGCAAAGCCAGCTCACTTGTTTCTGTTTACTTACTCCAATTCCTCCGACAACAGGAATCCTTGTCCTTAAAGAAAACATCTTTTCAAATGTCCTCTGGAATTTTCCTCTCAAGTACACTCAAGGACTTTGTTTCAGACACTTCTCCTTTATTTTCCTGTCCAGAAATAACCTTTCTCTATAACTCTGTTTGTTTGTTTGTTTTGTTTTTTGTTTTGTTTTGTTTTGTTTTGTTTTTCGAGACAGGGTTTCTCTGTAGCTTTGGAGCCTATTTTGGAACTAGCTCTTGCAGACCAGGCTGGTCTCGAACTCAAAAAGATCCACCTGTCTCTGCCTCCCGAGTGCTGGGATTAAAGGCGTGCGCCACCACTGCCCGGCTATAACTCTGTTTGTTAAACAAATATTATCATCACTTTCCCACCACTGTGCTACACAATTCAGTTATCATCCCCTTCTATGCTCTCTCCATAATTCAGAGAGAGAATCCAGTACCTAATTCTCTTAGTTGCTTTCATTTCCTCAAGGCTAGCACTTGCTTCATCCTCTCACTCACTGCTAATGTCACATACTACGTCTTAAAAGCATCTTTGAGTTCCTGCTTCAGAAGACCTCTCAATCAGCTGATACTAGCAAACTCTCTGTCTTTCAAGAACCCTATCCTTCTTATCTTTGGGACTCTTCCACCTTCCAGGAAGTCCTCTTTGATGGTATATGTGCAATCCAATACACAGAACTATTTCTTTCTCACCAAAATTTGTAGCCTATTAGAGAAAACTCAAAAGTCAAACTGGGGAAATACATATTAGTTTTCAGTAAATAAAAATCATGGGAAAACATCATCAGAGCATTTCAGTCCCGGTATTATTGACATACTGGACAGAAAGATTTTTTGTTACACGAGTGACAGATACTCTGCATTCTGTAGGAAACTAAGCAGTATCCTGGACTTCTAACATCCAGATTCCAGCAGCACTTTGTCCACCATCAATTCTAATAACTCAGAATATTTCCTGGTATCATCATATTTTCTCATGAGGAAAAAGTTCCTAACAAAAATTTTCCTTCAGTAAGAAACAGTACTTCACAATAGTAATATATTCACTCATAATGCAGCAACACACTAGACAGATGTGTGTGGGATGGGTAGGTTTAATGAACAGATAGGCTTCCTACATGAATCGGGAAGTTGACAAAACCATTCACTATGCAAGCAAGCATATGTAAAAATTAGTGAAATGGAACAGAAGTTAGGTCAGTTAGGTCTCATTTGGGAAGAACAGGTGACAAAACTATAGGAGTTGATAAAATGTGAGAGTAAGGATTCCTCTGGATTGATCCTACATGTTTACCTCACAGAGTTTATCTCTTTAACCTTCTAATCTTCTGTTGAGTCTTAGAGTTCCATTCTTTGCCCTAGTCTCACAAATTCACCAGAAAATCTCTCCTTCTCAGGACAATATCTTGAGATCTTGCTAAATCCACCTCAAGATCTAACCGCACACAGACAGCTGCCAAAAATACATCAATCTCTCTGTGAAAGATTTTCTTGATAGTTAACCACAGTTAAACCTGTTGTAATTTCCCTAAAGAAATCCCTGTGTTGATAAGGGAACTCTGCTCATTGGTGGTTAAATTGCATTTGGAAATAGTTGCTGACCCCCTTACAGACAATCAGTGTAATTAAACTACTCTGTTTCATATCATTAAAATGCATTCTATTTCCTACATCCTTAATTTTTGCATCATATTTTTCTAATAAAATTACTGTCACTGTATCTATTCCATTCCTACCATCTTGTTCTACCATGCTACTTCTCTGCATTTAAATAAACAATACATGTATAGCCTGGTTCTTACCTTACTAAATTACTTCAATATATCTCTATTGTTCTCAGGACAGTGAATTCAGCCTCACTTGAATTGCTTCTCTGCCATGTTCTGTTCTTCTGATAATTTCCTGTGTGCCCTGACTCATACTACACACCAAAAGGCGTTCATATTCATTCAATATCTTCTTGGCTTATATTGTATCTTCAGGAATTGCTAATTCTAAAAAGTAGGGTCAGGTCTTGTTTAGGCATCCAAACTGTGGAAATTTCATGGATGCATCTTCCTTGTTATATCATCAGGAAGACACAATTGCACAGTTTTCTTCCAGGTCCTCTAACTCTTACAATCTTTCCACATATCATTTTGCTTTGTTCTCTGTGACTTAAGCATAGAGTTTCTGTTGTAGATGTGTAAATTGGGGATGAGCACACCATGATCAGTTCTTTTTTGCACTTTGACCAGTTGTGGTTTGCTGTAACAGCTTTTATGTGCTGCAAAAAATAAATTTCTCTGATGGGAGATGAGAGCTACACTATCTATGGGAACATGTATATGTATAAAATACATAAATGACATGTCATTGATAGTTGATAAAATTTGCAATACTAGTCATGATATCTCCTCTGTTGATCAAGCCTTATATTGAATTACAAAAAAGATCTAAGAGCCACCAAAGCATCGTGAGAAATACCTTGTCATGCTGGTCATTGCTATGGTTCCTAGGCATTCCAAATGGATAAAACTATTTCTGGTTCACTTCTTGGAAGCTTATGTAGCACCTTTCATTGCTGTGAAAACTAGTCCTTGAGGAAAAGGTTTTCAGATTAGATTAAGCTTGAAATCTCTGATTTCTATGTACAAAGTGCCTGGTGTCTTCAGAAATAGGGACAAACCTTCAGCTACTCTAAGGCAAACAAGGGCAGTCACAGTAGCTTATAGATTGTTTCACACTCTTTTGGACTCTCCTGAAAAATTACTCAAAAGGATGCTCATCAAACCTTATTCTGGTGGGGTTTCTTTCGATAGACTATGACACTTGAGAAGAACATTATCATCAAAATTGTCATAGTCTTATTTAAACTATGTTTATGGGCAAATGTGCATGCATATACATTCTTTACAATTTTAAGTAAATATAAGAATAATATAGTCCATAAATTTTCAAAGCATCCTTTTTTTGTTAATTATCTCTTTTTCTTGTCTCCTCAATTATAACATACCCACCTGATTTTTTCCATTTCTCAATTCATCATTTGTTTCCTGTTATTCCCTTCTAAAATTATCCCACAGAGGCTCCTATTTTTTCCTTTTATTAAAATATGTTTGCAACAATATATGTTTACAAAGCTATAATTTCTGGTTACATTTCTTTGTACACTTTCAACAATTGTATACATGTTTTTTTTCTAGAGTGGGTCATCAATTAATATTTGCCAAATGAACAAGTGAAGTACCCTTTACTAAATGTGCTATTTATTCCCATTTCACTGTTACCAAGTTTAGTATTTTCCCCCTAAGATAGATTGCAGTCAAGAAGCCCAAGGACAAGTAATAAAATCCATCTGCAGGGAATATTACATCAGAACAAATCAAAAGTTATTTTTTAAGCAAGCTATTATGTGAATAAATGCTAGGGAAAGAAATGTACCAACTCTGAGTCACTCAAGGTTTTCTCTCAGTAGAAAACCTTTCAGTTCAATAATTTTTTTCCTCCAGACAGAGAAAGTTTTTCTCTTATTTTACATTAGTCTCTCCTAGAAAAGTACCAGGAAAGTTTTCTTTCTTTACTAACATTTTCTGGAGGAAAACAAGACGTTTTCCTCAGTCAACGTAGATACTAGAATTAACTTTTAAATAAAATATTTCTCTCACATAACTACAGTTTTATTTTTAAAACATTTTAAAATATTTTAGTAATTTTTAAGAAATGAGATAATAAAAAAGAACTCTATACATTATAGTTTATCATATTCTGTCCCAATATCTTCATTATTTGCTAAAGTTTTCATAGAAAAAACTTTCAATTACAAGATATTAATTTAATATTATGACAATCATCAAGATATAATGACTGAGAATGTTTCATATTTCCAAGTTTAAATATAATGAGAATGGTATATATCTTCTTGTTAACAAGGAAGCATGTTGAAAAACTTTTTTTTAACTATATAAATGTTCCATTTTTCAGAATTTATTTACCTGATTTACTGAGTTCTACTTTTACCTGATTTTCAAGCCTCTGCTTGTCCTCATCTTCAATTCTTCCTAGGTACCCTCTACCTCCTTTTCAGTCATGACCTCTTCTTCAACTTCTTCAATTATCATTGCTACACACACACAGCCTACCAAGTCCATTTTGTGTTGTTCATGTATGTATGTATTTAAGTGTTACATATATTTGGATTACATATCTGAGGACTCATCCCTGAGAAGTTTTGTGATCCCCACAACCCCATTGAATTCATTTTGGCATACTAAGTGGTGCTGTTGTTACATGACATAGGTCCTGTCATGTAAATATATATTACTTAAAATTTACTGAGTGCAGCTTTCTAGTAATGTCCAGAAGACTCTATCTAGCACAAGGTGTACTGGTCTTCTGGCACTTATAATCTTTCTGATGCTCTTCCATGATGGTTCCAGGGCTTTTAATATGGGGCTGTATTATAGATGTATGAATTGGGATTGAGCACCCCATGATCAGTAAGGTTTTCTTTTTGTATTTTTGATCATTGTGTATTTCTAAAATAGTCTCCATATGCTAAAAAAGAAGCTCAACCCTGCTCAAACAGTTCTTTTGTTTAGTGAATCTATTACTTTCTATATCTTGGTAGAAGCAGAAAACAGTTTTCACTGCAAAATCAGTTCATTCTTATTCAGATATGTTGAAGCAGAGTCCAGACTAGGACCAAATTTTGCCAATTAAATAGGACAGACAGGTCTGTGAGATCCCTTGGTGAAGATACCTACCTCTAAATCCTTTTATAATAGTTACAGCACAGTGAAGATTCTGAACACAAGTAGGGAACATAAAGAGAGCTCATGGTAATAACATCTGATCTCTAAAATATGAAATGGCTTAATATCAATCACAACATCAGTGCCCGGACATGCAGCAATGGTATATATGCTGAAGCATATTGGAGGTGTTTTAATATTTCTTCTGCTTGCTTATTCTTCATATCCAACTCTCCAGGCTTCCTGGAAGTACTCTGAACTCTATCCTTTTGCCATTCAAACAGTAAGGGTAAATATTTTTTTTTTGCAACAGAGAGTTCAGATACAAAAATAAAAATAAGTATTTTTTATATCATAAATCCTTCTAAGCTTATCTTCAAAAAATTATAACAATAAGGCTTGTACATGCATTCCGGTAGGCAGTATTTAGCCAAATGTTGCCTTTAGGTCACATTTAGACATGTGGAATAGGTTTGTTATGATGAAAATCCCTATAAAGACCACTGAATGCAAATCCTCACAGCTGAATAACCACATCTCAGGTAAGCATTCCCTTGTAAAATGAGTTCTGAATCACAACCATGAACTAAAATTTGCTAATATAGCAATCACTCATGTTTGTATCCACCAAACAGAGCTCATTAATAACTAGATGAATATCAGTCTTAATATAATAAAACTATGCATTAGAACTTCATTTGATACCACTGACATTAATTTATTTTAAGGGAACTTTCAGTATTTTAATTAGGGGTCAACAGAACTATATAAAAGGAAAACAATGAATATAAATCATTCTTTCTCTGAAGAATTAATTAAAACAAAGTGGCAGTGACTAGTCTGAGTATAGATAAAATTTACATTGCTATTTAATGGATGGTAATTTAAATTAAAATAAGACAATATAATAATGTACTCTTAGAGTGTTTTGTTTTGTAAGTGGGTCAAAATGAAATATTTATATACAAGTTCTAACTTAAAAATACATAGCCAGAGAGATATCCTAGTAGTTAAGAGCACTAACTACTCTTCCAGAGGACCTGGGTTAAATTCCTAGCACCCATGTGACAGCTCACAACTGTTTATAACCTCAGGTTACAGATGTCTGATGCCCCTTCAGTCCTCCTTAGGGATTGGGTAAGCAGGTGGGAATGTAGACAAAACCCTGAAACACAAAAAAGAAGAAGAAAGCAAACATCAGTTTATAAAAGATAAGACAGCTTTGCCTTACCAAGAATTTTTGTTCTCTTTATTATTTTGAATTTGTGCTTTTTGTTTGTTGGTTGGTTAGTTGGTTGGTTGGTTGGCTAGTTTTCTGTTCCTTGATAGTTGAGATATGAACTTCTTTGTTCTGTAGCTCTGACTGGTCTAATATTTACTATGTTGTTCAGGCTGACCATAAACTCATAGCAATCCTCTTGTCTCAATCTCCCAAATGCTAAGATGATTGGCATGTGCCACCATGACTGTCTTGTGATAATATATTATAACAATTTCATGTCCAGTAATTTAATACTGAATCTTTGCAATCAATATCATGTATGATAAAGGCATATTAAAACTCTCAAAATTTTGCAATACCAGTATTCCCTTTTCTTCACATAAAAATTATAAGACAAAAATGTTCCAGCCTTGCAGATTACCATCTGATTCACTCATATCATTTATAATGTTCTCTAAATTTATCTCCCATTCTTCCTAATTAGCCCTCCTTTTCTACCTCCCCTGATCAGATAATGTGCATCCTATTATTCCCATCTCTAATACACATAAACAACAGTGTAAGTATGATAACCCTAATGGTACAGTAGTAATACAAATACCTTGGGATTCCCTTTTATATGCTAAAAATATGTGCTGCTTTTCTTTGTAGATAAATTAAGATGCTTTGAAAGCCTATGGCAGGGCAAAATATAGCTAGGTGGGAAAGTCAAATTGAATATAGGGAGAAAGAAGATAGAGTTGGGGAAGACATCAACAGTCACTGGGAAGCAAGATATGAGGTAACAAGCCAACAGCCTCTTTGTAAAATATAGACTCATAAAAATAGGTTGTTTTAATTGTAAGGGCTAGTTAATAATAAGCCTGAGATAATAGTCCAAACCATTTGCAATTAATATTGAACCTCAGAGAGTTTATTTTAAAAGCAATTGTAGGAACAGGTAGGACAAAGAGCCTGGGTTACACATTGGCACAAACAGTAGCTCATCATTGGAATTAAGACCTGCTTGCTTGGTACTGGAAAAGTAGTCAATTACTAAGTCTTAGAGAAGTCATCAATATTGGAAGATAACCTACAACTACCACATTACTGAAACAAAATAATCCCTAACAATAATCTAAACATTTATCCTTTTATCCTCAGATGAATGTAATTCTCATCCCTCATCATGGAGATCATATATTCAAGATCAGTCTCAGCTTTGCCAAGAGTTTGAGTCCTGCATGGATAACAGGCAACCAAATGAGAATGAGAAAAATTTCATAATAAGTAGTGGATTAATAGGTGTAAGAAATTATATTTCAAAAGAAGAAAAGAAGACACACACATGATTGATAAATTCACAGGATAATATTAAACATTACTAATCATTGGAGTAATGCAAATTATGACAACATTGAGAACTCACTTCCTTTCAGCTAAAATGGCTATAATCAAGGTTTTAAAAGATAATAGTAAGTGTTGAGGAGAATATGGAAGAAAAGGAATCTTGCACATTGTTAGTGGAAAGAAATTTTAACATAGCCCTTATGAGAAAATACTTGGAAGTTCTCCCAAAATCATTAAGTATAAAGAGAGTTATGATTTAGCAATCCTGCTACTGACTATAACAAAGGGATGAAATGTTCATGTCAAAGAGACATCTGTACCCTGACGTTTATTGAATTAGTGTTCATAATAGCTAAGAAACTAAAATAAGTGTCTATCAGTTTACGGTTAAATAAAACAAATGTGTCACATATGTACAATGTATAATTTTTATCCCCATAAAATATCCTTCACATAGATCATCTCACATGGCCACTTCATCTCAGCTAACGAAGATAGTTCATTGAATTCCACTAGCAAAATTAAAGGTGCAATCTTATCTAATATTATCACAAAAGTAACAACCTGCCACACTTTCAACATTCTATTACTTGAACGCATGACACCAAGAAACACCAGACAGCTCAGTGGGTGGACAGTCTTGTCACCAAGTCTGAGATGTTTGATTTTAATTTTTTTATTCCTGGAATTCCCATGGTAGAAAAGAGAGCACTCGCTCTCAAATTGTTTTCTGACCTCTGACATTCTGTGACACATTCATATACACCTAGATGAGTTTACATAACACAGTTTTAAAGAAATGAACAAACAAATGAATTAATGTAAATCAGTAAAAAAAAATAGAAGCTATTCACCAATTCTGACTTCAAATTAAGAGGATTTTGCACATATATGCATCCTAGAATGTGAAAATCCTCCGGACTGGTTTTTCTAAGTTCAATTGTCATCACACTCAAAATAATAATTGGATACCTTTTGGAATAGAGAGGTTTAAGAGAGGAAGGTTTACCTTTAATTTTGCATCTTTTCAAATAATTTGCATTTTGATCATTTGTATGTGTTAGTTTTACTTTATGAATCCTTACATAGTGTTCCTTTTTTGACAGAAAATTACAGAATTAGGAATTTTCTATACAGACAGAAAGTATCGTTTCTGTTGGCAAGGTAGAGGTGTTCATAAGAAGCCTGATCCTCTACCATCAAATCAACGTGATGATGAAAGGTATGAGAACAGTAGTTTCCATAAATTAAATAACTGCCTTATTTATTTCAATTATTATTATTATAAAAGCTAGTTTAATGATAATTTAAATGAATTTGAAAAGTTGAAGAACTGATTTTGCAATTAAGTATAATTAAGAAGCATTTCTTCATTTATTCCACATATGTGACTGTTTATTAATTGGCAGATATTATGTCAAACTTCGAATACGTTGGATAAAGAAAAGTATATAATTGTATAATTCCCAATGTGGCCCTGGTCAGTAATAACAAAGAGAATATTATTTAACAACAGTAAGAAACTAAAATCTAGACTATTTCCCTCCGTGGGTATTTAATTCACTCCCTAATATTTAATATAATGCTGAAAATGATCAAGTACTAGTTTGATGTGGATCAGCATCCTTCACCCTTCATTATTATTTTCTGTTCTACCTAAGCCAGAGAAAACCCTTCTGTTTATTAAGATTAAGGCAAAATGAAAAGTATACAAGTATTTATTTTCTAACAGAATAGCAACATTTAAAAAAAGTTAAATAAACTTATTTTGTTTTTCTCTTTGTTTGGTTTTTGAGACAGGATTTCTCTGTAGCTTTGGAGCCTGTCCTGCAACTAGCTCTTGTCGATGAGACCGGTCTTGAACTCACAGATATCCACCTGCCTCTACCTCCCGAGTGTTGGGATGAAAGGCATTTACCACCACTGCCCAGTAAGGTACATAAACTTTTAAAACATTTTTATATCTCATGTGACATGTGCACTTCATGGGCACAGTATAGCTTCTCAGACTTCAGAATGACCTGAGCCTATGCCATCCTCATTGGCAGTCCATGGACACTTTCTTTAGGTTTCTTTTTAATCAAAGCAACAATTGTTGTATAGGGAAAAAGCTGAAATGTAACTAAAAACAATACAGTGTGATCTAAAGTTGAAGCTGTGGCAGAGCTTGACCTAGAAATCCAGGCAGTATATAAGTGATGCTTGAACTACTTTTGTCTGAGTTTCACCTTTTCTCAAAATAAGTAAAGCTTGTCATGTCTAAACAGTCCTATCCATCGCTACAGTTCACTTTCTATAATGCAATTACCTGTTTAGAATATTAAATATTTAGGCAGACCAAAAGTCTTGGGAAAGCATTTTCTCAGAGTGACATTTTTATACATTGGTGTCTTTATTATTAGTTATTTTGCAAAAAAATAAGTTAAAAGTATTTTCCTATAAAATTTACAATAAATTAGGTAATGTTTTACAGCCTGTAACATCTGGGTGTCAATCTGTCACATTCTGTTATCTTTCCTCAGAATGGAATCAACATGCTCTCCTGAACCAACTCCCGCTTGGCAGATATGTTGGTTTCTGAGGATCTTCTAGGGCATGAATATAAAACCATGCCTTCTTTTAAAGCAGTGCCTTTAGTAGTGTCAGAATATTCACTCTATCAGTCCTGCATATAGGAATCCTATTTGACTGTAATTCTGCTTGTAAACCATCTTGCTTCACACATTGTGAGTGCACAAAAAAAGCACTGTATTCTGCTCCATCTGGCTTTCAGGGCAATTCTGATATTGTCTAGCTGTAAAACCAGGAACAATGGCCTATCATTCTGTCAGTTCCCCTTGTATAAAGTAATTACTTGGTAATAATTGCTTATCCAAATGGATAATATTAAATATATTGAATGGCAATAAAACAAAGATTTAATGATGTCTTCTTGAACATATCTTGTCAACAAGATTGATATTATCTTGTTAGTCTTAGGACAAGAAGATATTCTTAGGCAAATCTTTATTTTTCTTTTGTCCAGACATTTAAAATTATATAAAAAAGTCATATAACCTGAAGGATATAGACCTATTTTATTCAAGACAAAGTAAAATATAAAATCTGTTGTGAGTTATCATATATAAGGTACCTAAGCAATCCTAAGGACAGAACCTCAGGAGTATAAACCCAGTCACCGCTGAGAATAGACAAGAAAATGCTGCCCACCTGATAGTATCATAGACTAAAAAGTAAACAGTATCTCAGACTAAAATATCATTAATTTGTAAGTATTTCAATTACATTAATAGGCATTAG
The DNA here is from genome assembly GCA_028555095.1 of Dicrostonyx torquatus. Taxonomy (NCBI): domain Eukaryota; kingdom Metazoa; phylum Chordata; class Mammalia; order Rodentia; family Cricetidae; genus Dicrostonyx; species Dicrostonyx torquatus. Next base: position 153,273 of record JAQHUG010000450.1, on the reverse strand, counting down.
TAGTCGATAGTAGTCAGATTTTCCTAAAAGACAGTATGAGATAATAGCATTATATGACTCAAAACATTAAAACAGCAAAAGATTAAATTTATATGTTAGCAGATTCGTTTTTGTCTAAACAAATTGTGAATTTGGCCATTAATCAGATATATATTTCTATTTGCTGTTACCACTGCTTCATCTTATTATATGTTCTTAATATTTGATGGTTTCAAGTAATATTTTAGATGGAAGTTTTTGCTAAGCTAAGCTGTATATTTGTCTAATAAACTTGTATAAAATAGTCACACTATCTAATATTGCATTAAGATGTTAAACCATAATTTTGTACAATCATATAGTTAGAATTACAAGCAGCATATTTTGACACCTCTTAGCTCAGTTCCTGTGAAGAAAAGAACTGACTACATCTTAAAGAATTTTTTCTTT
>JAQHUG010000450.1:65102-82509 GCA_028555095.1 Dicrostonyx torquatus | reverse complement strand
AAAGATTTTCACAGATGTTGAAATCGCCTTATAAGCAATCCATCACACCATTTGTTTTAAAGATGTTTAAGGAAGTGGTTCAACCAATCTCTTATAAAATAACCACAGATGGAGAGAGAAAAATACATGAATAGTTAAGAGCAAAGCCAATCAGTCATAAATGATCCACTTAAAAGTGGATTCTAGAATTCATTACCCACATCTGATTTTAAGTAATTATGCATTCTCATAAAGAAAAGCACTAGCTTTCTATAGTTCAATATTGCCCATGAGTATTTTTGTAAATAACTATCTGAAAATAAAAGTAATTTTTCTGTAGAATCAGCTTTAAAAAAAATCCCCACATGACAATATGAAAACTTATAAGTTTTCTCAATAATAATTTGCTAGAAAAATTTCCAACTTTGCATTGGATAGTAACATTGTATTATAAATTCTTTACTCCTGTGTTTTTCCTAATTAAAATTTTTAATGCACCATCTAGGTGCCATCTCAAAGTTATGTGTCATCTGAGCACCAATGGAAATGCCAATGTTTACATAAATAGTATTTTTCTTGAGACAGATGTATGTGTCCACATGCAACTGCAAATTTCAGCATTTAGGTTGCTGTGGGTGTGTCTGTGTATCTATGTGGCTTTGTCTGAGTGTGTATTCATATGAGAAACAGAGAATGTATGGTGTGTGTGTGTGTGTGTGTGTGTGTGTGTGTGTGTGTTTGTATGTGTTTATTTGGGGTAGAGGTTATTTGAAGATTGCTCAAAATGACCACTACCAGAAAGAATTGATAACTCAATATTTTAAAAAAGTTAATATAGAGTCAAATTCTTTTTTACTGTTTTGGCATTATTTTTCTTCTCTTAAGATAATGACTTGTGAAAGGGCCAAATACAATAACCCTCAAAGTGATTGCTGGGAAATTGAACCAAAATAAACAAAGAAGTTTAGTCACTGATAGTTGGGAAGCAGAAAAAATATTTTTCAAATAGTAACCTGGAGAGGTATGGTTGTAACATTAGGGGCCTGCTCTTTGGGGTTACTGTCCCGCCCAGTACCCCACATCCGGCAAGCCCCAAAGAAAATCACACAGAGAGTCTACATTAAGTTATACACTGATTGGCCCATTAGCTCAGTCTTCCTACCAGCTCCCATAACTTATATTAACCCATTGTCAGCCACATGACCAGTACCTTTTCTCAGCTGGGCTGCTACATGTTGCCTTTTTGGAGATCTGCGCAGGAATGCCAGGGAAGCTTCCTGCTTCCCAAATCTCCTGTTCTCACCTCTACTTCCTATCTGGTTTTCCTGCCTATACTTCCTGCCTGGCCAATCAGCATTTATTTTAAACATGATTGACAGGATACAGAATTGTCCCGCACCATATGGTTTATATGATAACAGCATATAGAACAAAAGCAAAATGTCACAGAAAACTTTAAGATCAGTATGGGCTGCCCAGAAGTTTAGATGAAATTCTCACACTAGGAAGTTTTTGGAAGATTGAGTTTTTGCTTGAGGTTTTCACCTGCTGAGGAAAGGGCATGTGTATGAAATATTCTTTGACCTCTTCCAAATTTGCTTTCCTCATTCTAGTGAAAGGAAATACTGATGATTCTGGAGTATGACTTTTGAGGCTCAATGCTAGCCAAAAAAAATGCTATACTTTCATCGCATGCAAAATGAGAATGACAAACACGACCTCATGGGATGATTGCCAAGACTAAAAGATCAAATATTTATAAGTATCTGGAGTTTCCTTGGCAAATTCATGACCAATACAAAATTTTTATTGTAACAAAATCAAATGTTTTGAAAGATTTATACATAAATACAAATAAGTTTGTGTGAGAAATTAACATGAAAAATACCAAAAGTTAATGCACCCCCTGCCATAGCAGTTTAGTGTTGGAATCAAAAGACTGGAGATCACAATCTTCCAAGTTTGCGGAACATCCACATCCATGCTTCCAACTGGGCATACATAGATCATCCTGATCTTCAACTCTCCAAGGAAATATTGGGAACAGTTGATCAGAAAATGTGATAAAATTAAGATCAGCCCAGTACTGCCACATATGCTTGTTTACAGAATAGTTTAATTAAAGTTTCTGACATGAAGAGCTAGCTCTGCTCATCTATTCAGAACAGCTTAAGGAGAGAAGAAAAACCTGAAATAGACTTTCAGTTTGTAGCTACACATTGTAAAGCTAAGCCAGAAGAGTAAAAAGGAAGATAGTCTATATAATATTCTTTTTATATATCCATTCATTAGAGAATAAATGGAAGACTCAAATGGAATAATTCTAAAACAAACCAGTTTGAAAAAAATATAGTAGTTTCAAAGTATTCAATGGAGCTTATTGTCCAAGTATTTAATGACCCTTTTTAAATTAATGATTCATTCTAAAAAGCTACAAAATAGTAAAACTAAAACAATTAGTAAACCCTAATAGTAAGTAAAGTACTTATTACTGATATTATGTGCAGATGTTTCTACAAATTATAAAATGCATTTTAACAGCAAATTTCACAAAATCTATCAAGTTATCCACCCGGGATTCAGATGCTGTATTCAGTTTTTATATGTATACAGGATAATGGATGTCATCTATTAGAAAAAAATATCTGTGAACCATTCTAGCTGTCTGAAACAAGCTGAAAGGAGCATGGATATGAATTCTAAACAGTACTTCTTCAGCCTGAAAGAATCCCATCATGTCAGAGTTTCTGATTCTCTTCCTTCAGCCTGGAGCCTGCTACAGCCACATAACTATTTAAGCAGGAGGCAATCTGCCAGGTTCATTTGTCAGCTGGCCAGAGCAGGGCTTGCTGGTCACCCTAGAGAGAGGCATCTGCTCTTATTCTGCACAGGCTGAAGAGCGAGGGGCAGCCTCATGTTGTGTGCCAGGAACCAGTGTCTCCTGCCTACATGGTTCTTACCCAGCCTCCACACACCTGAGTCAGGATGTTAAATACCATTCATTGTGCGAATAATCACACAAGTCTCCAACTTCCTAGGGAGATAAAGTGAGGAATGCTTAATTGCACTGCAAAATTGTTTTTGCAAGACCAGATGTAGCCTCTAACATTCTGGTGACTTTGGGGAAGGGTAGGAAGAGGAGAGAAGAAAAAGAATTAAAGAGGGGAAGTGGCTCAGAGGATGAAGGAACAATGATGCAAACAAGCCCTTCCGGAGTCCTGCCTCACCTTTCAGCTGCATCTAATCCCCACCTAAGTGTGTCTGAAGAACAGAAAATACAGCCTCTGTAAAGGCACATGGAGGAGCTGGGTGATGCTGGTGACTGAGACTAACTCAGGTGTATATTGTCATACTAATTGTAATTGACTTATACACACAAATATATTAATTATATTTGACATACATCCCATCAAGGTTTACATACTTCCAAAATTATTATTAGATAAGAGATGTTATAGATTTTAGTAGCTTATAAGAAGAGAACTGAGGCATAGGGATTAAGTGTCAACAAATACTTGTGTACCAAACTTAATACACTGGGACTGGAACCAATGTCTTGGTTTTTTGCTCCCAGTTTGCCAATGAACTGGCGCTCAAAGAATCACTGTCCTTGTCAACAATCTCTGACTTTGTAAACACTTGCACAGCATAACTATAGCCAAAGAGTACTGACTCCTGAGCAGAGATCAGCCTAGTGACTCCAACATCCAGAGTTTGTTTGACAAAGGTAAATGACACTGACATTTTGTAAATGGCAGATACAAAATATGAAGGAAAGGGGGAAGGTGGAGAGAGCAGGAGGAGGGAGAAAGTGGAAACTCAGAGTGACATGCAGAAAGAAACGATAGGTTTAAAACAATAATTAATTCATTCATTAAAAATATCATCCAGATTTAGGACCAGCTTCAATTTTCAAGATTAAAAGAAAGATGTCACTGCCTCCTCTGTCTGTGACTGTGACTGAAGATAAACTGTTTTGTCATTTGCGTAGACCCATAAGTTCTCATTGTACATTCTCACATATATTTTCTACCAAACTATGATGAAAGCTGACCTTGTGCTCTGTTTGTGGGTCATCCAGCATGATTTCAGATAGACTTCTAATGGCTTTGAAAATGAGCAATAGAACTGGTGTGACTTTTTAACAGATATAGATCTTGTATCGGTTGATAAAAATTATCAAGCATGACTTCTGTGAAAGGTCATTTAGCCACAGCTAAATTTGTTTTCAGAGCCAGCCAAATTCATGCACAATCACCAGATCTTCCTTCTAGAATAAAAATATGCGTGGTTCTTTGCCTTATATAGAAAACTGGGACTTACACAGTCAGGAATGTTTCACTGAATATTTCAGCATTCTGATCCAATCCAGAATCCATGCAAGTCACATGCATTTGGGACGCTCTAGAGAGTCATTTTTAAATAAATCAGTGAGATGTGTTTCTCAAGCCTCTGTTGTCAAATGCTTAGTCTGAGCCCAGCCCCCACAAAGCAGCCACAGTACTCCCAGACTGTCTGCCTTCAGTTTTACCTCCATAACCTGCTGCCTGAAGTCTGAATCCCTTCATTAGGAAATAGCTTCACTATTACCTACATTGAAGGACTCCCCAGGCTTTGCTAAGTCATTTCTACTGTGTGTTACTGAGGCAAATATAAAAGAACTAATATAGACTGAATGTAAAACATGACATCAGAATCCATGTGTTGAAACTAATCCTGAGTGATTGCCTTAGCAGTGAGGACTTTGGGGAGTAATTATATCATGTGGATAGAGTCTCAAGGAGTTCCTCTTCCCTCCCACCATGTGATCTTAAAAAGAGACCAACTATGCATCAAGAACCAGACATTCACCAAACAATACATCTGTCACTCTCTGAAGTTACATTTCCAGACTCCATAAGCGTAAATAAATCTCCAGGTATTTGATAAGCTACCCATTTGTGAAACTTTGCTAGAGAAACCTCAATAGCCTACAAGTAAATATTCATTATTCTGAGAGAACATCCTATTGTTAATTGCAATATTTGTGCAGTAGGCAAGCAGCATTCATTTTTCTTCTCTTGTCTTTGCCCTTTCATGCATTCATATCTAATATTTTTATTTATAAACACAGAGAATATACTTTATTTATAGTTCATTTTTGACCCTAGCTAAGGCACTGATATTTAAGGTGTCCTCAACAGTAGTAGTTGAAAATAATTTTGTTGGAATTCATAGGTCTGAAGTTTGTATTGTGGAGGGGCAATCTTGTGCAACTGAAGATAAAGGTCACACATTATATGATCAAAATGCAAAATTACACTATTCAGAATTTATCTGGATTGATCATCCTTGCAAAAAGTCCAGTTTACACCAATACTTTCATCCTAATTCAGAATCAATAACACTTACAAATAATTACATCAAGATCTGCATTGAGAGCTTTTCAGTACTTTGTAAGGCATGGCCTGTTAAAATACAGGCAGTGAAGAAAACATAGCTTGCTTTATGCTTCAGAACTCAGCTAGACTTTTATTCACCAAGTATGGATATTCACAGTATAACAGTCAAGTAATTATAATTCTTACTCTCATAAGAAGCCTACTAAGACATAGGATTTATAAGGTTTAATATGAGACCAGGTCATAGACTCACTCCAAAGCCAGTTAGTAAATGCAAATGAGAATTGATATTGTTAGTGTATAAGAGTACTGCACTGAAATCACTCAAGTTATGAGACATTCTTAAAAGACAGTATTGCCCAGACATTTCCGCTGTCCTTGAAAATGAATGGTTATCCAAGGGTGGCACTCACCAGTGCTGAGCTACAACAGAAGCCTGAGATAGCAGATTCCCTAATACATATCCCATCAATGGGCATGTTACAAATGAACAGTACAACATAAGATTCAGAATAAACATTAATAACAATGAATGAGTGAGACCCAAATGAGGACATGCTAACTAGTCTTAGAGTCATAAAGCTCAAACTCAGCACAACTTGACTTGGCTAGGACAAGTGTGGAAACAGCTAATTGGAGCAATTGTTCTGTGCATGAAACGAGCTTACAATCTTACAATCCTCTGTGTATGAGTGTGCACATTCAAATGCAAGTATACACATGTACATCTGTGATACTAAGAAAAAATATGCATGGAAATATGATGGTCATAGTTTATTTATATGTAAAGATAAATAAATGCTAATATATTGACATATCTTTACATATGCTACAGGCTATAACTATCTGGGTGTAATTAGGCATAGGCACAAAACAAAATGGCTAAATTTTGCTGCTAGGTCAAGGCAACAGTGGTCATACTACATTTTGAAAGAAAAAGCAAGAACTATCCTTGTGAAAAGACCGAGCCTACTCGGAATGATAGGTAACCTCTAGCTATCATGGTATATTTTGGAGTTCCTCATCTAATCACATAAAGACACCCTCTCCCTACACACACCCATTGCTATTAATTACACAGAAACTTCTTTTATTAGGGTATGGTTACTCGAAGTCAGTACTAGTATCTGTTGGGTGGGAGCTATTGTGTACATTTTAGGGTGTCCAGCAGCAAACCTTGCCTATAATCAGTAGGTAACCATAGCAGTCCTGTGTTATGAAAAGTAAAATTGTATCCAGACTTGTTGCAAGGAGAGGGCCACTTGTTTGTCTCAGCTGCCCAGCTAGCTTACACCTGAAATAACCTCACAGAAATTGTACTAATTAAAACACTGCTTGGCCATTAGCTCTAACTTCTTATTGGCTAACTCACTATTAACTACGAATATTAATTAATAGTAATAACTCACTATTAACTAGTAGTTAATAGTGGGTTAACTATTAGTTTAACCCACTTCCATTAATCTGTGTATCGCCACATGGCAGTGCCTTACCGGGGATTCTAACTGGCATCCATCTCTGGCATAGCATCCATGGGTTCTCTGACTCTACCCTTTGTCCTCCCAACATTCAGTTCTGTTTTCTCCATCTACCTAAGTTCAATCCTATCAACTAGGCCAAGGCAGTTTCTTTATTCATTAACCAATGAAAGCAACACACAAACAGAAGGAACCCCTACACCACAGGATATTGTAAAATGTCACAATTTCAAACCATTAGATTGGCCTTATTTCTTGCAGAAATATATAAATGTCCCCAAATGAGAACAGAGAATTTTAGTTCAGAACTGCCCACCATAGGTTGTGATTGCTAGAGATTCGGAGGTAAGCAAAGGAGTAGACAAGCCTTATAGTGAATATGCAGTGCACAAGGCATGAGGAGTCAGGAAATGCTCTGACTTAAAGATTGTTAACCTGGAAAAGCCAAATATGAGGCAAAACATTCCAAGTGACTTGTTTCCCTCAGTAATCAAACAGATACAAAGGGTCTTGTGTAGGAGGTTCTTTTTTGTGTGTGTTGCTTTCATTGGTTGAATAAAGAGACTGCCTTGGCCTTTTGATAGGGCAGAAATTTAGGTAGACAGGGAAAAGAGAAACTGAATACTGGGAGGAAGAAAGCAGCAGGGAGAGCCACCCCCACATGAAGCTGCCAGGACAGACATGCTGAATCTTTCCCAGTAAGCCATGACCTTGTGGTGACATACAGATTATTAGAAATAGGTTGAATCAAGATGTGAGAGTTAGCCAAGAAGAGGCTAAAGAAAATGGGCCAGACAGTAATTTAATTAATACAATTTCCATGTGATTATTTTGGATGTAAGCTAGCCAATAGGCTGGGAGTTGGGCAGCAGGACACAGCCCGCTCCTCTTCACTACAGGGTCTGAATACACAAGGCCACTTATTGTTTTTTTGTTTTGTTTTGTTTTTTGCCTCCATGCTCCTAGTACCCACTTGAATACTTAGAAGATTTGTATTGGATTTTCTTGTACCAGTTAGCATAAATTTAATGTTTAACATTTCATAAACCCATTGTCTTATGGTTTTCTTAGGACTCTGACACTTGCCTGGTGATCTTATCAAAGCCGAGAAAATACATTAAAAAAGGAAAGCCTCCCACTTACAGCTCTTTAACATTTTCAAATTACTGATTTACTAATTAATAAATAAAACAAATGAATAAATAATAAAATAAATACAAGGAAATTCCATAAGAAAATTTTATTTCCTTAGACTAGCTAGCACCACATAGTCACAGTATATTGTGAGTACCCCTTAGACATCTTTCAGGGTCATGATTATTCCTATCTTAGCATTCATTGGCTGAAGTATGGTCCCTGGACCATCAGTATCGATATTAACTGGGAATTGTCTACAAATAAAATTGTGAGGACTTGCGGTATAGCTGCTAATACAGGAGGAGATCTTGGATGGATGTCAGCAACCTATTTCAACAAGCTCTCTGGGTGATTTCAATATACACCCAATATATTTACCATCCTCTTTCTTCATTCTGAAAGTGTTTGATCTATGTATCAGAACTTCAGGTTTTATAACAAATAAATTAATAAGAAATATACTATTAATGAAGTAAACTTTCTAAAATGTAAAGTATAAACAAATCACTCTTATATTAATATTCTTTAAATACAAGTAAAAGTTAACTTATGGACTAGAGGGATTCCCAAATAGATAAGAAACATTATTTCTGGATGCTTCTGGGATTTCCCCCTTCTTAGGAGCTGTGGTATCCTTTATGTGCCTCTCAGACAGTGTCACTACAAGTCTTTTGGTAGTGGACTGGGGTCACTGAATCAACTTTTCTAGGCTTCTAGCCTATAAAAAAATTGATCATGGTCTTTTCAGCTGTCACTAATCACATATCTCATGGTAAATTATTTTATGTACCTCTGTGTTATATTGGTTCTACTTTTTTTTCTGGAGAAACCTGGCTAATACAGTGAAACTCTTCCAAGTCTATGGATAAAGCCCAAATTCCTCAATGGGGTGTAAAACCTTCTTTGTTATTTCCCATCTGCATGTTACTAAACTTCATCTCTTTGTCTTCCACCCTATGCTTCTAGTATCTTCTTATCCTGGGCACTTTCATACTTCAGACCTTTTGCCTACTCTTGTTCCTCCTTCTGCAAAGCTAAATATTTTTTTTGACAGTTCCATACCTCTGGCACCTCATAAAATAAATTCCTTGACACAGGAAGTTACAGGTATATTCCTGTGTTTCATATCTACAGAATAGTATTTTCTTCATGTTTTCCAGAATATTCCACTGTAATAATATTTAATTTTTTTGTGTGCTCCCTTCAAAACTCTTCTGAAGCCTCCACACATTGAAGCATGAAATCTCAGAACAAAGCTGAAGGCAAGGCCATAGGTGATCCTTTGTGAATATTTGAGTAAATGAAAAATAATACCATTTAATGAACCATCATTTGAACAAACTGCACAGAGATAACCTAAAGAGCAGCCACCATTGGACAAATTTGTCCAGAAAAAGGGTTTCCTAGATATATATGAATAGTTAAGAAACTATCAGTTATCACTTAAGTCTGTGAGAAAAAAGTCTTTCAAGGGTATGGAAAAATTATTAAAATCCTTATCTTATATTCAACTCCTTTGCTATGCACTCCTTTCTACTTCCCTCTGAGTAACAATTAAGCTTGATTTATTTTTTTTATTTATTTTTTAAAAACAATCTTTTCTCATTTTAATACTAATCCCAGATCCCACTCCTTCCCCTCCTCCTGCTTACCCTCAACTACCTCTGACCCCATCCCACATCCACTCCTCAGAAATGGTAAGGCTTCCCATTGGGAGTCAAAATAGTCTGGAACATCACTTTAAGACAGGATGAAGCACCCCACCACCACCACCAACACACACACACACACACACACACACACACACACACCTATATCTAGGCTGAGCAAGATACTCCTCCAAAGATAATGGGCTCCAAAAAGTCAGTTCAAGCACTAGGGATTAATCCTGGTCCCACTGCCAGTGGCCCCACAGACTGTCCATGCCACACAACTGTCACTCACATTCAGAGGTCTAGCTTGGTCCTGTGCAGGTTCCTCAGCTGTCAGTCCAGAGATAGTGAGCTCCCACTAGCTCAGGTCAGCCTTTTCTGAGGGTCCTAATATTGTAAGTGTAAATCACTTTGAGTTTCTCATCATTTAACTTGTTGACTTTGACTTGCTGTTTATTGCTTTTATTATGTTTAGCTACATTCCTTGTATCCCTGTTTTATCCACAACTTTTATTATGAAGGAATGTTGGATTTTGTTGAAGGCTTTTTGTCAGTCACTAACAAAATGAACATATGGTTGTTTTCTGTCCATATATTTATATGATGTATTACATTGCAGATTTCTGTATGTTGAAATATCTCTGCATCTCTGAAATGTAGTCAATTTGACCATGATAGATGATTTTTTTATATGTTCTTAGATTTGGTTTGCCAGTATTTTATGAGTAGTTTTGCATCAACGTTCATGACAGAAATGGGTGTGTAATTATCTTTCTTAGCTAAGTCTTTGTATGGTTTGAGTATCATGATAACTGTAGACTCAAAAAAAGTGTTTGGCAATGCTCCTTCTATTTATATTGTGTGGAAGAATTTGAGGAGTATTGGTATTAGATCTTCATTGAAGTTCTGGTAGAATTATGTACTGCAAACATCCTGCCCTGGGCTTTTTTTTTGTTGGGAGACTTTTGATGACTACTTCTATTTGTATATTCTACTTATATTTGTGAATAGGTATTGTTTAATTATAGTTTTGTCATAGATATCTTGTTTTCTTTGTCCCTAGTGATTGAAAGTTTACTTATCTGTTATAGGTCTATTTAAATTATTTAGTGGTCTTGATTTAACTTTTGTATGTGGTAACTATCCAGAAAATTGTTCATTTCTTTCAGATTTTCCAACTTTGTGGAGTACAGGTTTTTGTAGTATGAGTCTTTGGATTTCCTTAGTGTCAGTTGTTGTGTACCCCATTTCTGATTTTGTTAATTTGGATACTTTCTCTCATCTTTTGGTTAGTTTGGATAAGGGTTTGCTTATTTTGTTGATTTCCTTGAAAAACCAACTCTTTGTTTCTTTGATTATTTGTCTTATTTTCTTTGTTTCTTTTTTATTGATTTCAGCCTTAAATTCGATTATTTTCTGTCATCTACTCCTTGTGGGTAAACCTGCTTCTTTTTGTTCTAGAGCTTTCAGGTGTGTTCTTAAGATGCTACTTTGAGATTTTTCTACTCTCTTTATGTAGGCACTTAGTGCTATGATTTTTCCTCTTTGCACTGTTTTCATAGAGTTTCATAGATTTGGGCGTATTGTGCATTCATTTTTGTTGAATTCTAGGAAATTTTAAATTTCTTTCTTTATTTCTTACTTGGCCCATAGTTGATTCAGTTAAGCATTGTTTAATTTCCATGAATTTGTAGGCTTTCTACAATTAGTATTGTTGTTAAATTGTAATTTTAAACCACTGTGATCCAATAAGACACAGGGGGTCATTCCGAATTTTTATATATGTTGAGGTTTGATTTGTTACCGTTCTTTTACAGCATCTAGGGAAAGATGTTTACAAGGAGGCAACTGTAAGTAAAGACCAAGTCAGAAGTTAGAGTTACAAATAGAAACAGATCTTGTAGGAATAACCAGAACCCAGCATGTGCTTTGGGTGACCTAGACCTATACCAGGCAGGATACTCTACACAGAGCATCTGAAGCCATCGGACCATTTCATCATTAGCATGCTGGTAGGTAGGTAGTAAAGTTCCATCACAGGTTAGAATTCTGTGGTGTTAGGTGATCTGGTAGCTTAATATATGGTATTATTATAATTTACTTAATAGGGGCTGCCCATTTCTTTGGTCTTTGTTTTTATTTATTTTGTTGTAGTAAGAGGTATGGGCTGTGTTCCACCGCCATCCAGCTCTCAGCTGCTGGCTAACTTATACCAGAAATAACCACATGAAAATCATATTAATTTTAATACTGCCTGGCCCCTTATCTCTAGCCTTTTTTTGGCTAACTCTCATATCTTGCTTTAACCCATATCTAGAAATATGTGTATCACCATGAGTCATGGCTTATCTGCATGAGTCTAACCTACGTCCATCTCGGGCAGGAGCATCATGGTGTCTCCCACACTTCCTTTCTTTCCAGCCTTCTGTTCTGTCTACTCTGCCCATCTAAGGGGTGTGTCCTATCCTACAGGCCAAGGCAGTTTCTTTATTAACCAATGAAAGCAACACAAAATACAGAAGAACCCTCCTACACCATTTTGTGACCTTCAAAGAATATTTACTCTTAGAACTAAAGTCTAACTGAATATATTATCAGGTGGAAATATTTCTTTTAAATTTTTTTATGAATAAATATCTATTTTAAAGAACATGTTGTAATTATATATATTTATGGGGTACAAGAGTAGCATTTTGATTCATAAATCTAATATGTAATGGTCATGTCATGATTGTTTCCTTATCTGTATCCTTAGAAATGTATCATTACTCCATGTTGGACATTTCAGTCTCTTTTCCACCTATTTTACAATATTTAAATAGCTATTTCCACCATATTTGCCCTGTTCATCAGCAGTGAGTTCTATTATCTACGCTCACCTCCATTCCTATTAATCATGCTCTGTTTACTCTTTTCTCTCTTACACCTTTGCCAGGGTCTGGTCACCACTATTTGGACCAAAATGTTTAGAGCTTATAGGCATGGGCTACATCCACCAGAAATGTCACCTCATGTCTTATATGACTCTGTGCTCTAAGTATCATCCTACCTTTTGTGCATCTGCATCCATGCTTTTCTTTTTCAGGCAGAGACTCACAAAACTAATTAGAAATGCTGCAAGACACACTTATATTGATTAGAACTATTGGTAACCTTAGCTGTCACAATATTCAGAAAAGAGAGTATTTGGCTTTTTCCATTCTCACTGGTAGAAACAGAAAAAAGAAAGCAGGGACATTTGTTGTCCTACTAGCAATATCTACTTTTTGTATAATATATAAATATGGTTTATTGTTATAAACTACAAACAGTGAAAATAATCTCTGACTTTTATTTAATATTATTTTACCTTAAACAGTGTTTATCTTGTTTAAAAAATACATTTGTTGCTGGGCAGTGGTGGCACATGTCTTTAATCCCAGCACTCAGGAGTTGTGGATCTCTGTGAGTTCAAGGCCAGCCTGATGTACAAGAGCTAGTTCCAGGATAGGTATCAAAGTTACAGAGAAACCTGTGTAGAAAAAACAAACAAAAAATACATTTGTTCCTTACTGTAATGCCACAAGGCTTGTATTCTTTGATAGATTAGGAAATAGTCTTGGAGTGTCTTAAGTCATGTAGCAGAGCTGACTATTCCAGTTCCAGTAAGTGCTTGTGTGTGGTTGGTTTGGGGTGCTCATATCAGAGCTCAGCACTCCCCAACTGAGTTTTGCAATTGGATCAAAAGATTCTTAGTCTTAAAACAAACAGACTCAGTAACAATATATTCTAATTCTTGGCCTGTCATATTTTTACAGCTGTTTTCCGAGCATTGGCATGTTATGTGCCTTCCCATGCTGTCCCAGGTCACAGTTGGCAGGGACAGTAGGATGGAATAGAATAGTGCTACTACCAAGGTTCTTCTTTTCCACTATCGAATAGATCTTGTAGGCTTGGAAACTAAGAAAACTTATTCCTTGTAAACATACTATTAAGTTACCCAAGAAACCTGCTGTAGAGAAAGAAAATATTAAGTTGTGAATAAACCATGTAATAAAGCACACATTAAACTGTGGTTCAATTGCTTGCCCCTTGGGAATCCTGATTGTCCAAGGACCAGGGTCACTCACATACTTCAGTTTATCTAAAGCCCATGGATTATGTATGATAAGTAGTAAATTGAGCACCATCCTTAATATCTTGAGATTTCTTGGGGGAAGAAATATGTGTTTTTCATGTGAACTCTTTTGCTTTTCTTTTTTGCTTATTTTGCTTTAAACTTATAGTTCCTATTGCTAATGTAATATGTATATACCAAATAATACATCATTGTGATCCATATTCTTCCCCCTTTGGTACTGAGGATGACTAATTCTTTCACTGTCTGAAAATACTGCCTTCAAAGTGTACCTATATCTTTTACTTCAAGATTCACTATGTTAGAAAAGATGCCAGGCTGGGGCTCTGGTAAGGCAAGTACCTATGACCTTGAGAGAAAGCACTTTAAATCCTGCAGCCAGGTTCTTTTCTTAACTAATCACAGTCTGCTTTTGCAATTGATATCCCACAATAGAAATTTGATCAGCCAAAGCCTAACTAATAAACATGCCAGATCTTCAAGTCTCCCAGTCACTGACTTGGAATGTTTTCTCTCATCTTCTCTACATTCCTGACCTATCTTGGAGGATAGTGATTCCTATGTATCTCCCATTCCTGTCTTCTTAGTTTCATCCTTCTAAATGTTGATATCCACTTATGCCAGCACCATTTGTTGAATATGCTTTCTTTTATTCCATTTTGTCTTTTGTTTCTTTGTCAAAAAACAGGTGTCCATAGGTATGTGGTTTAATATCTGGGTCTTTGATTTGGTTCCATTTGTCCTCCTGTCTGTTTTTATGCCAATAACAGGGTGTTTTCAGTACTGTACATCTGTAGTGGAGTTTGAAGTCAGGGATTGTGATGGCTCCAGAAGTCCCTTTATTGTACATGATTCTTTTGGTTATTCAGAGTTTTTTGCTTTTCCGTATGAAGTTTGTATTATTCTTTTGAGGACTATGAAGAATTTTGCTGGGATTTTGATGGGCATTGCACCGAATCTGTAGATTGCTTTTGGTAAGATTGCCATTTTTACTATGTTAATTCTACCTACCCAAGAGCATTGGAGATCTTTTCATTTTCTGGTGTCTTCTTCAATTTCCTTCTACAAAGATTTAAAATGCTTGTCATACAGATCTTCCACTTGATTGGTTAGAGTTACTCCAAGATATTTCATGCCATTTGTAGCTACTGTGAAGAGTGATGTTTCAATGATTTTTTTCTCAGCCCATTTATTATCTATATAAAGGAGGGAAATTTATTTTTTTGAGTTAATATTGTATCCTGCTACATTACTGAGGGTGCAAATTTTATAAAAGCACAATATCACAAGAGTGGATTTTATTTTCCAGGGTAATTTCTCTTTTCTAGTTACAGATGTTGTCCATCAGCTACATTATATTTTCAGTTTTAGAGAGGTGATATAATCTATCAGAAGGTGTTGCAATCTATAATTCAGTGAGAGGTCTGTATGCAGAAGAATTACTGATATGGTTGGATCTAATTCATGGTGATGAAACTATTACATCATGTATTACTGTAAATGTTGATGTCAGTGTGTTAGAATGTCTGTAACTCATTTTAAGTGCCTCAGCACAAATGAGTAACATTAAAAATGTGAGCTAACTTAAGTACTATTTTAGTGAAAGCCAGCAGCTTTAAACATGAGTTTGTGCTCCAGAACTATTAAGTATTACTCCGATGAGCTATTACTCCGATGAGATACTATTTAGATAAGGATATTAGAAATTCATTTAATTTCTTTCTTTCTTTTTTCCTTTCTTCTTTCCTCTTTTTTTGTTTTTTCTTTTCCATCGGATATAGAAACTTTGCTGATTAGTAAAATATATGTTGGACATGAAATTTAGCAGGTGAAATTTATTGCTTATTAATTTCCACAATGAACTTTGAAAAGATTCTCTGCAGAGAAATTAGTTATTCAAGGGTAGATGTGTACATTCCAGCAGGAGCCTCAAAACCAGGAAATGATCTGAGCAGGTATAGGCCAAGAACTAAGATCATTTGACACTACCATAGCCTAATTAAGAGTCATAATCTCTTCTGAACCAGCACTGAACATTGACAAATCAGGACATGTTCTGCAACTTTTTGGAAGAACACGAGTAGAATCTTGAAATTGTTTCAAAGTAAAGCATGAATGGAATGCCACTTCTCATTCAAAAGTTTCCAAAAGAAAGGACTGGATATTTTTATACACATACATCAAGTAATCTCTGGTTTCTATTAGAGCTAATTTGTGTTTAGGAAGATTTTAATTTTGTTCACATTTCAAACCTCTTTTTCCTTCAGTGCTATTTTATATGGTCAGGTGTTGGTCAGCAAGCTTTAAAAAATGGGAAAGGAAAGAAATGAATGTGTTTCAGGCTTGCTACCTTATTGATGTTCAAAAGAAGCAAGTGTAGGTGATTGAAGTGTGAAGCTTTTTAGGCAGGGTATTTTTTTTAATTTCCATTTAAAGTGGAGAGCAAACCTGTGGGGAGCCAGCCTGACCTCATTTAATTGGCAAAGCATGTATATGCATAGCTAATAATGAAAATATCTTATTTATATTCATGAATTTATAGCTTTAAAAATTCTTTGGCACACTTTATAATTTTTGATTGTTGCACTTGTTCTCTTTGGTATATAGGAAAGCAGACACAAAACAGCAGTGCTGTGCCAGTGTCACCTGTAGTCCCATAATCACAGTGGGACAATGATGGCTTCGAGAGGTCACATCTGTGCTGTATTGGTTGCAGTAAAACCTGTCAGATAATATGTTTTAAAATCCCTTCAAAATATAAACCACTGTGTTACTGGGAGCATCTTTGACTATTGACAGAGGTTTCTGTCCCACCCAGTTCTCTAGATTAATTTTCCAATCTGGCACAATATTTCATCCCTCTATAATCTTCTCTTGAAAATTTCTGATGGAAAAGGAGCCCTAAATTTCATCTGTGCTCCCTTTCTCTTCCTTCCCCTCTTTTCTTTCATTCTTTTCTGGTAGGGTCTCATGTGTCCCAGGTTGGCTTAAAACTAGGTAAGTACATAGCCACAGCTTGCCTTGAATTTCTGATCCTCTGGCCTCCACCTGATAATTACTGATTTTTCAGGCATTTGTCTTTACAGTAGCTACTCCTTTACTTTCCTTTTAATAATTTATTTCTATTTTATGTGTGGTTATGTTTTACATGCATATATGTTTGTGTACCATGTGCATCTCTGGTGACAATGGAGGCCAAAAGAGGATGTCACTCTCTCTGAAACTGGAGTTACTTAAACCATGTGTGTGCTGGGAATAAAATTCAGGTCTCCTAGAAGAGCATGTTGTATTCTCAACTATAGGGTCATTTCTCTACCCTTGAGTCCTTCACTTTCTATCCAATGTTTCATCCCATGTTTTTCTTACCTACTTCTAGGAAGGTGTAGTGCTTTTTGTTTCCCAGAAATAGCCTGAATAGTTAGGACTTTGTAAGTATGTCTAAAATACTATAAAATTACTTTCTCTTACTGCTAGGGTAAGAGGAGAAATTTAGAAGCAAGTGTAGATGATTGAAGTGTGAAGCTTTGGGCAGGGTAATTTTTAATTTCCATTTAAAGTAGAGAGCAAACCTGTGGGGAGCCAGCCTGACCTCATTTAATTGGCAAAGCATGTATATGCATAGCTAATAATGAAAATATCTTATTTATATTTATGAATTTATAG
>JAQHUG010000449.1:1240059-1266126 GCA_028555095.1 Dicrostonyx torquatus | reverse complement strand
TATAGCCTGGGCTGGCATCTGTGGTCTCCTACAGTCTACAGGATATCTCCCCAAGCCCTGCTGGTTTTTAGAGTCTCCATTGAGAAGTGGGTGTAATTCTAGTAGATCTTCCTTTTGTTTGTTTCTTGGCCTTTTTTCTTTCCAACTATTAACATTCTTTATCCTGTATTTTTAGAGTTTTAATAATTAAGAGGCATTGGGACTTTCTTTTCTGGTCTTTTGGAGAGTTGTGAATTGATTCATTATCTTAATGAATTTCTATGATGAGGTCTAGAAACTACACTAATCAATAGAGAGTAAGTTAGAAAGTAGTTTAATACTATGAACACATAGCAGACTAGTAGCAGGTTAACATTTGGTCCTTTGAGCTTCCTAATCATGTGTTCTTGGCTAGATTTTTAGGACAAAGTTTATGCTTTCTCCTGTATATCCTAACTTAAATCCAATGAGAAAGCATGCAATTACCTGCATAACATTCATGATACTGCTGTACCCATGGACATGTCTTGCCATGATGGCAATTATTATCGTTCATTGTTGAGTAAGACTTGTGATGACGTTGTGCATCCAGAAGCCTGCACAACTCTTACCTATACTGTTAAAGCTACCTTGAAGACTATTTTCTGGTCAATACCAACTTAATTTCCCCATGTCCGGTATTCAAAGTATGCTGTATCTGAAGCAATAGTGTCTCATTATCAAGTTCTCATGGTAAACGAAGAGCAATGGAAATAGCCTGTATTTTCATTATTAGGGACGGGGTTTGTTCTGTTTTGAAGATGTATTGTTTGGAGGATGGGAAGTCCTATAGAATACATCTGACCAACAATCCAAGAAATAAATGTTAAATCTACCACTGGGCTTTTCCTTTAGCAACATATGGCATTGTAAGTGAGCATGATCCCCTGGGTTGACAGATAAAAACTGTCGTTTGGACATGACAGGATCTTGTTAGTTATAAGCTCACAGAAGTTGTGATTGTTTACACAGGATCAAGTAGTCAAAATTCTAGCATGTATTAAGAAGAGGTTTACAACCCCCATCTCTAAATGAGAACTTATGAACAGTTATTGTTTTCTTTCTGAGAAATAGCCCTGTTTCTGTGATTGTGTGTCTACTGATAGATGAACCACACTAATAAAGATGACCCCATACCCAGCAGTATAGTGATAGTAAAACTTTGAATCACTGAGTTAGTAAAATGTAGAACAAGTTAATTATAAAAATCAATAAACAGATAATATTCTTGTCTTAAAAGAAGTAGGAAAAGATAAAAAAACATGGTAGAGGTCTAGGAAAGTGGTACTTAATCTAGAAAGAGACAGAGGCAGGAATAGAGGGTGAATATAGTTAATAAAACATTAAAAATTAAAATTTAAAATTAAAGTGGATTTGAATCTAAAAAAGGGATTTATTGGAGGAGTGAGAGAACAGGATAGTTGGAATGAGGGTGGATATATTAAAATGCACTGCACACATATGTAACAATTTCAAAGAATAAAGTATTATAGATAGAGAAATATGTATATATATGTACATATGCATATGGCTTAAACTGTCATAATCACTATGGTAATCAGCATGAAGGTTTCTCAAAAAACTAAAATATAGAATTACTATATAACCAAGCCTCAACATTCTAGTCTCTTTGATATGGGAAGATACTCTTTAAGCTACCAAAAGAAAAATATGGACACCAACCCAGGCACAAAACCATGAACCACAAAAATATTGCTCTGCAAAATATGGTAAGGCATCAGTTTCACAGAACTTGTGGGATTAGCCACCCATTGACAAACTGAGTAGAGAACTTAATCAGTGAAAAGATACATAAGTATTTTTACTTCTTCATTATTTACCATTTAAATTTTATTTTTTTCAATTTGAAAATGTATGTGTATGGTTGTTTTACCTGTTTATGTATTCATACACCAGATGCATGCAGAGCCCACAGAGATCTGAAGAGGGCAACAGATTCTCTGGAACCGGACGTACAACAGTGTGAGCCTCGAGGTGAGTGTTGGGACTAGGGTCTTGGTCTTCTAGAAAAACACCAGCGCACTTTGCACACTGAAGTCTCATCCCCATCCCAATATTTACCATTTAAACTGGGAAGCTGAGAATGGAGTACATGAGATGAGGAATGCCTATGTAAAGTAATGATATTTTTGTGTGTGAATACTTTTTTTTTTGATTAAAGAAAATACTTTTTGTTTTGCTGTTCCCAACTCTTCCAAGTACAAATAAGGGCATCAAAGCAGCACAGAATTCAGCACTGAAAATTAAATGTTCACTTTGCTGAAATTAAGGCAGACCTACAAACTTTTGCACTACAAACATTTCAAAGGTCCATTTAATTCACTCCTGGAATTGTTTTGCTTGTTTACCCAGTGTTTAGTGTGCTTCAAAGTGTTAAGGGTACACCTGTGAATACTTCATGCTCCTAGAGAGTGTTCAGTCTGGGGCTTGGAGAAAAGATGACACAAATATATAATTAAAATGTATAATTTAGGTATTGTAGGATGGCTCAGCTCTCAAGCTGGATGCCTCAAATGTGCCTGTCACTCCAGCTCTACAGAACATGATGCCCTCTTCTATCCTTTGCAGGCATGTGCACACACATGCACATAATAACACGTAGACACAATGAAAAATTATGTTTAAGTTTGTAAGGGGATGTGTGTGTAAATATTTCATTTGCAAATTTTAAGGCAATGCAATATACAGTATTTAAAAGTTAAAATAAATCTTTTGAAAAGAGAATAATATGTGATGTCTAAATTTAATTTACATATCTCTAATCAGAGACATGTTATGTCTGTTTCAAAGATAAATGGTTTTCAAGTTTTTAGAATTTACTTATCTATAAATATCACATAGTGACAATAAATTTCAAATTTCAGCTAAATAGTTCATGGAAGATTTTAGGTTAATTGTATAAAAACCCCAACATTATAGTCTCTTTGGTATGGGAAAGTACTTTATAGGCTAGCTAAAGAGAAATATGGACACCAACTCAGGCACAGAACCTTTGATCCACAAATTACTGGTCTGCAAATTATGCTCAGGCAATGGTGGCACAGAACTGGTGGGATTAGCCACCCACTGTCTGATTTGACTTAAGGCCCATCCCAGGAGAAAGAATCTATACCTGGCACTGCTTGTGGAACCAAGAACCTAGGACTAGATAGCTCAGAGACCTATGGTAAAAACTCAGCACTACTGGTCTAAAAAAATTAATGATCAAGAAAATGATTCCTAATTATTTTCTGCCATACTCATCAATTCCTTATCCATTCATTATCAGAAAGCTTCCTCTGGCAGCAGATGGAACTAAATGTAGATAACCATAGCCAAAAGCAGACATTACATGAAGAGGAAGTCTAAAGAGATCTGCATCAAATCTCTACCCTAAGAACATGGAGAATCCAACAGAATAGCAGGCAGGTTGTAAAAGCAAGAGAGAATGGTGGATACGAAGAGAACATGGGCCTTTGAACCTACTAAGAAAGGCACATATGGACTCACAGAGAGTGAAGGAGCAATCACAGGGTCTACATAGGTCCACACCAGGTCTTCTGAAATTTATACTGTAGCTATTAGCTAATTATTTTTATATGACTCCTAACTTTGAAAATAAGTAGGTCTCGGTCTGTTCTGCCTGCTCTTGGGACTCTTCCTCCCATTAGATTGCCAAGCCCAACTTCAATATGATAGTTGTTGCTTCATGTTATTACATTTGATTTTGGAAAATTGTTTCTTAGAAGCCTGTTCTTTTCTAATGAGAGACAGAATGATAGTCGATCTGGAGGGAAGAAGTATGGGAAGGAGCTGGGAGAAGTAACTATAATTATGTGGGTAAGGAAAACCATAATTTGGATCTGTTCTTTGAGAAAATAATCTATTTACAATAAAAGAAGAAATATCCTTAAAAGTTTGACAAGGTTTTAAAACATCTTACATTCCTTGAGTCTGTTCCTAAGGAATAATGATTATTGAGGCAACATGTTAGGTAAAACACATCATAATTTCAGTTATGGGTTCTTTTTTTTTTTTTTCAACTGAAAAGCAAAACTTCATCCAAGTTGTCTTTCTACTATTTTCAGATTTCTGTGATATTTTTGTACTCTGTAGCACTGACTTAAGTTTTTATCCTTTTGATGCTGATTACTGTAGCTATATTAAAATCTTAAAACTCAAGGACAACATAAAAATCTATTTTAAGAATGAGAGCCCTACAGCCTGAATGACTAAGAATAGACAACACTACTTTTTCCCTTGCCTGTGAAGTGAAACTAAGCAAAGAAGAGGATTTTTATCTAAACACAGGAGTTCAAACACTGGTATACTCCAAACATCAGTGTGATGACATTTGGACTTGGATCCTTTGGGAGTAATTAGGTCATGAGGATGGAGTTCTCATAAAATTGTTAATGCCAACTAAAGGAAAACTCAAGAAGATGCTCTCTCTCTCACCCTCTCTGTCAGTGTAAGATGATACTCTAGACAGAATGATCTTTAGGTACTCAAGAACTGTGAAAATTTGATATTCTTGATTAAAACGCAATGCTATATTAACTCAGTATCCCAAAATGAATGAGAGACTTTCATAGAAAAATAAAGGAAAGAAACCACATCTTAATGTATTTATATATCTTTATTTTCTGTTTTGGAATGAAATATACATAATACAAAATGATTAAATATCATGATTTGTTAAATAAGTTGCAATGCAATTAAATATATCATATAAAATTTATATTACAGAAACTGTTAATTTAAAAATTACTTCCTTTAATCATATCCTAGTTACATGCACACAAGTTTACAGGTTTAGCTGTTGTTTAAAACATAAATATAATTATTCAAATCTTGTTCAACCTGCAAAGCAGTGGCATCCAGGGCACATTACTAGAACAGGTTAGCATTTCTTTTGATGTACACAATACAGAAATATTTAGATAATGACTACTATAATTCTGTTTTACAATATGTAAGAATTCAGGAAGAGAGAAGTGTTTGAAGGTGAACTGGTATCAGTTATTCCCCAGGAACTCAAACGGATGGTAATCTTCATGACCAGCTGACAGTTATTGGTTCATCAAGGAACACATGCATCTGTCTCAGGTTAATTGTCAGTATCTAAAAACAGAAAGTGAAATTACAATTAATTGTTTAATTACAATTTTAATTTTCCTGTCATTTTTTTAAACAAACACTATTTCCATCTCAGGTTATCTGTAAGTTAACAGTTACAGTTCTTCCTTATTTGATGACAATATTCATACATGATTTTTTTCTTGGCATGTGATTCTCACAGGGCAGGAATGTTTTAGTTCACAGCACAGTTTATAGTTCATCATAGCAAGGAAGTCAAGATGGAACTTTTAAGTTGGCCACTTAAAAGAGCAAGCGACATCACATTCACAGTAAATAGTAACAATAATGGCTAAATGAATTCTTTCTAGTGATCAACTCACTTTGTCTTCATACAGTCTAAGACATAAGCTCAGGATGGAATAGTGTACTGCATCTTCCCACTTCATAAACATGATCAAGACTAATTCCATAGACATGCCCATAGGCCAGCCCAGTCTAGACAATATCTCATAGACTCTTTTATAGGTGATTCTGGAGACTGTCTAGTTGATGATATCACCCTTTTCTCAAATCCATGGCCTCTGTTTTCATTAGTTGTTGTTACTTACAAAATATTCCTAAATAACTAAATGAAATTTTCACAGTTTGTATAATGTCACTCATATGTATTTTTTTTTAAGGTCTGACTATTTGGTAGTGGATAACCGACATGTGATTTTGGTGTACATATTCATGCATGGTACTTACAAGGAACTGTTGGTAGCTGCTATTTTAAATGAATATTTTTAATTATTGAGTAATTTTCTTAGTATCTAAACTTATCATTTCGAAGAATTGGAATTAATGAAGCACACTTCTTTTGAAAGAGAATGCTTTTAAATGGATTAACTGTCCCAAATGAACTTGAAATGCCACATGTTACAATCCTTCATCTGATCCTGTTCAACTGTCATTATGCCCTTCATTTTTGTATCAAAATATGAGATTTATTTACCATTGCTAAATAAAAACCATGAAAATATAAAAAAGTCATTTTTTATCAATCTAACTAAAAATAGGCAATAAGACACAATTTATTTTAAACTGTAATTAATGACCATTAAAATCTGGATCGTGGAGAAACGTTTTGTTTTGGCATGGAAACTGTTCCTTGGTTTTCTATCTCTGACCAAAGGATTATTAAAGTAGTATCATTTTGACTAGTAATTTCATAAGTGAGTACAAGTTTTACAAACAAAATATGTTTGAGGGACTAAATTATCAACTTTTACCAAGAAAGGGCATCAAATACTCCAAACTGCTCCCCATGCTGACATAATTTAAAGAAATTTAGGATAGTTTAATGTCAAAGTAGTAGAAAGACTAAATTCTAAGTTGATGCAGAAATCTAGTATGCAGAAGAGACCTCACTCTCAACACTGAGTGTTCAGGCTCAAGTACAAGAGCTATAGCCATGGTGCTTTGAAAATTTCATAGTCTGGGCAATCCTCTAAGACCTAAGATTGTCCAAAGTTGTCTGTCTTAAAACTGAGGTTGTGCAATGTGTTACTTTGTAAATTAAGTGCACTTCAAGTAATTGATTGCTCCCTCTCTTCATACAGAATCAAATTTGAAAAGTATGTTTTCTTCACAGTTAGAGTCATGAAGATATGACCTCAATCAAAGGAAACAGAGTTAACTGATTTCTTAAATAAAAATATTGTGCTAAATCCACACTTATGAGTCATAAATTCACACAACTAGGATGTGACAGAACTTGAGAGCCTGCATACTTCTACATATTTGCCAAATTTAGAATAAAGATCTAAAATTATAGCAGAAAAGAAAAAGCCATTGTAACCACAGGTGCTGTTCTGACACAAGACTCCTGATGCCTGGGACAGAGTCTCTACTGCCTCTCTCATGATAATATTCAGAGTTACATTAATTTTGAAAGAACTTCAGAGAATTTTTACCGAAGACACATGCAACGCTCAAAGATAAACCTTTCTACTGAAAACAATATTTGAGGAATTATTCCTCATGACAGTAATTTAGTATTTTAATCTAAATTAATATTGCTTATTTTATATGAGGAAAATTATAAAATAGCTGCCATTAAATTGAGGATAGTAACATTAAAATAAATATGAAGATGTTACAAAATTGAATAAGTGGCAAACACCACATTTAATTTTTTATTCTGGTTGGGCAGTAGTGGCTCACGCCTTTAATCCCAGCACTCAGGAGACAAAGGAATGCTCTGTGAGTTCAAGGTCAGCCTGATCTGCAAGAGCTAGTTCCAGGACCGGCTTCACAGCTACAGAAAAACCCTGTCTCAAAAAACTAAATGAAAAAACCAATTGTCCTTCTGTTTTAGTCTTGGTGATGACCATAAGGAGTCATGCAGATATTTGACAGAGGCATGCTTCTGTAAAGCACATCCATATGTCACTCACCTCTTTGTCTGCTTCTTGAGTGAATGGAGGATTTAGTGTATTTCCATCATAAATCAAAGTAACACTAGAGACGCTGGATGTTCCTTTCCCCCACACACAGATGTCTCCCAGTATCATCTCATATTTGTTTATATACCCATGTTTCAATACAGTGCTTGTAAATGTTGTCTATAAAGGCAAAGACAAAGAAGCAAAGACTTCATTTAAAAGTTCAAGTAAATAGCCAGCAAAATACGTAGCTGTGAACCAAAATGAAGCTCATTGTATAGCACATCAGTGATTCAAGTATATTAAGTCATGTGTTTTATACAATGAACAGAAATAAAACCACACATTTTTTTGTACAGTTGATTGTAGAAGGTATTACGTACTTGATTTAGATTGAATTCTATCAAGGTATATAGATCTCTTTCATAAGTGTCTGTAGAGAGAGAGAAATATGAAGTGATTTTATTTTTCAAAGAACAATAGTAAACACTAACATTCTTATTGTTCTTTCTAGCTAAAAATGGAGCCATATTCTACTGATGCATTTCTAGCTAAAGTCAAACACACAAAAAATACAAAGATATTATTTAGACCCATGACTTTATCTACAGTTCATCAACCACAATAAAAATATAGCTAACACTTACAAAGGACTTTCTGTGTGGCAAATTTTTTGATACAGTAACAGAAACACTGTAAGAGACATGCCATCATCATAATGATCATTCTTTTTGCTGCTATTCTTATTGTAGAAAAAGGCAGTCTGCCATAAGACAAACAAATGAAGAAACCAATTCTTCAGTGTAGGAATGCAGGGACACACTACCATGCATTGGGGAAAGGGAGGGGTATGTTCTTGGGACAGAAATCAGATTCTCCTGCTTTCAAGATAAGTACATTTAAAGTTGAGTCATCTTCACAGCATTCAGAATACGCAGTCTTGACAAAATCTTTATGTGTGCTGGATGCCAATGGAGAGCAAAGCATACTGAAAAAAGTTCGCTATTTCTTGCAATGTTGAGACACAATTGTGAAAATGAAGTTTAGATTATTTCATATGCTATGTTAAAAATAGAAACAATAACAACAAAAACTTATTGAATATCCAAAAAGAAAGGCAAAAAGAGAAACAAAACAAAAATCAACAGTAACACAGCAAAGAGACTAGACATTTCATTCTGCTTTGCAGAGATCTGCTGATTTTAGAGATAAGTTTTGGGTATCAGTTACGCACATGGAACATGGCGTGTTTGGCTTGTTGACCTTCCATGTCAATGTAAACAACACTGTGCTAGCTTCTGCTACAAGTAAGTCCCGCCCACACATTTGACTTAGTTTACCTTTTCATACAGGGATTAAGGAGTTTTAAAGTAAAAGAGGAGTCTTTGAGGTTTTTTTTTTAAATTGTGTGTACTGTTTCAAGCAATTATAAACTTTTAACTTTAAATGACCTGTCTAGCTTTGTGCTCAGCTTTTAAGTACAGCAAACACAGTGGAGGGAAAATGCATGCCGTCAGTTCCATTCATCTGTGGAATGGAAAACTCACCTATAGTATCTCCATCGTCCCAAAATAGACTTCCTTTTGCTCTTTGATTGTCATCTGCAGCAACGATGAGCTTCATGAAATTCTGTCGACTACAAGAAAAAAATATGTAATTCTATCCATGTTTCCAGAATGGGATATTTTATGATATGATAGTCATATAAGAATATGAACTTGAATGGAAGTTAAGAAAACATATATCTAAACAGAGAAAACTAAAACACTGGATGATAGTGATGTGTTCTTGCAGGTTCATCAAATATAGTGGTGGCTATTTATAATAAAGGGGCTATAAAATGGCTGAGACATTGAAATCTCTAAAGCATCCCTTTAGTTTTCTATAATTCATATTTGTATTCTAGAAAGTCTTTGGAAAATATTGTTTTCAGGTCTAGTAATATAGCTCACTTAGACAGTTGGCACAGCACACTTAAATACCTGGGTGTGGATGCTATTCTTACAGAAGCTAGAAAAGGTGGGATACACCTGAAATCCCAGCACTCAAGAAGGAAAAGACAGCAGGATCAGAAAATTAAGGTTATCCCGTGCTACATAGTAAGTTCAAGTTCAAGGTCTCTCTATATATGAGGCCATACCTCAAATACAAAAAATAAAATAAAAAATAAATTAATTAAAAACCTAGAAAAGAAGGTTTTAATAAAGTGTTATTTTCATGTCATACTTAAATATGGAGACATAATGACCTTTTTTAGGCAGTCGTTCAAAGACCAAGTATTAGTTTGCAAATAACCTCTGCATATTATATACCGAGTCATGAAGATTTAGTTTGTATTTAGTCAGGATAGCCTTACTTATAAAGGGGATATGTCACTAGAAAACATTTATTCATGAGTGTTCAACATTTATGCATCTTGCTTGTGGAGAGGTACTAGCAATTTTCTTTTGAAATTACATTTTAAATAAATTTTTTAAGTAGGTGATTTTGGAAGATAGGGTCAGACCTTGAAATGTTATTAATCAGTGTTATTATTCGTATAACACTGCTCATTATATTAAAGAGAAAGAATGTCCTTGTCCAAGCTAAGGATGGGTATTCAACTGCAGGATCTACCAGGATTACACTAGGGCATCCCAGTGGGATTAAGGAGCAGGGAAACTGAAGTTCATCAAAAGCCTCTTTTTCTGCGATGTCTTCTGTTTTATGATTAAGCACCTCTGTTACTGCAGAAGGATCAGGGGGAAAGGGCAGATTCTTTCTAACTACTGACTTTCAGAGCAGGATATATTATGAAATGAAATGACAGTTTTAAAAACAGTTGACTTACCTGTGATATGTGTTCTGCGCGGGTTCTTGGCACGGTAGAATGTAACCCCCTCGGACATGTAGATTTATTTCATCAAAGGGAGCTGAAAATGTTTGTTGTTGTCCTCTGACCTTTATATCTTCCCCCTGGTAAGGAGAAGGATGGGGAGAATGGAAATGAGACAATGAGTAATGCAAGAATGTATGAAGACACATTTATGAAATCAAGTGTGACAATTTTCTACTTAAAAACTAACAAAACACAACATGATTTCTAAAAGAGAAATCTTTTTTTTTTTAAAGTGTATCCTTAGGTCCTGGTTACACTTTTATCTCATACTGTTATTTGTTTTCAAGATCTCCTATGCAGAAATTTTGCAAGGTCACAAAAAATGAAAAACTCTATTAATTATAGTGGCCAAATTTTCTATCCAAAAGAGTAACAGATGTTTGTAATATAGTATAAAATTTTGTGTTTACTTGTTAAAACAAAACAATAACTGTGTAACACACTAGAGTATAATAAATGGATTGCTCCATGGTATGTTAATTTGCTGTCAGTAATAATTAACAGCATATTACTAACTTTGAATTTTTTAGTGGAAAATAAACAGAATCAGAGCTTATCATAAAATTATTCAAATAAATATTTCAGTTTAGTTAACTCCTAATTATTCTTATAAAACTTACCGTATGATAGTCAAACCACCGAGCATTAGGTATATAACCGGTCACAGTGGTCATGTACTAGAATTGAAAAAGAAAGTCATTGAAATCATCTGAAATCAAATCAAATCGTTTTATGAATAAAAACATGGTCACACTTACAGGATCAATGACAGGGGTCACCATAAAAGCTGCACCCCACAGAAACTGCTTGTATATTTCCCAAGTTTCCTTATCATCAAAGAACCTTCACAAAAGAATCAAAAAGTTTTCTGTTAGGCCAAGAAACATTCTTTTTGGAACACCATAAAATGCTTATTCCGAACCCAGTTTGCTCTAAAGGCTTTTGTGGATTCAACTAAAATATATGCTCATATATAGTTAAAACAAAAAACTACTTTGTTATTTAAAACACAGTGTGAAACAGCATATGCTTCTGAGTAAAACCAAATCATATCTAAATGTTTTAATAAAAAGGATTGTTAAGGAGTACTTGAACACTATAATAACATGTCACTATGATGTAGAGTTTATATAGGGGAGTTAATATATTAAATATTCATTTTGTCTAGGAAAGGATCAATAAAACTGGAAGCAGGAATGACAAACATCATGCAAAAGTTTGTAAAACTTTCACTATATGGATATTTATTATTTCTTTCTAACCTTTAAAAGAAGGATACTTTTTATTGATTTTATTTTGAACTCTACATTTTTCTCTGCTCCCCTCCCTGTCTCCTCCCTACCCAAGCTTTGTAGGTTTACACATGTAATCCCATACATGAAAGCTGAGGCAGGAGAAATGCCATAGATGAAGACTAGTCTAGGTTATGTAATGAGGTCCAAGTATTCAAAATAAAATCCAGTTTCCAAAGTGTAAATACTCTTAAACACAAAATCGACAAAAATAAGAAAGGCCCAGCGATTTAGAAATGCCACTTAAACAACTAAAGTACTAAGATATGAACCTTAGAAGCTAGGAGACACACTGCTGGGTACGGAATACTTAGTCCAAATAATGAAGATTAAAATGTCAACGTGGTGGGCCGGGGAAGATTGCCTATCTTAGAGCTTTTCATATTGTCTGCCATGTCATTATGTCATTAAAGATTCTTGCATATGTAAGTTGATTTCTAACATTGAAAAATAAGTGATCATAGAAAAAGAACGTAACAAATTTGGAAATAGACACTAGCAAATGTTCCCATTTCTCATGCTAGTGAAATCACACAACTAACCCCTTTTTAAAATTTTCTTTTGTTTTCTTTCATTAAAAGCCAAGAATAGTGGTAAAATAACAGTTGGGGTTAACCCGTTGTGGTAGTCCCCAGGAGACAAAGACTCTTCAGTAGGACCAAGGAAATGTTCAGAATCCATAACCAAACTCTCAAATTTTAAAAATGCAAAGGGGATTAATCTTAAGTGTAAGAATATGATTTCCTTTCTACATTCCCATTCCAAGCTTGGATTTGGTCTGGCTTGAGCTGGAACAAGCCTACTGCACACTGTCCGAGCACCGTGAGTTCATGTGTGCAGCTGCCTTGCTGTGTGTGTTTTACTGTAGTCATCTATAACCTCTGGCTCTTGCAATCTTTTTACCTCTCCTACAGTAATTTCTGAGCTTTGGGGAAGGTGGTACCATATCAGTGTCCCATTTCTGGCTGATCACCCCACGGTTTCTTATTTGCCACATCTTTTAATCTTTAATCAAAAGTGAAGGCATACAAGTGAAAGATATTATTTTGATAAGTTCATTTTGAGTACTAGGTCTTAATTTATATTACCCTGCTGTGATTTTTATTACTCTGTCAATAATAAAATTTGGCAGGCCACCACATTTCACTACTCAGTTAAAATCATTGGAGAACAGAGAAGCAAAATGCTTTATAAATAAGTTAAATAGGTATTCTAAAAATAAGTATTACTTTTTAATCATTAGGGCATTTTATGTGAGAAATGTCTACATTAGAAGGTATACTAGACTTATTCTAGAAATGTTTTCTTAGGTCAAAATATATAGTAAAGCAATGACAAAATATTGTACTCGGATAGATAAGAGATTGAAGCAAATGTGGTGCGGGACAATTCTGTCAATCATGTTTTAAATAAACGCTGATTGGCCAGGCAGGAAGTATAGGCTGGAAAACCAGACAGGAAGTAGAAGTGGAGCAAGGAGAACAGGAGAAATTGGGAAGCAGCAAGCTTCCCTGGCATTCCTGCACAAATCTCCAACAAGGCAACATGTAGCAGCCCAGCTGAGAGAAGGTACTGGCTATGTGGCTGACAATGGGTTAATATAACTTATGGGAGCTAGTAAGAAGCCTGAGATAATGGGCCAATCAGTTAGTAACCTAATGTAGACTCTCTGTGTGATTTTCTTTGGGGCTTGCTGGCTGTGGGGTACTGGGTAGGACAGTAACCCCAACGAGCCAGCCCTCATGTTACACAAATGAAAGCTGTTTGCTGAAGAATCAAATAGGTCTTGTACTTACTCATGCATTAGGGGTCTGATGACGGTGCCACCATGGACATGGGCTTCATGCATCTGTGTGTAGAAGAAGGGCAGCAAGGTGTACCTGATGTCTAGAATTGCCTTTGACATGTTGGCAAAAGTTTCATTCCAGGAAACAGGATCCTGTCTCTGAAAGAAAACATAATGAAACAGCCATGTTTCATTGTTTAAATCTTGACAGTCAAATTGAAGAATAAAAGTAACAAATTATTAGCAAGGTCACGTGCTAAGAACTATCTTTACAAAAATCCTAAATACTGCCTCATTTATAGAGAATGAAAGCCGTACAATATTAGTATTTGTAAAAGATAATGCAAGTTAAGCTGAACATAAGTAAACATACACAAAATATAGTTCATATTTTACAAGAAAATAAATGCAATACTAGCTATGATAATACTCAATGCTGGAGCGTGAAGTGTAGCAAGGAAATGATATGGTTTGTTACATAAAAGTTGCCTGAAATACCAAGAGATAAGTCAAGCTCACCATGCTGGCCTCAACTGCCATACATTCACATGTGAGATGAATAAATAGATCACACACAGGAGGAGTATGCATACGAATCTTAAATGATAGCATTTTAATCTACTTTGGTATATACATTTCAATTCAAAAGAGTCATATTGGTGAATTAGTATTAAGAATTTATAAAAATAAGCCGGGCGGTGGTGGCGCACGCCTTTAATCCCAGCACTCGGGAGTCAGAGGCAGGCGGATCTCTGTGAGTTCGAGACCAGCCTGGGCTACAAGAGGACAGGCTCCAAAAGCCACAGGGAAACCCTGTCTTGAAAAACCAAAAAAAAAAAAAAAAGAATTTATAAAAATATTGTTGTTCATTTAGGGAAAGCATAAGGGACAGTAATTGTTGTATATTTAAATTGTCATGTATACAAGCTGCAATGCCTCACAACTGCCAAGAATACCTCTCGTGCTTACTGATTGCAATCCTTGGGGGGCCTTTTGGAGCTACATCATGCCTATGACGATTCCAATTTTATTAGATTTGGGAAATAAAGTTGAAACGATAACCTGGTGTTATCCCCGGACATACACTACTAGAACAAACAAAAACGTGAATCCACACTAGCTCAACAACTATCAAATTATGTGTGATCCTATGTATAAAATGTTAGTTATTGATACATAATATATTTTAATAATTTCATAAAGTAAGTAGAGACAAAAATCATAGGATATTGCCAAGTTACTTAATCTCAGCTTTTGTTTTATATATATATATATATAAATTCTTAGAGTGTTAAGTTTTGTTATATTGATTCATACTTAAACAAGTTGAACACTCTCGATACATATTCCCTAAATTACTCCTTTTTGACTTGGGCTTTTCTTAATCCCTGCTCTTTTCCTCAAGTGTCTTAATCTATGTCAGTAATAAGTTTCTATTACATTTTTCAAATGTCTTCAAAATATTTCTTCACAGTTTGCCTGTCTTTCAAACTGCTTCAGAATGCAGTCCCAGATTGCTCTGTATCCTTATATTTTGACTACTAAGACAATAAATCGACCTGTTATAACTCAAGTAAAATCGAGATGGCACAAAATTTTCTCAGCACGGCACACATCTGTTGATTAGGAAATATGTCTGGACTATGTCTTTTGGTTGTCAACTTTGACTGATGGGTTTTCTGCTCAGTACCTTTTCTCTGCTCTATCAACGAAAAGTTTAGTAAAAACCAGTACTTAGTAGGATATTGCTGCCAACTGTTCACAGTTTTCCATGAAATTAAGCCCTGATTTATGCACTCAAAATAAGCCTGAAAATAAGTTAATAACGCTCAGTGTTTGGCACTGCACAGAAATCTGCTCCCGAAATTCATGCTATCTTTTCTTGTTTCATAATTTCCCAACTTGATTTTAACTCTTCCCATTTCATTCAACATTGCAAATGTCTCACACTTCTCATCAATTTAGTTTCAAGCTGATTTTTTGATTGTTGCTCTGTCCCAGTGTGGAAAAAGTTCTATAGTAGTATAGTCTCCTAACTCTTCCAAAATCTTATAGACCAGCTATAGTATGTGTGGTCCAGATCTAAGCCATGTGCCCTGAGTATACTAGAGGTCTTAAATGCATAAAAAAGGTGAATGAAGTAATATTTCATAAATATGAAAATATTTAAAGAATTCATTTAAACCTTTGTCAAGTAAAATATGAATGAATCAAAAACAGCAAACAATCTAAGGTTGTGTAGGAGAAAGACAAACAATAAAACAAAACTGACATAAAGTAGTAATTACATACTCTAGTAAACTGAATGTTGTGGTTTCTTGAATATGGATAAAAGGCTCCAACTTGCATCCATCGAGCACAGAGATGATATTCTGAATCATTGAAAAAACCACAGATATCTGCTCCAACCTAAAAGATAGTTATACTTAATGCATATTAATTATTGTTTCTTAATAGTTATAGACTACAAATGTAAACTGGATAGATCTACTTACATATGGTATCCCAAAAAGATTAAATTCCAGCATGCCTAAAAAGTAGAATAATATATATTTTTATTTTATTAATGAAGACGCTCTCTTCAATGTAAGTTCTTAGTAAATGAAACATTTTGGTATAATAATGAATTATTCTCTTATACTTGTTGACATAGTGGTGTTAATTATATATTCTAAAATAAGGGAACATATGCTTTAAGACAATAGCACAATAACATAACTTAAACACAAGTAAGCTATAAGCACACCATAAATAAATTATCTTCAATTATTATCTCACCATTTTCTACCATATAAAACAAATATAATTATTCTTATTAAGTAATATTAAAAATTATGCCTTCAACAAAAGAGAATGCATGTAACTACTCAGCTATCTGGTAAAGAGTTATTCTAAATATGCTTTTAATGAATCTCTCATGAGTTGATGATATTTAAGTAGAGAGTCAAATCAGCAACTATTTATTTGTGGTTTGAAATGATGTAGTCATTTGCCATGTATCTACTTTCAGAAAGGCTGCAGTTCAATGAGTTTCCTTCATGAACATTTCTCAATGATTTATTCTCTAGCAGATGATGTCTACACATTGCCTTCTTAGCTTTAGAACAGTGTCTCTTCAAGTTTATGTTTTCTTCAACTGAGAAACAGGGTCCAAAATGGATAGTGATGTTGACCCAAACAAACTAGCTAAGTGTTCTCAGTCATATGTTTCTCTGATCATTTGTTTTCTTTATTATGCCTTCCTGACTAGTGACATTTCAATGATGTCCTGTGTTGTAAAATTATGTGAATTTTTTTCTTATAATTTATCTGTAATATTTATGTAGCACAAAGCAAGGCCATGTTTATTGAAAAGTTATAAAAATGATATGATAGAAGATAATTATCACATACCAATGAGTGATTTTTCCAAATTTTCCCAGTTTGCATAATTGTCTCCAAGCCAGTGTCCTCCATATCGACCAGCCGTGGGATATGTGGACCTAGAGATGACTATCCCTCTCAGACCGGTGGTCTTCTGTAATGCACTGCACAATGAAGACATACGTTGCATGTTTACATTAGCTATTTTCATTAAATATTTCTTTTGTTTTTTTTGTTTTACAACACAGAGTTTTTCTGCGTAGCCCTGACTGTCCCGGAACCTGCTTTGTTGGGCAAGCTGACCCAGAGACCTGTCTTTCTAATGTTGGTATTAGAGGCTTGAGTTACCACATCTTGCATATTTGCACACAAACGACTTCCAGGGCAACACAGTATCTACTCTATGGTCAGGTTTCCCATCACAGTCAGCTCTTCACGGCTGTGTCTTCATCCACTATGTAGTAAATATTCCCTCCCAGGCAGGACAGTTCATTTCCTTCCCTCCTAACATTTGCTAGAGTGAAATACACATGTAATGTGAAAATTTCCTTTTTAAGCCTTCCAATGCATGTAAGTTACCTACAGATTACATCAATTAAGCAAATTAATCAAATATAGAATTTTATTCTACTTGAACTTGTAGCATTTTATCAGCACAGAGGTGTGCTAACTCGTTGTGGTACCTCAGTTACAGAGATGTGCTAACTCGTTGTGGTATCTCAGTTACAGCCCTGCCACTTTTCTTGCACATATC
Organism: Dicrostonyx torquatus; assembly: GCA_028555095.1. Lineage (NCBI taxonomy): Eukaryota > Metazoa > Chordata > Mammalia > Rodentia > Cricetidae > Dicrostonyx > Dicrostonyx torquatus. The sequence goes on along the minus strand of JAQHUG010000449.1, from coordinate 1,248,527 downwards.
AATCTGACGAATATATTTGCTAAGGCCTCCCCTCCCCTGCTTTCCAGTAAATGATGAATGGACAGACTTAATGGATTCTGTGTTTCAAAAAGAATCATTGTACTGTACTTGTGGAATTTATCCCAAATGAAATCTTACCAAGAAAATATATTATACAAATTTGTTTTTAATTAGTCTCTTCTCTCTTTTCTAGCCTTAGAGAGAATAACCTTGATGATTTGTGCATACTCAAATATACTCTTGTTTAAGGTGTAATGCAATAATACATTGGTTTATATATCTGCAACTCTGTCACTTTTCTCTGTCATTATTCAATTGTTTTCTCATCTCTCTCTCTCCCTTTCTCTGACTAATATGTATACACATAGATGTTCTATTAATTGAAATAAAATGTGATGATACTAAAAAAACTTTAAATTAATATAAACTATAAAAATATTTTAGGATGACGATGGATAGAGGTGGTCTCATGCCTTTAATCACCTCACTCTGGAGGCAGAGGTAGGAGTGAGTTTAGGGTTAGTCTGGTCTTCAGAGTGAGTTCCAGGATAGCCAGGGATACAAAGAAACACCAAGTCTTGAAAACAAAACAAAACAAACAAACAAACAACAATTCAGAAGATGACACCTCCACATGCATAACTAGCTTTTAATACTGTCTAAGTTCCTTTTTAGAATTAAATATCTTTTGAATCACAGCAAGGAGCACAGTGATTATTATGATCTGCTTATCTCCAACAATTTGTCATGTTGCCCTCTTATTCATGTGACAGTTAGTGTTAGCTACCAACTTGACATAATGCAGAATATTCTGAAGGACTCTTTGAATGCCAGTGAGAGGTAAACTGGATTATGTTAATAATTAGTTTAAATTACAAATTTACTCAAGCTTTATTTACTGATCTGTACATTCAAGATTATTATCCAAATACTGTGCTAAGCATATTTTGGACAGCAAAATAAATAAAGCCTAGAATTCTTTGAAACACAATGAAAGAAATAAAAACAGGAAGAATATAATGAGGAAAGATGGATTTTGTTTGATTACTCAACTGACTGATAGATAGAAATGATTTTTTTCTAACTTATGAAGGAAGAAGTAATTTACAAAGAACATTGGAAAAGAAAGAAATTTGGCAAGACTCTTGAAATATGAAACCTTGAAGCTGATATCATCAATATAAAATCGAACGAGAAAGTCAGAGAGGAAAATGACAAACATTACTTACTCCAGAGTGGGTTTCATTTGCGACCATCCGTAGAGGTTGTGCACATCATAATGCAAAACTGACGATCCATCACTAAGAATCTGTTCCGTTTCCATGCACATGGTGCGGAAATGTAACCCATCAGTTCTTTTCGTGAGATCTGGGGAAAACCAAGGAGATTGAGTAACACTTTGGAGAGCATGAAGAGCAAGGTAACGTTCTACTCGGGTATAAACTGAATCACAATCAACTCAGAGTCTATAGCGCAATGATCACCCAAAGCTTTAGACGTTTTTATTATGGTGAATATGTGAAAAACCTGTTCTTGTAAATATTTTGAAACATCATACACCACTGTGAGCTACCTGATGTGCCCAATAAAACAGGCTTTCCTTCCCTCCAATGATAATATTGCATCCACTCATTTATTTTTGATAAACAAACTATGAGATTTCAAATAACTATTGATTTTTAATCATTTGTGCACTTTGTGTATAATAATTTTAAGTATCTATAGTGATCTGTGCAGTAATAACTGAATCTTATGTTTGCATAAAAATATAAAACATGAGTACATTGTCAATTACATACAATTTTTTTTTTGCTTTGGAACCTGTCCTGAAACTAGCCCTTGTAGGCCAGGTTGGCCTCGAACTCACAGAGATCCATCTGCCTCTGCTTCCTGAGTGCTGGGATAGAAGGCGTGTGCTACCACCACCCTGCTCAGTTGCATACAATTTTTAAGATTTACTTTTTAATTTTTAATTATGTGTATATGTGCATATGCACATGAGTAGAAGTGTCCATGGAGGTGAGAAGGCAGCATTGGATCTTCTGGATCTGGAGTTTCATAGCCAGTTCTGAGTTACCCTGGGTAGGGACTAGGAATCGAACTCGAGTTCTCTGGAAGAACAGTAGGCACTCAATCTTTAAGCCACATCTCTGTCCCTAAAATTTCTACTGCTTTTTATTCACTTAAATGAAAAATACTGATTCAGTATGTTTTCATTAAAATAATTCAGTTGAAGTACAAATCTCAGAACCAATTTGTCTTCAACAAATTTTGTGTTTGTTCCTTCCTTTCAGACATCAATTGTCACCACACCACAGGTGAACAGAGAATATTTTTTTCCATTTCCCATTCCTATGAATAATTACTGCAAACAATTTAAGATAGAATGTTCTGAAGAAACCATAACAAAAATTAAATTAAGAATCATGAATACAGATAAAACATTTACTTTTCTACTCAAAACACTGTGGAATTATGAGATATTGGACCTGAGGTTGGGTATAATTGACTGTGAGACTGACTACTGATAATTTATAATTAATTTCCACTTACTGCAACTTAAGATCTATCTAAACAATAAAAACCAATAATGGTGCCATATTATAAAACAGTATAGTCATCAAATTCTACCTGGGAAATAAGGTGGGTAATTTAGTGTATCATTTCTGCATCGATTAATAACTGTTCCATTTACAAAACTGGAAGGCTCATTCATATCCTGAAAAAAACAAAATAAGAGGTTTGAAGCATTTTACTACTTATCTACTGGAAACAATAATTTGAAAACCTTGATTGGTAACACAAGTTTGTAATTCCAGAACTCAGGAGACTGAAACAGAAGTGTTGTGATCTTGAGGCAGTGGGATACCTGGGGGTGGGGAGTTCCAGAAAATCAACTTGGAGTGTTGGAGTGCTTATAAACTAATTGGGTTTGAAAAGTGTTTTTTTCTCACGCTTCAAAATTATAATACATTTTATCAAGATGTATTGCTTAGTTCAGAATACTTAAAGTGATTTCTATAATCTGACAAATTTTTAAAAATATAAAATACTGTATTCTTCTCTGTAGATAATGCACATAAGAGTGAATTGAGTAAAATGTTTTCATGATATAAATTAATAATATTATATATCTTAAAACCTTCTCCCCCTCTAACCATTCTTCAAAAAGACATCAGCTGTTTTATTATTTTAAATACAAGATGTAGCACAAAATCTAGACAGTTTCAAGGGACCTCTCTACACTTGACCTCAGCCAAAAAGCCAGGAAACAAGAAGTCTCTCTACTGAGCACATGGATTAGTCTCTGTAATCCTGCAAATTGAACACAAACCCAAATCACTTTTATAAAATGACTTTCCACACCTGAGGACAGTCTTCGCTGATCTGTGTATAATTCTTTTTTATAAAGAATAATTTATATTTATATTTATAAAACATTCCACATACTTCAAATATTTGAATATCAAATAGGTATTGACTTTTAATTGAATATTAGGCATTTTTGTATCCCATTTATATGCTCATAGCAGCACCTACATTACATTTTCCTTCTTTTAAAGACTAAGAGAATTCAGGTTTTCATGTGCAAAGCATCAGAGCAAGCGACGGCATTCTAGAAAGCTAGACAAGCATCATGCATGTTCTCCTGAATTAAATATTTACTTGTAGAAAAATAGATTCTTTTTTACCATCTCAAAACTATACAGCTAATCATTGACAAAGATAAGAAAGTTGTTTGAAAGGCATCACATTTGTAAAAGCTTAATATTTGAGTGTGATATTCTTCCATTAGATAAAAATAATATATGTGATTAATATATTTTTGTAACCAGAAACACAGGCTATTCTGAGTACTCAGTCAAGTTGAGAAGCTCAGAAAGTTACAGTCATACATTTATATTAAACTGTTAAAGGTCTATTTTTACCACTTTTTTGTATAACAAAATTCAGCAACAAAAACAGTGAGCTAAGGTGAACAGGAATATATAATCATTATCAGATATTCTAAACTGCTATAGAATAAATATAAAATAAAACCTTAAAAGCTCACTTACAATCCACAAGCCATCAAACTTCATTTGATCATTGTAGAAGTCATCAATTTCTTTTGCCCACCACTCTGCTGTGGAGTTCCGGAAGAAGTCTGGAAATGCCACATGTGCTCTGGAAGCCTAAATAAAAGAAAATGGAGAGGCACCCTCAACAACCGAAACGTGCTCAGAGAACATGCGTATGTGAACAGAACGTTGTCTTCAGATTCTCTAGTTGCACAGGTGTAATACTAGAAAAGGAATAAAAGTTCCCATCTCCCAAACTTATGTGAGCGATAAGAGAACAGGTAGTGGCGCACACCCTTAGTCCCAGAACTCAAGAGGCAGAAGCTGGTGGATCTCTGTGAGTTCAAGGCCAAGCTGGTCTACAAAGTGAGTCTGGGGACAGTCAATGCTACACAACACAGTGAAACCCTGTCTTGAAACACACACAAACACACACATACATGCACACACACACACGCATACATGTACAAGCACATGAGTGCACATACACACACACACACACACACACACACACAGAGAGAGAGAGAGAGAGAGAGAGAGAGAGAGAGAGAGAGAGAGAGAGAGAGAGAATAGCTTAAGGATTGCAATGGAAGACAAGCAGAATGATTTGAAGTCTCAGAGGTGGTAGATGGCTACCAGAACCTTCTTGGACAAAAGAGAGCAGTTTCACATATGAATCACGGGGTTGTGACAGCACACACAGATCTGCGCAAGTTCAAGTCAGATGAAATCCCAACATAGCGAGGAGTATGTTCACAAATTACAACCACATGCTGGAGCTTTTAGCAACTGATATCTTCCGGGAATGTGGGAGCCTCATAAATATCTGTCCTTTGTGTATGAAAATCTATTTTCTTTGAGATAAACATGATAATGCTTCTCTTTGCCATCACCTAGAATCTTTGAGTATTATGCTGAGTGATATTAGGAACCCAAGGTAAAAAGTGAGGTATCAATCGAATAACCAGGTATCTAAAATTCTTTTCCATATAAAACGTATCTCATTGCTAAACAGTGCTAAGGTAAGATAAAAATCTTAAATATTACTGTCTTATGAATACAATGTAAGACATATGATTGATTCATCTATTTAACCCTAAAATTTCATAGTTTGAAAAAGCTTGATTAAAAACTAATTGATTAAAAGTATTCCAATAGAAAATATTTTAAAGTAAGTTTCCTCTTTTTAAAGGAACATATTCACATTTAATCATATGCTAATATAACCTTTAAATTCCAAATTCTGTTTTTTTTTAGCTATTATGTACAGCAATACAAAACTTACATTGACAGCTTCATCTTCTGTTAAACTCTCATTTATTTCAATACCAGGTAAATCTGGCCAAACCTATAAAAACATATAAGTGAATTAATAATTCAAAATGAGAAGGTATGACTGCTATAAAAATTAGGATAATGTCATTAGAGGATTACTCTAACTTTCATATCCTTGACTTTCCAATCCCTATAGTTATATCATACCCATTTCATTTTTCAATACCTTTAGAATTGAAGAAAAAAATGATGAAAATTAGTCTATTTCCTTGATCTGCCTTCTCTTTAACTACCACGGATACAATATGATTAACTTGTGTTTACAATGTTCCTAAAGGCCACCACTTTCATAATTAATATCATAATTGTAGAATGATTAATAAAAACCTAGAGACAGATATTGGGGTTCCACCTGAGGACCAGAAAAGCAAAGCAACCAGCCTCTGTCTCTTACCTCTACCTCAGACCAGAATTTGTGTGCCACACTGATCAGCCATACAGACCAAGAAGTGGTGGCACACACCTTTAATTCCAGGAGCCACACTGTTTTGTCATAGAAGCCAGACAGTAGTGGTGCATGCCTTTAATCCCAGCACAAGAGAGGAATATAAAACGGAACAGATTTAAGACTCAGTCTCATTCTGCGGATTCCTAGAGGCAGGATCCCAATTTTAGGACTGAGGTATAGAGGTAAGAGCCATTGGCCGACTCCTTTGCTTTCCTGGTGTTCAGGTTGAACCCCAATATCTGACAATGGGTTTTTATTGATATTGCTACACATAAGTTTGATCCAGTGACAACAATAAAAAAAACAACCAGAATTAGTAATTTAGAAAAAAAAAGCCCATAAAACTAAAAATATAAATTGTAGATCATGTGACAATCACAGGAATTTGTGAAATTTGTTCTGTTCTTAAATATCATTATTGTATGCTTGACAATGTTTTTCTTGAATATTAAAGAAAATGGCCAAAGCCCAGTGACCTAAAACAGGCCGAAGGTTCCAGGAAATATGTTATTCATAGAATTCCCAGGAAACTCCTAACTTTTACAATGGGCTATGAAGTCCAGAAGGCTGCAAAAAGAGGCAGCCTCTCTCTATCCCAATCCACGGTTCACACAGAAAGTTTCCAGGTGTGGCCAAGTCCTGACTTCCCTTCTTCCCACTGGCAGCTAGAAAGCCTGTGATTTCTGACAACCCTTTATTCTGCACTATCGTTGCTGTCCCGCTGGTCTTGACATGTTCTTCACACACGGGCGAAAGTCTGGCCTTGCTGTAAAGGTCATTATGAGTTTTTTTCTCTTCACTTCCCTTTCGTTGCATATATTAAATGGAAACCAAATCCAGATGTTGCCGGAACTCACTCCGATCTCAGTGTCACTGCTAGTAAAGTCTAATGATTGAGTTTCCTTCTTCATTTTTGACCTCTAAGTTCAGTAGTTCTCAAAGAAAAACAAAGGCAAATCCCCAAACCACTGCACATGTTTTAACAAAAGTAAAAACGCATAAACCCTTGTCCCAGCAGAGCATATGACACACCACTATTGTAAGTCTCATTATAAAACACAAAATATATTTCAAATTTAATAAATTGCAATGGAGTGACGAAAAATTGATTTTAGGGTTTGTATGAGTTCCATATTTATTCCTAATAATTCAGATTTAGATCTGATTGTACATATGATATTTTAGCTATAAAATATCATCTATCACACAAAACATTCTTTTAAAATATTTAAGAAAATAAAATATTTAGATTTTTCGTAATTATTAAAGTTAAAAATAGTAAGTACCTTAGCCCAGCAGATATCATCTGTGTTAGGCCATTTGACAAAGACATCTTTCTCTATTCCTCGTTCAAAGGCAGGGTAATCAGTCTCATTTCCTGAAATTGCTGGATCCTAAAATAAAAACAAAATAATAAAACAAAATTAAAACAAACTGTGTATTGGGCTAACTTATAGCCTGTTCGGTGGCTGTTCAGAGACACGGTATCTTTCTTCTGCACTATCATAACCCTCAGGCACCATTTGAGGAAACGACCAAACATCAATACCACATCTGTATTCTAAAAAGTTCTCAAAAAAATCTGTTAGGAACTCAAGCAAGCTTATTGAATGCTTTTGGTTTCATTATTGCCTGGTTGTATGGCTTGCCCCCTAAATATATTCACAAACTATCCTTTCCACTGATTATTTTTATTCAACCCAGAGAAAGCCAAATTGTAATGAGAAAAACAACAAAACAAATTCAAAAGAACACCTGGAAATTACTTAAGGACAAAAATATCTACTACTAGTCTTTGAAACCGAAGCCAATTTTTGACTTGGGTGGTCATTGGAACACAACTTGGCTTTACTGTCTATCATCTGACTTGCATCTTTACACATATACCTTAGTTTAAGGTCGAGGTAAGAGCCTAAGTAAATACAAGAAAATGTTGATTCAAAAAAATCAATAGGTAGGAGGAGTGTTCAACACTAGATTTTTTTTATTATTTTAAAATTTGTATCTCTGTGTGTGTGCTTGGATGTGTGTGTGTGTTTGTGTATGTGTGTGCGTGCACCATGTGTGCCACATATACATGTAATAGAATGTTGGATTCCCTTGGAGCTGAGGTTACAGGTAAATGTGAGCTGCCCAAGACAGTGATGGCATCAAAGCTTGGGTCTTCCTATAAAGAAGCAACTCTCTTAACTACTAAGTCATCTCCAGGCCTTGATGAAGAGGCCTTGATGAAGTCCAATGTTATACTCTTTGTCTTTTTGAAAAGCTTTTATACCCTCATATTAGAAGAGAAAATATAAACAAAGAATATAATTCATGTAAAAATAAATACTGACCAAGATAATAATGTATTTCATTCCTTCATTTCTTATTCGATCAACAAATTCAGGAAGATTCTGGAACCGTTCACCAATTGTGAAGTCTAGTTGTCTTTCCATGTAATTAATGTCTGTATACTGAACATCCTAAAATGGGTAACAGGGATGATTTGGTAAGAGCTCTTTGGAGGCTGTGTCTAGTTTCGCCTTTATATAAAGATGTATGTTAAAGAAGAAAAAAAAACAGTCTAAAAGCAATTTTATAGAGATGATTGGTTTTGTCAATGGTTCAAAAATAATTTAACT
>JAQHUG010000449.1:1225062-1239962 GCA_028555095.1 Dicrostonyx torquatus | reverse complement strand
GAGTGCTGGGATTAAAGGCGTGCGCCACCACCGCCCGGCAAACACAAATATTTTTAATGCTGTGATTTCATAGTAACATGGTCAGTTAAGAAATGAAATTGAATGCATACTCAAAGAAATACTTTTATACTCATGTTAGCCATAAATCATATAGGAAAAATTTAAGATAATTTTATCAGAGACCAAATGAAAATTATTTACAAGTATATCAGTTATTATGAAAATTTTCTTTACAAATACATCAAATTGATTTTTTTGAAATTGTTTAAATAATGCATTACTTACATTTAAATATTTGGAAATAAATTTAAGCCATCAAATTTGAATTTTATTATGAAAATCTCAAATGAGTCTCAACTAATTTTCCAACCATTTTCTCTTAATCAAAATTACACTTAATTATTCCAATTTTGCAAAAACAGTATGATAATACTGGATAAACCTTAATTTCAAATATCAACTCAAATACACTGTCCCTTTAATGTATACAATTAATTTTCTGATAATAATGCAGTTAGAACTATTAGATTCTGATACAGAATCAATGTCAGTTTCATATAGTAAGGTTCATAATGTAAAATCATCACTTACATAGAAACTTTGTATATGCAATATTTACATGTTACTGGAATTCTTTATATTAATAAAAGTGAACTGATTTCTAAGAAGTGTGGAAAGAACATATTCTGTAAACCCTGCCATCTAGCTCTACGGGCTTCAATTATATATCTTAAGGCTCAGATCACACAACGGCAAGTCAAGCTCTTTCAGACTTCTTACACTAAGTGATACTGTAGATTACTCAAGCATAAAGAGACTATGTATGACTATACAACCTATAACTTAGGGGAAAATGTGAAGTTATTTTCTTAGAATCAGTCAGGATATTACTAATGTAACAAAGGAGATAAAGGAGGACTATTATAACTCCTTACTTAAGTATCCAACAAAGATATATTAAAATCCCACATGCAACTGTTAAGATGCTACCAAAATGTGAGCATTATTTCCAAATCTTTAATTTGTTTCTAAAGAATATAGTGTCTAAGTATTTCCTTCTGTCTTTAAAGAATCCATTTATTGGTATACGTACATAAGGAATCTGAGCAGCAACCATCCCTTCATACACTTCCACAACTTGTGAAGTATTTCTGTATCCATAACGACATAACTGAAATCCTAGAGACCAGTATGGTGGCATGAATGGATAGCCAATTACCTGCAAAAAAATTATGAGTGATATGAAAGAAGTGCTTTACGTCATAAATAAAACTTTATAGTTTTTACGTGCATATACAATCATACTTCATGGTATTGCTGTGTTGCAACTTCTGGGGTTGGTCCCATAAACATGTAAAAGTCCAGGATTCCTCCAATTGTGCGGTATGTTACAGAAGGAGTTGGTTGGAATGTAACATCTGAAAATCCAAAATAAGACTTAATTTTTATTTATATGTGAGACACCTATTTGTTATTGGATAACATTTACCCCTTTAATAGAAGAAATTCAACAAAAAAAGCTTTACCCATTCCATTGCTGTTCAGTAACAGAACTCCATGAGCGTTACCCTCATCTTCCAAAGCCATGTAATAAGGATGGAATCCATAGGAATTCAGTTTGTACTGAAACATATAAAAACATAATGTATATTTAGGAAAAATTAAGTATAAACTAAATCAAGGTTGTTCAAATTTATTATGATTGAGTTTGGATGGTAACATATTCCTGATTAGTAGGCTACAGTCCTTGAAGAAATAAATGTAGTTCTTCATCTCAATATATTACTTCTTTTGTTTAAGCTATTATTTCCATAGAGCATGCAAATGAATATGAAATATGTACATTCATAGACTGCAACAATAACTGACAAACAACCCTGATGCTACAGTAGTTGCGTTTCTCTCAAAAAGTTAAATATCTCACTTTATCTGTAAGTTAGCATTTTTCCCATAATAAAGCATCCTGGAAATAATCAAAGTGATGTTAATAATTAACCTGTCAAGAAGAAAAAGTTTATAAAGAAAAAAACTTCCACGTAATTTGCATTTCCAAACTTTCAATTTTAGTAATTTCATGGAATGTGAAATCAAGATAAAATTATTAATCAAATAATTGTTACATTAATATAACATTGAAGAGTTCTTTGGAAATGAGTTTAATATAGCCTTCCTTCAAATAGATGCTGATGCAATTTCAATACAGTAAAGGAAGCAACTGATGTGCACATCACCACGGAAATGAATGCAACATCAATTTATTTCTTCTCAAATGTGTCTTTCAAGCAGCAATTACAAGTATACATGAAGGTGAGCTAGTGTTTGAAACATAATTATTTAGGATATATTTGGAATGATTATAATTAATATTTATTGTTCAATGAATTAAGTATTAAGAAAATGTGTTTTGTTGTCAAATAAATAAGTACTGTGAGCAAATATTTCCAGAATGTTGAATATGTTCTCTTTTAAGTGGCTGGTAAGGTAAGAAACTGGTTAATTCTCATACATGCTTCAGGTTTCTGAGGTTAGAACAGACATCTGTAGTCTTGTCCACTACTACAGCTTACATGATACAGTATTGATTCACCTGGCAAGATTTACACATTGGACAATAGCAACAAGCTAGTATATGGAAGTGAGCAGGTGCTGTCCTGATTGAGCTTGATATCTGCCTACAGGAGCCTTTCAGGCCTAGTACTATAAACATGGTCAAAAAAACATGGCTAGAAAAGTCATAGGCAGAGAACCTAGTGATGTTGTTTTTCTAAGTGAGCATGCTGTCAAATTGCTTTTCAAATTAATACTTATATCTATATATTCAAGCTGCTACCAATCTTGGTCATAGAAACTTATTATGCATGGTAGGTAGCTGTGTTTACTGCACAAATGTATCACTGTTCAAGCTGGTTGTTATAAGCAACTGTGACTACACAATCACAAATAGGACATCTCTGTCTCTAACTCCAGTTAGAAGACTCAGATCACATTTGAGAGGACGAGGCACAAAGCTGCAAATGACGGAATGGAGAAGAGTTCTGTGACATGCTATCCTCTCGAAATATGCCTGCTGTAAACAGGAACTCACAGTGGCTGCCCTTATCTGCAAAGCATTCCTATGTGGAACAGGTGGGGTCTGCTACCCTCAGCTGAGAGGGCGTGGCCATTAATGAGTGCTAGGAAGAGAAATCACTTTTTACAAAAGGCCACTAGTAGGCTCCCCATGCTCCACTATTTGATGTGCATCTCCCTTGGCCATGTGCATATGGAAAGCACTCATTGGACTCAGCCAGTTAAAAATAAACACATTTCAAAAACAATTTTAAAATAAGCCATAGAGTAAAAGTTTTAAAAAATTGTTCAACATGCTTTTTCAGAACACTCGAGTTGTATCTTCTCTACTCTTTTTAAAGATTTATTATAACACTGTTTATATTACAGAAAACCACTGCCCCAGCTCTGCGAATCTCTAGCACCTTTCGCGTTGTTTCAATCTTGAACTTTTACCCTGTAAAGGAGCAAACTAGATCCCCCTCCCTCTCTTATCTGCTTCATTAGGTAGTCACAGATTGGTACCTACACCAGGAGGTTGATCTCTTGTGAACATCCCCCAAGTATGCCAGTTCAAATCTCGCCTGAATGCTGTGTGTTCCGCTTCCCCGAAACCATATAGATATTGTGATGGCAGACGGGTAGATATCTGAATGAACTGGTCATTGAAGGCAAATCCAGGCAGGCGAGAATCCCAGCTGAAAATAAAAAGAAACAAGCCTGTCAATGTAAATGTGTGCAAAATTAATAATATTAATTCTATCTTCTTGATCCAAAAAAGAGTAGTTTCTCATATCCTTAATTACATCCAGCTATTAAATGAATATACACAATTACTGTAATTTCTATTTTCTTTTGACTAAGTTAAAGTCTTAATAAGTAAAATATGTTATGTATTATTGCGTGAACTATAACATGATAGCATCCTGATATCTTTTAAAAAATTCATAGCTTAAATGCAAATGCTTTTATATTTGATGCAATTGGTAAAAACAAAGTGATATTCTAAATACATTCATTCACCACAATATTAACACAGATGTTTCTCAATTTATTTTCATCAATAAGTGTCAGACTACAGATCTCATATTCTAAACAGTTTTACACTTTTGCATTTTACATTTTTACATTTTACATTAAAGTACATTTACATAACACATTCTTAATTGTTTATTTTATCAGCATTCATTTGTATTTTAAGACAAATCTGCTATACATTATTATAATACTGAATCTAGTATTTATTAACCAAAGCAATCATACCTATAGAATAAATAAAATTTTAGAGAAATTTTTATATCGTTCTGTGAGAATGTTAGTTAAAAGTGTTCGAACTGGAAAAAATATTTAATACAACACCAATTGTTACTATATTACTCTTTTAAACTAAAAATTTCATCCTTTGTATCAAATAAATTTGTCACTTACATAAGCTTTCCACTGCTTCTCCTTCGAACCTGAATGCCAAAAGGATTTTCCTTGATTTCAACATCATAGAGTCTGTTTTCATAAGAGCTTGTAGGGGTTTCTGGAATGTCAATTGGTACTGGAACTTCATATCTCTTATGCTGGGCATCATAAATCTATGGCAAAGAAATAGTGACATCACAGTAGAATTTGCTCTTGCTGCCAATAGAGCACATGTTTTCAGTAGTATGTCCAAAAAAAAAAATTTAGAACTGTTGTCTGATTCTGCATATCTGCCTTATATCTAACATTACGTATGCAAGTTCTAATGAGAGGAAGTATAGCATTAAATTGCTTAATCTTTCCTAAAAATAAAGTTTATATGAAACTTACCTTAAACTGTAGCATGTCATTTTTGTGATATTTTACTTCCACGCGGAGATTGGAGATGGGAGTAGATGGAAGACTTATTCTAGCATTTGCAGCATTCCACTGGAGTTCAGCTGTTATACCCGTTGGCAAATACTGAATTGAACTTAACAAATAGGGATTGTGGTCTGTCGGAAAGTAGCAGTCAGGTGCCCTGGATGGCAAACTAACCTAAAAGCAATATATGATCAACATCAGAAAGTGTAAGCATTATGACCTTGAACTTAGAAAATAAATCAGGAAGACCTCACCTGAGCTTAGAAATAATTCATGTGACTCATAACAAAAAATTCTACTAATCATTTGAGATGGGTTTTAAATTATATCACACATTTATATAATGACTCTAATGTTAGAACAGTAGAAATAAGTGATCAACTATTTGCTTTTCAATACAAAATAATATAAATTAATTATGCAATTTTTGCTTGTATTTAATTTTATGCTTATCATGCTGTTATTTTCTCTTTCTGAAAATGACTATATAATACAAAGTTGTAGTTTCTCCTCTCCCATTTTTGTCGATACTAATATAGTATCTTCTATGGCTCATGTTGAAAGTTGCTGGTGGCATTCCTATCAAGGTTTAAAACAGGACTCTAAATAAAGATATTTTGTGTCTGTTCTTTGACACAGTAGGAGATACCCAAAAGGAAATTGATAATTATAGCTGTGAACATTAAATAACTTACCACAATCTTTTCTCACAATCATCCACAGTTATTAATACACTATAGTTTCTAAAGAAGCAAGACAGGTCATCATATTTGTCTATTTTTCAGAAATTGTACAAAACACCGTAAGCTCCTTAAGATAATTTGACACAAGTTAATTACATTAAGGTGGTCTTTTCGCCCATCTTCCTAGCTATGATAAACTTTGAAGACAAAACCATATGGAAGAACCTGACAGACATTACATTAAAATGCTGGCAAATTAAGCTCAAGATTCTGCTTACAAGAAACAAAATAAATTCTGCTTTACTGTATCCATTCAGATTTTATGAGCTTCAATATCAGTTCAAAGCAATCCTTCTAAAACATGAGTACTGTGCTTCTCATTAGAAATGCAATTTGCACAATGGTCACCTTTAGGCAGTTCCCTGTCTATGACTCTATCAAAGCTATTTTCCTAAATTTCATTACAGCTCTCTGTTCATAGTCATCATCAAAAATGATTTTTTTGAGAATGCATATTCTAACATTAGTAATTTATGGAGGGCTGTGGAGATGGAAAACCAGTTAAGAACATTGATGTATTTTTTTGGAACACCTGGGATTGTTTCACAGTACCATCATGAGGAAGGACAACCTTTTGAAATTCTAGTCCCATGCTATCTGACATCCTGTTTTTGCCTACGCATGCACTGACCATATGAGGTATACATACATGTATATGCAAATGCCCCTTTGTATAAAATTTAAAAAGAATAAACTTAAAAAGTAAATAACTATATGATAAGTATTAACTATATAATAAGTGTTAATGTTCTTTAGAAGACTTCACATATGCTGAGAAGTGATGAAAAATTATCCTTCAGGAGTTTAAATGCATGTTGTTACTTGATCAAGGTACTTGAACTTCTATTAGAAATATTACCTCAATATATCTCAAACAGAAGTTTATCCTCCAAGCCTGCTTGTCAACCACAGACTTCTCAACCTCTGCTAATACACTTCTTGTTCTACCAATGGTTTAAACCAATGACCCAAAGTCAATAGGTTTTTTTCCATGCTAAATGAGAAATCAAAAATTTTCAGCTCTCTGATAAATGTGTGTAAGATTAATCACTGATTAATTCAAATATTACCACGCTAAATTAATTCATTGGCTCTGACAGTCCATTCAACACAGCAACAATGATGGTGGCATTAAAACGAAATGAAGATCTGGCATTTGTATATCTCAAGAACAACTTCCCTTAGACTAAGACTCTTTAGTTAATAAAAGGTGTACCTGATTGATCTAAATTATTTGTTTTTATGTTTTTATGTTTTTATGGCACCATTTCTCGATGTTATTCCACCACTAATTGTGTTTCAGACACATGGGCCTTTTTTTTTTCTGGTTGTGAAATGTGGCTGCTGAATAGTCACTCAGTTCTATTCTACCAGTTGACATTTCTTTGAAAGTGCATTTCAACACCTTTTGACGTTTAGAAGTTTCCTGCCTTTAAGAAGAACATTGTTCTTATTTTCCTTTGAGATTGTAACTATTTAATAAAAAAAAACAAGATTCAGGATAGATGAATACCACTTGTCATGTCTCACATTGACTTCAAAATTGTTCCTTCCCTTCAGAATGTTTACAAATAAATAATTGTGGCCTTTTTTTCTTTTACCTATCCTGTGCCTAATTATTTCTAATGCTAAACATTAAGCATTTCTTGTTAAACAACAAAGGGAAGGGAGGATTTGTCTGGAAGCAGAGATTATGACTTATTTCACATAAGTAGAAGTCCCTGGAAACTTGATTGATGATGATTCCTAGTTTTTGTACTATAACACAAACATTTTAATTACCTGTTGTAGTGAAGTAAATTCTGTCTGCCCTCAAAACTCAAAAAATATTAGAAAAGGCTGAGAACTGAGTAATAAGCATAGCAAGTGAGATCCGTCTGTCTTGTAGCACAGACTAAAACACTAAAACACCTGCTATGCATGGCCATCACTCTTCTTAGAGTGGCCAAAATAACTGGAGCATTCCACAGTGTCACATGTCCAAGGTTTGATAGGTTGAAAGTTTGTTTCTAAAATACTTGTTACTACTGACAAAATGCCTTGCCAGTTTAGCCAGTCACCTATCAAATTACAATATAACTCCAACAAAATATTGTTTGGTAAGGAAGAAGTTTATCATCCATCCTGCCACAAAAGTAATGTATCTATCTACCTTGTCTGTCATCTGCTAAGCTACGTCTTTAAAGCAATATTTTTTCTAAAGCTTGTTCCTCTATCAAATGTGCACATTTCAAATGTCAAATGATTCATAAATGAACATCACATACATTGCCGAATTTAAAATGTATGTGTAAATTTCCCCCTGATAAGTGATCTGAAAGCCACGTGTTTGTTCACAAGAAGACCGTTATTACCTCGTCCCATATGCAGCCTCGTTGTTCGCAAACTTCCCGTGTTGCCGTGCCTGCATCTGGATAACAACCGAATCTCTCATTCTCTAAGAAAATATCATTCCAGCTTACTACAAAGTTTCGCCCAAGATTAAAGCTGAGATCTGTGATTGAGAGAACCTGTGAGGAAAAAAAAATCATTAAGGATTTAATGATTAATTCTTGACCTTGATGATGCGTAAACTTAAAAGGATGCCAAAGTACAGAAAACCCGGTAAATTTTCAGAATTATTTACGACTCTGATAAATTTTTTGAAGAAAAGTAAAGAGGGGGAGAAAGGCATGCGACTTGGGTAGCCAGAGCTTCAAGATGAGTGTCAGAGAAGATAGAAAGCATAGCAAACGTTTTAAATTAACCAGTTTACCTTATTGGAAGCATCAAACGTGAAAGCTGCATGAACATTCATTTGCTGGGCAGTTTCTCCTACTCTGACTTCGGTTACAGTGTTGGTCAGCCCAAAGACTTTGATTGTTTCAAACGCCAGGACCGTGCCTTCTGCATATGATGAGTGTGTGCAAGTGGCAACCAAGTTATTCTGAGGAAAAACAGTACACAGTGTTAGCTGTTGAGTCCTTTGGTCCTGACCAGTTTGATGGACAGATTATGAGAAAGAAAATGGCTGAGTCGTCGCCCGTTCCATCCCACCAGTTACCACTGTGCATGCAACTCATTTTTCGCACATGCCACGAAACTTTACTTTTAGAATTAATAATGAAATAGAATATGAGGTCCCTGTTATATAATGTCTCGTAATCTAGCCCTTATATTGATAAGAGATAATTCAAATTGTTTGAAAGAATAAAGAAATATAACCTTTGTGTAAAAACTCCTCAGTAATTATTTTAGAAATTTAAATGTGCAAATATTTTTCATTCTTATTGCCAACTCAACATGAATTATCACTTTGACTGACATTTCAGGACATATCGATATATAAATTATTTTAGAACTTGTGCATATATATTTTATCCTTATTGTCAAATGAAAATAATTATCACTGATTGACATATTAAGTATTAAGACATATTGAATACATAGAAACTATTTTCAAAGTGATGTTAAAATAGGCTTTAAAATGTACAACTGATACAATGTACAGTTTCGTTATAAATTTAATCTAATACAGTTAATAAAAAGGTTTTCTTTGTTATTTATAAAGTAATAAAAATATTAGAAACATAAATTTTCTTTGTTCATAATGTAATAATTTAAATTTAACAATCCATTCAGCTATATATTTTATCTGAATTTTATTGAAAACTGGAGAGAAACTTAAGAACTTTCCAGAAGTACTCTATAATAAATTATAAACTAGACATTAAAATACATATATTTTAAAAAACTTACGTTGGAAACTTCAAAGTTGTAATATATATAGTTTCCATTTTCTATGGTATCTGAAATGGAAAAATAAGTAGTTATCAGATCAAAATGAATTAAATTTTGTTTTCTTATTTTACATTTATATAGTACTTAGTTACTTTATGATTATAGTAATGAAGCACTGTAAGGAATTTTTACTTTTACATTTCTAGTAAATGTAAATTCTTATAATAAGAAGAATAAAGAGAATAAGGTTAGAAGGAAATTACTTGGGCAGCTCCAAGAGGAACTGAAGGGAAACAATGCGTAGTGAATATAATTAAATTATATCATGTATGTGGTGGAAAGCTTTCGAGGACTCGACCTTACACAAAGAATTACAAACAACTAAAGATTGCTGAGAGTGCAAGAAAGGTTTTCCCCATGTAAAAGATACTAATTGGTTATCCTGTATACAATGGTCATCCCTGAAAAACATATATGCAAAGTAAAAAGACACACAATGAGCAGAAGATATGGACACACACACACATACATAAGCATTTATGTATGTAGGTATGTATGAATGCACAAAAATTAGTGAAAAAAGAAGCCCTGATTTTGAAGGAGAGCCAGAAGGGTTATATGTGAGAGATTTGAGGTAGAAAAAATTTTTTTGAAATTATAATGTAGTTATATCATAATATAACATTAAAATAATTAAAATATAATATACAAGTATATATTTTTCAAATAAAAAGCAATATATTAATTTTTGTTATTTCATTTTCTTGTCTATAAAATTGCTATATACACTATATATGTAGTTTACTTTTGTCATGAGTAGTAAAATACTGGAAATTTAGAAGAAAACAGAACTTATCCTAGTGAGATGTATTAGCCGAAGCCTGTTATCCAGAGGTGGAAATAGGGGACTGAGAATATTAGCCAGCCTGGGGTATATGGGACTTTGTCTCTACTAATAAAGCAATAGCAGAAGAATATACAGAGTGATATGTTGTTATAAATTACTATTTCAAGTAATATTTATATCTTATAATCAAGTATAAGATTATATTTTCCTATGAAGACCTGATATAGCAAACTCTATTTCATATAATTTTATCTGGTTTTTTCATTATTTTGGAATATGGAACAAATGTAGAGACATATTGAAACCTAATTTTGACCTGTAAATGAACTAACATTAATGAGGGAAATGTAATAAAATAATGATACCTGTATCATATGAGTGCTAAAAGAATCCTAAGGCATTGTTAGAAGGAAACTGAAGACTAGGACTAGCCAAATTTGAAGGAAATTGTACTTGGGCAGCAGAGGAGTGGGTGCCTGAGCTGACTTTTCCCCATAGTTACATTGATGAATATCTTGATTGTCACCATAGAAATTTCACATGATGGATGGAGATAGAGCCAGAGACCCACATTCACATCAGAGCAAGGGACTGAGCTACCAAGGTCCAGTGGAAGAGCAGAAGGAGGGAGAAGATGAGCAAGGAAGTCAGGACTGTGAGGGACTGGCCCACCAACTGAGACAGTGTGCTTGATCTATTGGGAGCTCATCGAATCCAGCTGGACCAGGACTGAATGAGCATATGACCTAACCGGACTCTCTGAATGTGACTGCCAATGGGGACTGACTGATAAGCCAATGATAATGGCACAGGGACTTATCTCTTCTGCATGTATTGGCCGTTTGGGAACCTATTCTATATGGATGCACATCTTCTTAGGCTGGGATGGAGGGGGGAGGGCCTTGGGCTTTCCACAGGGCAGGGTATCCTGCCCCATCTTAAGGAAGCAGGGGGAGGGCGGTGGGGTAGTGGGGCAGCGGGAGGGCCTGGGCCAAGGAGAGTAAATATAAATTTTTCTTTTAACAATAAAAAAATTATTTATTTATTTTACACACGATAATAAAATTTAATGATATTTGAAAAGTAATAAGTTCAAATGGAATCTATATGAATATATTCATAGACAAATGAAACTATTAGACTAAATAAATCATATAATATCAACAGGTTTTCAAAGGTTTAATTAAATCTTAAAGCATAAAGTTAACAGGCATGATTTACTTAGCATAAAAACAGGTTCATGTTTTTTATTAATTATTTATTTTTTATTTGTACTAAATTCTCAAACTGTAAACAAAGGATTCTGAATAATTGAAAAGGATTTTTTAATCTTAGGTTATTTGACACTGACATTAATTAACTACATTTGAAATTATTGGCTTTATTTTCATTTTCATTAATAAAATTTTATCTTTAAAGATTGCAATGAATTCTCCAAAATATTGAAAGACATGATGCAATTTCTACACTGAAAATTTGGCAAATTGCATCAAATTAAAAGTATTAATGTAACATAGAAATCACATGCATGTATCAAAGATGTTCTACATTGCCCAATTCAGAACGTTGATAAGTTAACCACCTACATAAGTCAAACAGTGATGTCAAATCTCATAAAGAAACATAAAAACATCATTAGGAATGCACTCTGTATGAATTCAGGTAAATCACCAAGTCATCAGACTAGATGACAATGAGACTTACCCTTAGTTTCACCGTCATCCCAGAATAAATCACCTACTGCTGCTCGATTTTCATCTAAGGCAACAATAAGGCCTAGAGGATTCTTACGGCTGCAGGTAAAGTGAGGTTTGGATAGAATTAAAAATAACTTTGTAATCAAATTATAACAAATACATTTCAACTGAAGAATTTCTGATTGTATATTAACATAAGAGCACTGCTAAATCTCTATATATTTTGCATTTATAATTTCTGATGTAAATATACTATCAGGAGTAAAAACATACTTCATACGCATGTAAACAAACAAAAATATAATATGTAATTATGATGATATATAATCACTGAAGGATATGACAACTGCTGAATCTAAACAATGTTGCATACCAACTAAAACTAAAAAGGATGTCTAATTTAGGGTTCTGGAAGGATTGCTCAGTTTCAAAAACTCTCTTGCTATTCATAAGGACCCCTGTTTGATCACCAGTGCCCCTATCTAGGGGAGCCACAACAACTGTGACTTTGTCGTCAGAAAACTACATCCTCTTCAGGTCTCTGTGTGCTCTGCACACATATGCTGTATATACTGACAAATAAGCATGTATACACATAAAATTTTATTGTATACAAATAAAATTTTAAAGTAAATAGTAAAGCTCATTTCAACCAATGCAAATTAAATTAAAACTCATTAATTATTCTGCAGATATGAAAATATAGCTATGCTGGTTAAGTTTTGGCTAGAGTCATCTGATAGGAGAGAGCTCCATTGAGAAAATGTCCCAAATGATTCTGTTGTAGGCTAGCTGTAAAGCATTTTCGTATTTAGTTATTTATATGGGAAGGTCAAGTCTATGGTGCATGTTGCCATCCCTGGGCTGGTGATTCTGAATTCTAGAAGCAGACTCAAGACGCCATGGAGAGCAGGCCTGTAAGCAGCTCCCGTCCATGGCTTATGCATTAGTTCCTCCCTCCAGTTTCCAACCCTGCTTGACCCATGCTGATTTACTCCAGTGATGGACTACAGTGTGCAAATGTAAGTCAAATACACCCTTCCCACCTCAACTTGCTTTTGGTCAGGGTGTTTCATCAAAGCAATAATAAACCTAACTACAATAGTGCTATTTTTAGACGTTAACAGAAGTGTTTAATAATTTTAAAAGTGAGTTTGGTTCGAATGGAAATGCATCATGAGATCAACGACATATCTTCTTCATGATGTATCCCCATACGATGCTGCTTCTGAGGCTACCGGGTCTTACCAATTGTTCTACACAGACTAAGTTACACACATTCCCCCAAAGTTTGATACTTTTATTGAGGAAACTCTGGATGATGACTGATTTTTGGAAACACTGTAATGAAACAGTTTTAAAAATAATCAATTTCAGGAAACCAAACTCTGAAACTGCTATCATAAGCGCTGTACTCACTTGTATTTCTCAATAAATAGTTGGAGAAAATAGTGGCCAGACATTTGAGTTATAAATTTGTAAAAATATGAGTCGGTGCTTACATGACTTGTAGTCTAGGATACAGACGTACTGAATACAACAAATAAAGCATTAGGAGTCATGAGGTTATGCTAGGGTCCTTCACTTTACCTTGCTGTTGTTGTTACATCAGGATCCTGGGTTGGGATGATATAACCTCCTCTAAGATGCAATCCTATCTTATCTGCTGGAAGGTACATGTCAACTCTTTGTCTTCTCCATGGCTTCTTTTCACCCTATAGTTAAAGAATAAACAGTATTTTTTTTTTACTGCTAATGTGTGTTTTAAACCGTGCTTCATAACGATTGTAATTTATACGCTTTATTTACTTATGATGTATTCATTTATTATTATGGGGAAAATAATTTTCATTCAGTTTTCAATGCACATAAAAATCAGCTCATTTTCTTCTGAAATATAAAGTGGAATATAGAGAAATATTTTCTGCCTACAAAAACTAACAATTATTACTTCCTTTTCTACTCTTTTAAAGTTATCATGCTTCTAGTAATCATGTTTCCTCATTCAGACTGAC
Organism: Dicrostonyx torquatus; assembly: GCA_028555095.1. Classification (NCBI taxonomy): domain Eukaryota; kingdom Metazoa; phylum Chordata; class Mammalia; order Rodentia; family Cricetidae; genus Dicrostonyx; species Dicrostonyx torquatus. The sequence continues at coordinate 1,226,059 of JAQHUG010000449.1, read as the reverse complement.
ATCTATCTTTTAGAGAGAATGTGTGGCATTTGCTTTCAGCGTGGCTCTTTCATTCGATAGATCACCCTCTAGCCGTACCCATTGTTCTGCAGAAGACAGGATTCACCCTTTTAACATGTGAATAATGATATGTTGTAGATATACCACATTTTCTTCATGTATTCTTCCACTAGTGGGCATACATTTTGAAACATCCCTGCCACTGCCATGTATACCTTCCAAAGCAACATAATTTATAATATGACAAGTCTATCAGTAGATTTTGGAGGAACTTCTGTGTGATTTTACAGAAGGGACAAATAGAAGGAGGTTTTGTAAAAGATAGCAAAACACAATTTGTAAGTAATAAATGGGTACCATTTTTCTATTCCTGAGTAGTATAAGTATCATCCAAAAGAAGGATCAGAATTACAAATTTACCATTTCATAGCAATAACAATTATTAACAGGAGAGTTCAAAAGCAGATACACAACAGGTAATGAATGATAAGGGAGTGGAAATGGTAGTGGCATTGGTCTGACCAGGATAGAATGGACAAAACCACTTAACTAACGCATGCATGCAATTTTTGATGTTTCAAGTAAAATGTCATGTAAAGTATTTGAGATGCAAGTACAAACTTATTTGTTTATTGTACATTGCATACTACATTAAATTATTATGTTACACCATAAATACATGTCATTAAGATAATAAAGAGGTAAATAACAGGAAAGTGATGCGCACAGTATAATGCTCTTTTGCCTTTAGAAAGTTTCTTCAAATGGTTTTTAAACGAAAGTCCTCATCAGACAAACGAATATGTGAAATATAGTCACTTTAGAAGTAAATATTTCTAAAGCTGAAGATATCTTAGGAACACCTACTTCCAAAAAATAAATAAAAGAATGGTATAGATGAATTTGTGAATGCTGTTATTTTGGCCTTTCTAGTTGAATTTGATTTTTTTTTTCTTTTATTTAAAAACATGTAAGCCTGTCTCAATTCTTCTGGCAG
>JAQHUG010000449.1:1183252-1223367 GCA_028555095.1 Dicrostonyx torquatus | reverse complement strand
AAAAGAAACATTAGGTCATTCCCTAAGAAACGTTATGTTTGTTCATAACATACAACATATAGACAATGTAGATTTTTATAACTATACCACATTATTGCTTTGCATTTAGGTGATTTTTACAATGCATGATTTTTACATTTTCAGTAATTTTTAAGTTAAATATTTCTGGTATTCCTAATGTATTTTTTATGTAGTTTCCTTTATAAGTTCTGCTAAATTATCTTATTTGTAGTTTATTCTTGTCTACCCAGAATATTAATTATATTTATCACAATCATGGTATATATCTAAAAAGTTTCTATACACTTAGAAAATAATCATAGATCCACACTGCATCTTCATTTATTTCTGTTAGTGTGAGGCGAACGTGATAACCACTACACTACGGAAACTGCACGCTCTGTTAGTGTTTTATTGTGTGTTCAAATGTACTTTTTTACTATGATTTATGAGTGTTTATGTGTCTGTGTTTGTGATACATGTGTGTAATATATGTGTGTGTCATGATACGTGTGTGGTAGCATGCATAAATGTGCATGTATGTGTTACATTGTATGTATGTGTTGTGTTTATGATATGAGTAAGTCGTGTGTGTGTATGATGCGTGTATGTGTAGTGGATGTGTGTGGATATGCTATGATGTGTGTATGTGCTGTGTGGGTGTATGCACATGTGTGTAATGTATGTGTATGTGGTGCATGTGTGAGTTTGAAAGTGCACATACTCATTCTCACATGTCTTCCTTTTTGCCTTGATTAAGGTACCCCCTGAACCGAGTTCACCCTATAGGATAGGCTAAGCTGGCAGACCAGCTAGTTCTTGAAGAATCACCTCTCTCTGCAGCCCCTAATAATGTGGTTCCTTTTGAAAGCAGTCATCTCTAGCTTTTTGCATCGGTGCTGGGGATTAGAACTTTATTCCCCGTTTGCTGAGTGAGGTCTCTAACCCTCTAAGATAGCTTTCCAAACCCTTAAATCACAATTCTCACTTATAATTCCCGCTACTCACTCATAAAGAAATGGCCTCGCAACTGTCTCTCCAAACACATGGGCTCTGTAGAACAGAGTGTAGAGGTAAGGAAGTAAGGTGTAGCGGATGGTCAGGTAGTGCCTTGATGAGTTTACCAAAAGAGAGTCTTGTCCAAAAACTGCAGGATCCTGCTCCTGTACAATATATCAAAAAACATTAAAATGGGAAGTGAAAATAAAAATTTCGAACTGAACCATTTTGATTATTGTTTAAAGCAAATTGTTTGTATGTGAGCTCCTCTATGAAAAGTTAAATACATCCCTATTATAACCTCTTTATGACTGGATGTTTCAAGGTTTGTATCCTCATTTATATTTTAATTAAACTCTATTTTGAAGTATGCATTTCTCACTTTAAATATGTTTTTAAAAGGTGAAAAATGGCCAAATAGAAACTTTCAAACTATTCATTCTTTTATGATGATTTCCATTTCTTTTATTCTCTAAACCTTAGTCAAATAATCTGTGGTTTGTTCCAATTATAACGGCATGCCTAAAATTGAATTTGTACTCAGCTACATGGGATGTACATAACCCATTCAAGCACTGGCTTGAAATTTACTAAAGAATTCTGTCCTTTCTATAGCTATTGAATTCAAAAGGGACAGAAAACATCTTCAGGTACAGAACCACATGGAACAAAGTTTCCGGGCCACTTAGCAAGCTTCAGCTTTACTCTCCTTCTGAGACCAAAAGATCCTCTACCTGGAAAATAACTGCCTCTCTGTACCAAGGAGGACCACAATATAAAACTTGCTTACGTTTTGCTACATGGTTACAGAATTTACTGAGGTTTCCCCATAAATTTGCAGTGTCATCACTCTTACTGTTACTAATCCCAGCCACATAATACGCAGTAGGCTTGGGGTGACTGACCATTTGGGAAGATTCAAGGCTCTTCCAGGGGTCCTGATCACCTTACCATCTTTCCCAATGACCAAGCAGAACCTGTTAGAACCCAACTGCTCTATGGTTTTCCCTGTACAATTGCCACTCTTCTATCAGCGTCCTGAGGACCAGACCTAAAACAGTAGATGGAAGACTCCCAGCACTCCACGGGCTCATGGTCACTCTGTTGTCTTTTGCATGCATTTTACCAATTAATCGTTATCCTATTCACTCTGGCATGTCATTTGCTTTTTTAGAAAACTCAGATGTGTGCAGAAATACTTATATATAGCTCTCCTATGGACATGGATTGTTTGGAATCTCCTTTGTGTCACTTTGGCTTTGTTCTCTTAAGTTTCCTTATAACATGAGCTGTACAGTTGATGCTTCCCAGATGGATGGAGCTAAGATTTTGTAGGACAGCAACATGTGAACACTGACACTGTATTGTTTTTAAATTGCATGTTCTTAACTGGCTTGAAGATTCAAATCATAAATGTCTTGAATTTTCTGCCTTCCATATATATATATATATATATATATATATATATATATATCACAGGACTCTTGCTTAGAATGTTATATTTTCTTATAAAATAAATGGAAATTTCCACTATTAAAATCTAAGACAAATATATGGTATCACTACATTTTGCTTTGTGATTTTAGCATTTGTTCACTTTTACACATAAAAGATGTTGATGTTAAGAAATGGATTTCAAATATTAATTTATAAAATATATTATATACTTTTTTCTTACCACATTGTATTGATGAAAGAACATTGTTTAAAAGTACAGATGTAGTCAACGATGATTGGTAAAAAGGTGTGATTGCACTAAATGTCACCGTTCCTTCTAAAAATACAGTTGTGTTTGTTTGGGAACATGACGAATGAGTGTCACTTACCCTAAAGCCATCAGCATTGTGGTTTCTAGAAAATGGATAAAAGGCTCCAAGTTGCATCCATCTTCTGCAGAGTTCTTCTGTAGTGTCAGCTGAAAACCCACAGATGTCTGCTCCAACCTAAAAAAGCGTGTCTCTTATTCAGTTTTGAGCTTCTGCTTTGCCTACTGCATCCCAGGGTATGCATCAACTGGCTTTGCTTGTTGTCTGCTTCTTCTACTGTTTCCATACACATCCTCTGAACGGACTTTCTCTCCGGGTTTGATTCTCCTTTATATCTATTCACATGATTTTTATTCTCTGCTTCCCACCACCTCCCTCTTTCCTTCCCCTCCCCCTTCTAAATCTTATGCTGATTTTCAGAACTCTTCTTGTTGACCAGGCTTAATTTTTAATCACTGATTTACTTTAAATGTGTCTTGCTAATGTTTAGCTTTTATTTATTCGGTTTTTGCTTAGGTTACGATCTTTTGAAGTGTTCATGTGTTTGGAGGTTTTTCTTTTAGTCTTGCTTGTTATACACACTTTCCAAAGTTCTCAGTTCTCTATTTCTTTTCTTTCTTTTTTTTTTTTTTGGTTTTTTGAGACAGGGTTTCTCTGTGGCTTTGGAGCCTGCCCTGGAACTAGATCTTGTAAACCAGGCTGGTCTCAAACTCACAAAGATCTGCCTGCCTCTGCCTCCCGAGTGCTGGGATTAAAGGCGTGCGCCACCACCACCCGGCTCTATCCTTATTTTCTATAGATTTACCCTAGGCAATGTAAATTCAGTATTAATCATTTATGATTATATAATTTGAAACTATAATTTCCTACTATGTTGGTTGCTTACTACTTTTAAACATTAAGATAGTTTTGATTAGCAAAATGTAATTTCAATTTATATATATTCCTCTGTCAATTGCATCTACAATATTCTGCTTGAGATATTATTCTTCTAACATGTTATAAACTATACTCTTATAGTTTCTTCTAAAATGATTAAACTTTACCCTAATCCATATATTTTATCTACTTGATATTGATTTTTTACAGAATATGTAAGAAATAGGATGGTGTTATTTTTCTTTTCAAATGTATAATTAACCATCTGTAGGAATATTTGATACTTTTCTTATATAGCTACAGTTTGTGGGTCTTTTAGAAGGTATGTATATATACATGAATCTGTGCCATTTTTTAAAAAAAGTAAGCCTGATTGAAAACCCACATAACATATTCAATGTGTTCATGACTTTTTCTTTATCTGACAGAAAAAAATCATGTATAGTGAGTTTGGATTTCAATTTTGAAACGTTTGTGTTTCTAATATAGCAAATATTTGCAAATGCGTTCTCACCCTTCAATTTATTTAGCAATCCTTAACAATTTCTGTCCTTTATAGATTTTAACAGGGAGGAGAGAGAGGGCAAAAATAGAAGGTAGGAATGGGAATACATGTGCAATAGATTTCTTCAGAAGAGGAAGGAGGCCCACAAGATAGACTGGGCCAGAAAACCCAGGACAGAGGTGATGGCCCGTTCATTCTCACTTCAATAACTCAGGGGTTATTGGTAGATAATTTTTGAGGAAGAGTTAGTTTTCTTCAGGGATGTTACTGGTGAGAGTTTCTCTGTGCTTCTGCAGATTGCCCTACACCAACATAGACGCTGACTGCACTAAATAGACTTGATATGTTTTAAAAATATAAAGAAAAGTTGGAGGTGATAGAGGAGGAAGTGGAGGAAAAGGAATAGAAAGTGGATTTGACAAAAAAGACATTATAGGCAGATATGAATTTTTCTAATCCTAAAAAATAATTGGGGGCAAGGAAGAATAGGTGGAACAATGGGGAGGAATGAATAAGAGCAAAATAGAGTGACATTTGTGAAAATTTAATAACAATAACTCGAAATTAATGTCTTCTATTGTTAATATCAGTGTTTTTCATTTAAGGAATTTTTTTCTGTTGAAATTCTATTTTATTAACACATGCTTTCAATTAATGATTGATAAATTTTCAAATGATCTGTTTTGCATATTTTATTATATTTCACTTTTGCTTCATTGAATTAACCAGTCTTTCATAACTACACATTGTACGTTAATTGCTTTTCTTTTCCTATATTTAAATCCATGCACGAATTAGAATTTGAACTATTTGTGTCTTTGACTTTTGTTTTTATTTGCGTACATCTCTTTGCTTCATTTTATTTAGTTTTACTTTTCAAGACAAACATCTTAATCTGTAGTCCAGTTTTTCAACGTATTTGATATTCAGAAGTATAATCTGATCTTATCTACAGATTCCCTAAAGCTGAGATTGCAGGCATGCTCACTACGCTCACCTGTTAGGGTTTTGATTTAGTATTTAGTATTTAGTGTATAAGATTTCCTTATTGCTGAAACCAAACAAGCATTTATTTGAAATTCCAAATTACTAACATTTAGAAGTTAGTTGACTTTTCTTCCTTTTCTTAAATTCACCTTGGTTTGGCTGAATTTATGTATATGATAATGTATTTCTTACCTTATAAATTCAATATTGTGTGTGGAAGTTATTTTGTTTCAGCGGGTTTGGGGTATTCATTTTATTCAGTTATATGAAAGCACACTGAACAATTACTAGACATACTCTTCATATATTTTTTGATTGCTTTATATAATCTTAACTTTCTGAATTTTATGCTAATTTTGTAGATTTTCTTTCAGACTTTTCATAGTTCTTATTTAAAATTTACTGTATTTTATCTACCTTAAAACTTTGTACATTGCTTTGTCCTTATCTTTTGACTAGTATTAAACTGTCTTACCAAAGGCATGCCGAATATACCGAACTCCAGCATTCCAGTGATGGACCATTCCATCTGCTCCCATGAGGCAGTGTTGTCTCCAAGCCAGTGAGCAGCGTGCCTTCCGGAGCCGGCAAAAGTTGACCGGGTAAGGATGAAACTTCTCTTATTAGGAAAAACTCTTTCCACGGCTCTAAAAGTATAACCAAGTTAAAATATAAGTGTTAATCCAAAAATAAATTTGAGTTCACTAACTTAAAAAACATTGCTTTCAAATATGTATTTGATCATTTTACACAAGACATAATATTTAAAAAATTTTATAAAATTTTTAGCCTCAGTTTTGCATTTAGGTACCACAATGCAGCCCAATTAAATAAATTCTGATCAAACACAAAGGACATCTTTGAAAGAGACAATTTTCTCTTAAAGGAAAATTATCAGAAACAAACTAAAAACCTAAAAGTACTTCAAAGTATACTATCAATCAGACTTGTTTATAAAAATATGATATCCTTATGTGCATTATAAGCTTTGTTATATTGAAACATAAGATGTGGCTGTTTTATTCCTTCAATAATTTACGTTCACACTGCATTTAGGTTTTATTAATTTATTTTTGAATGTTATTAATTAAAATAGAATTATAATGTTTCCCTCCTCCTTTTTCTCCTTCCAGCCAGTACCATCCTTTTTCCTCCACTTTCAAGTTAATAAACTATTTTTTCTTTTGTTATTATTACATGTGGGTGTGCACAAAGAGGAGTATGAACAATATAATGAAAATATAAAAAAGTTTTGGTACATTGTATGATTTGTTACCAGCAAAGGATTAACACTTGAGCACTTACTTACACTTACAAATATATCGTCTGAGTGTTATCAGTTACTGCTCTGTAGAACTTTATACAACACTAGCCAAGGAACCAGAATTCAATGTGCACTGGCCGCCAGGTTCTGTTCAATGCCATGTTCTTTATTCTATTATGCTCTAGAGCTTAGAAACTAAGTGACCTGAAACACTTAATTTTGGCGACTAACGAGCAGTTATTGCATCACCATTTTCTTAAGCCACTTGAGAATTTTATAATTACTAAAAATCCAAAACTTTATTAATGTTTTCCATAAAAAGTAAACAGAGCAAAATTTTAAAGGAAACTCCTATGAATTAATTCAATTTTTGCTCAATATGTATATTACATGATTCTTGATAACTTACTAATATTGATAATATCTATCTTAGTAAAAAGAGAAAGATATTTTAATACCATGGAATTTTACCATGAATTTTTTTTTTTAATTTCTTACTCTTGAAACTTTCTATCTAAATTGCTGGACTGCCAGAAACACACAAATAAACAAAACAAAATGAGTTATTGTGTTTCTTCCTGAAATTTTACTTACTTCTCTGTGGCTATGGCCATGCTGTACCCATACAGGCTGTGGACATCATACTGTTTCCCCCAGTCCTGCACAGCATCCATGCAGAGGGTTTTGGAATACAGAAGTTTGTCAAGAATATCTTAGAGAAAATAACATAAATTCTTGTGAGTTATTTTACAATAGCATTTGTATCTTTATTTTTTTAATGTGTTCTCCCATATATGATCAAAAAATAACAGAAGACTAAATTCAGTTAAATAATATCCAATTATTTTCATGCATTTCATTCCTGTAGAGCCCGGGAAATGATTTCCTCTACAATAAGTGTAAATACTTTACACATTAATTACATTTAATGCAATCTAATTTAACTAAATAATCTTCTAAGGATTTAATAATAAATAAGTCCATGAGAAAGAGTCATTGACGAGTGAATTGCAATGTATACACACATATAATTTCCACAAATACTAATTTTAGTCATTTATACCACACAAGTTGACTAAACCATGATTTTGGTTAGGACCTGGGGAGATGAGTCAGTAAGCAAAGTGCTCTGCACACAAACATAAGTACCTAAGTTCAAATCTCCAGCACCCACGTGCAAGGTACACATGAGGATGAGCTGTCCACCTAGCACCGAGGGGTCGAGACAGTTGGCTCCGCAAAACTCTCTCTCTTCCCCCTTTTCTCTCCCTCTCTCTTCTAGTCAACCAGTGATGTCTAGCCTTAATGAAGAAATTCTGTCTCAAAAATGAGTCTTGAGGAAGTTTGGCTTAATAAATAACAAGGCTTTCTCTGAAAATTTGGGTAATGGCATTTAAAGTCCAGCACCCACATAGCAAACTGCATGTATAGTGCAGATCTGTAGCTCAGTGAGTCGGAACAGGAATATTCCAGTTCATCAGGGTATGTGGGAAAATGTGAGTCCTAATTTCAAAGAGAAACCTTTCCTCAGTGGGACAGATAAACGTTGAGAGGAGAATAAAGCAAAAACCTTCTTCTCGGTTGCATATGTGCTCATGAACATGTATGCAAACATTCATATAAACATAATAATAAGTAAAATTTACAAAATATGAGGTAGGAATATAGATGAAGAAATTAGAATCTTATTTTCTACATGCTTTCAGGTGGAAATATACAAACATGTACATATACATAGAACACAAACAAAGAATCAACATAAATGAGGTAGAAAAGAATAGACAAGACCCTAGGCATTTCTTCTGTAAACTTGAAAACATGTATACATGCATACAATAAATACAGAAATAAGTATGGATCAATGTAACCACAACTTATTATGTTTGATAAAGAAAAAGAAAAATCAGTAATTTTAGGATTCAAAATTTTAACAGTTTATGATTTAGAAATATATTTTAGAATTTGTTAGTTAACAACAACTTTGTCTCAACTATGGGACTTACCAGGAGTAAAAGGAGGGTAATTTAATTCATTGTCAGCGCACCCTTTCAGAGAACCTTGAATAAAGCTGGAAACTTCATTCATGTCCTAAGTGGATGCAAAAGAAATAATAGCATCAGGTAAAAATGAATAATAACGGACTTCCCATGCTATTGAAAAAGACATTTTTGAAATTGTTTATCTCCATGATTACATACATACATATATGTGTATATTTATATGTGTATGCATGTGTATGGCATACATGGCATATCTACATGACAGACCTAAAAACAGAGTGCATATGCTAGGACAGGAACCTTAGAGTGGAGAAAAGGATTTTAAATTTTAAAAATGCTTTTCATTTTACAGAACTATAAATCTACACAAAGCAGACCGTACCGTCAATAAACAACTTTCAGAGAGTTGTTTCCGTCTTGTCGCTGTGACTTACTTAAACCCTTTCCCAGCAAATTCATTCTTATACACATTTGACTTTGATGGGCAGTTATCTAGATTTCATCATGCACTCAGCCTATTGCTGATACCTATATTCACTTAGTCCGCAGTTTGCAAAATGTCATAAACCATGGAAGCATGGGATGTTAGGAACATCTCACACACACACACACACACACACAAAAAAAAAAAAAAAAAAAAAAAAAAAAAAAAAAAAAAAAAAAAAAAAAAAACCTGAACGATTTCCAAGGAGCATTAAGTTATCTTAATTTTCTTCTAAGAAAGCGTTAATCACATTTATTTTTGAAAATGTGTTGAGGAATTATTTTAAGGTATATGTGGTGTGATATTCTTGTCTGTCAATTGGATTACATATGTAGTTAACAAACCCTCAAGCAGCTCAATGCAGCTGGAAGGGATTTTTCTTAATTACGCTTCTTGAAGTGATTTAATTAAGATCCACCTTAAATCTGGGCCACACAGCTGATGGCAACCAAGCCTTGTCACTAAAGTATGGCATAATTGTTTTTTAATAAACATTGTATTCTGAATGGTAGTAGAAAATTACTGACTTGGAGACTAGTAAGAAAATGAACCTAAAACACATCAAAGATATTTGATTATTCTTTCTGCTGAGCAAGTATAAACAGTATGACCTGACAGAATTATAGCAAACTTTCGCTATACCCTTCTTCTATGGAAGTCTGCACAAGAATCCTGACATCACAGACGACTTCCCCAGTTTGTCCTCCTCAAACGAACTAATACATGGATAATTCAAGTATGTTAAAAAAAAAAAGAAAGTTAACTCCTGATTAGGTAAATTAATGACTATATAATTATATATACAGTGAGCTCATTAAGATGGTAACAGACCTAGACAACCAAAGAAAATTCATCTACAATATCTGTTGCTCCACAGAGCTGTTATGCTTTTCCCAAACCTCTGTTGTGTGTGTGTGTGTGTGTGTGTGTGTGTGTGTGTGTGTGTGTGTGTGTGTTCTGGCTTATGAGTTTATTCTAAACCTCCTAAGGTGGGCACTAGTGGTACACTGAGCCGCAGTTGTTCCCTGGTGATTTTCATATGTGCTTTGAAATTGTACTATTTTTTATTAAGTCTGTCCCCAAATCAACCTTCTAAGATAAAAATGAGATATCAAAAAGATATAACTCCTTATATAAAAATTATTTTTTCTTCAATGTCCACTAGTTGGGAAGAAAAAAAATCTAAATTTACACTTTTAATTTTTCTTTCCTTTCTTCCACATGGATAGTGTTTGTGTTTTAGAAAGTGATAGTAAATATTTAAATTTTATTTAGAATACATTCTATATAGAGATATATAATGCATATGTGTGTGTCTATGGGTAAATCATTTTGTGATCACCAAATAGAACTATTTGCTTACAATAGCGACTTACAATCCAAAGTCCATCATACTCCACTTCCCGATGGAATAGATCACATTCATTTGCCCACCACTCAATGGTTTGGAGTTTAGTAAAATCAGGATACACTGTTAATCCTGGCCAAACCTAGAGGAAAAGATCATCCAGGTGAGCACATGAATAAAAGAGAATTTTGACATAAGTGGTATTTTGCACACATGTACTTACTAATCATATCAGTATTATATTTCTAATATTGTACTTCAGTAGGTGTGTATGGCCCATGTGCAGTCCACATTGAAAATTACCTGGACATTATGTTAAACTCCCACAAGGAAAAATGTTAAGTAACTATAATAAATAAACATTAAGTATTTAGAAGAGAAAATAGAAATAGATGCCATAAGGAGTAGAGGTAACCATAACTCTCAGTATCCTTGTAGATTAGATTTATAAACCAGAGTACTGTAATATATCCAAGTTTCATTAACTGAAAACATGTTGCTACATTTCTAGACATATCTACTTCCAAAAGCTTCAAGAGAAGAAAATTTCATTATTATGACAATATACACTACACATTTTCTGTGTTCTAAAAATTTTTATAATTTCTAACATAATATTCACTAGAAATTTCAGAGATATATTTTTATCACCGTTCTACATATCAGATATGTTAATTAAATCCATCTTGCAGGTGAGACATGACACACAGATAAATCAAAGAGGATGTTCAAGGCCATACTCCTCACATCTGATTGGCAGGAATTTACATTTAAGGCATCAAAGACCAGACCCTATGATATCAAAGACTTTATCTCTTGATTATGTATTCTTTTTCAAACTATAATTTATTATATATTCACTCAATAATCTCATTAATAAAGAATAACTGAAATTTTGTTAATTAAGGCAAGGATATATAGTTTAAAACCATATAAACACAATTGCTTGCTAATCTGCTCAGGAACAAAATGTCAAGTTTTAAGAAAACACAGTGAAACATTACTGGGTAGCAACAGCAAAGTCGTGTTGGCACTTGTGGAATCTATAATCATTGAAAGAAATGCTGCCCTAAAATTTTAAGCTTACTAATTGTAGTAAGGATAGGTAGGATATTTGTCAACATCATGAGTAATAGTTTAATAAATACACAGTTGAAAATTGCTATTTCCTTTTGCAGTTTTCTTTAGTTTTATTAAAACCACAGCAGTGAATGCCAACTCCGTGTATAGAGTCATTATTTGCTATTGACAAGACTTATGAGTATACTTCTAAAAGGAACATTTATTCTGTGGAAATATATGCATCACAGCTTGGGCAGGTGGCTATGTCAGTAAAGTGCTTGCCGCATAAACATGAGATTAGCATTTAGATTCCCAGAGCAGTCTGAAATCCCAGCACTCCTAAAGTGAGATGGAAGGAGAGAAGAGAATTCTTGCAAGTTTCTTGAATAAGCAAGTGCAGCAAACAAGGACTCTGTGCCAAACAGGGTGGAAAGCAAAGACCTCTGACCTTTACGGGCACACATAGCCTGAACTCATCTACATATACATACAGATTTACTGACAGACAGATGCATATATTAATATACATTTATCTAAAGCTAGGCACATTTTGAATTCCTTCCAAACTGGCTCTGTGATCTTTGAAATTTCATTTTTAATTTTCTGTATTTCAGTTTTCTTCCTTTGAAGTAATTTCAATGAATGCATGTTAATTTGAGGTCTAAAAGGAATTCATAAGACTCACTGCCTAGTATACGGTTATTCAGTTTGTCTTCGCAAATATTTTATATTAAATTATCTATGCAAACCTTACAGAATTTTGTAAGACTTTCGACAGTGTATCAGATTTATTGTTTATTGGCTTTGATTTTAACTATTCACTTTAAATAACCTGCTGCTACCTACTTTTCACAACTAGATTCCTTTAAAGACTAATGCATGTTTGAGTAAAATATCCTTTTATATATAATATATAATTATAATTCAAATCCAAAGAAGAAAACACACACACCACATATATGAACATTGTTTGCAAAATTGGAAAGCAGAGCCAATTGAACTTAATGGATTTGAGAACTTACCTCTCCAATAAGTGGTGTCGTTCCGTCTGCCTCACTCACCCAAACGTTTTGTTCATTACCCCTCCTATATGTTTCATATTCTGCTCCATTGGCACGTTGATTTATAGATATCGCAGGGTCCTGATAAGGGAATAAGATTCTGTAGGCAATATTTTAATGTACAATTGTATAATAATAAAAATGTTTTACTAATTTATCCTTACCAAGATGATAACATATTTTTGTCCGTGGTCATGTAAATCCTGAGCAAATTCAGGAAGCCCACTGAAATTAACTCTATCATAGGTAAAGTCTTTTTTGTCTTCCATGTAGTCAATATCGGTGACTTGTACATCCTGGAAGTTAGCAAAGAGTGCTTCAGTGAGAGTTGAAAGAGCTTTCTTGTAATGTCAGTATTTAAGCAGAAACATTTGTTTCATACAGAGAGAAAGTCACATAACAATGAACTCAACAAGGTCATAGGAAAGCAGTCTAGTGTAATTTAATCTCGAAATTTGGAAGGTAAAGTAGGAGGTCCTTAAAATCAAGGACAGCCTGAACTACAGAGTGGAGACCGTGTTTCAAGAAAAAATGATAAATTAATGCATAGTTTATTTTATATGAAGAAGAAATAATACTTTTATAAAGTTGTTTACTTTCATTTATATGGTTCATCTAGTTTGCTTCCTCTCTTTGGTTCTGGTTATGAAACCTAGAGTCGAATGAATAATCTCCTACCTAACCACTCTCTTAGCCCTAGATTATCTCTTTTTCATGTGTGAAAGGCTTAAACTACTATTAATTGAAATTTGTCATTGGTGAGTTTCATTCATGTCATATATATATATATAATTTAAAAAACAAAAATTATATAGCACATTTAAATATATACATCTAAATGTGTATAATTGCTAACTGCATTCCTTTTAACCACAGATAAGTGTACCTTTTAAACCTAAACAAAGAAACCTCTTTTTGGAGCCAGGGAAGACCTTTACAATCCACAAGTGATGAAAATGCTTTGGACAGCTGATGTTGGTGTCCCCAACCCAGACTGATACATATACAGTGCAATCCCTACACACTCAGGAAATATTGAACAAGAATGGGCAAGGAGATTGTAAGAGTCAGTGGTCCAGGACATCTGCTGTAAGATAGTGTCTTTCTATGTGACACCATAAAATCTTAACAATATGGTCATCTAAGCTTGAGCTTCACAATAACAGTGCCAGTTGGTGTACCAGCATTGATGGTGGAAATCTCACAAACACCCAAACTTAAGTGAAGATTTCTAGTGAATAATGGCAACTGAGAGAGGGAAAAAACAGTCTCCTCCAGGGACAAGCCCTGGAATAGGTTGTTTAATACTACGTGGTCAACTTTAAATACATATAGGAACATTAAATACACCCCAGAGGACGTATTTGTATACACATTTAAATGTACATAGCATTAGTTAAATAAGTTATGAATTTAAGAAGAAATTATGGGAACACAGAAGGAATGAGAAGACTGAGAGGGAGGGTGCAAATGATTAAATACAGCACTCATTTATAAATTTTCAAAAATTATATTAAAAATTGACAACAGATTTTCATTTTGATAAAAATCATAATAGCTTCAAAAAATATGTTTCATCAAATAAGAAGAGGACATTAATTTGAGAAAAGCAAGAAGGTATAAATTAGAAGATCTGGAGGAAAGAAAGGAAAGTAAGAAATGATGTAAACATATTATAATTTCAAAAAAGAAAAAAAGGAAATAAATTCAATTAACCTATGGACATCCCATAAGAATGTAGAATAAATTTATCATTAAATCACTTTTATAAATACAAATGTTCTAGATCATCAATGTAACATACTTTATGTAGTCGAGTATCCTGACATTTTTCATCGTTTCTTGTTAAGATGTTTGTCCTTTATCCCCCATCCCTAGCAACCTTCCTTTTCCTTACATATGGAATGCCGGCTTCCCGGTTTCTTCTGACGACTTCTTTCACTGCATCTAGTGACAGGTAATTCCAGCGACTCAGTTGAAAGCCAAGACTCCAATATGCAGGCATTGCTGGTCGACCAATGAGCTTGAGGAGAACGGGCAGTCAGTTAGTTTCAACAAAGAGAAATGTCGTCAGGATTACTAATATTAACGTGCCCTTTTTTCTACAATTCCTCTACTATTCACTGAACTATATGCTATAAATACAGACTCCCACCTAAATTCTATTTTTCTCCTCAAAATCTTCAAGAACCTTCTTATAAAACATTAAGTTTTTGTTCTGTCCCACACCTTTTTTTTTTTTGTATTTTGTGTTAAAGAAACCCCCAGGAAAATAACATTTGAAGATATATTTGTCTATCATGGAAAATTACTGACAAGAATTAATGTATGCTTGGTGCATGAGCTAGCTTGTATCAGCCCATTCCCTATGTGAGGATGCCGTGGTCAGTCTTAATGCAGGAGGAAGAGCCTTGGCCCCACCCCACCGTAATGTGCCAAACTTTTTTGACTTCACATGCCAGCCCTTACCCATCGGGAGGAGTGGATGGGAAGTGGACTTAGTGGGAGGAAGGGGTGGGAGAGAACTGTGATTGGAGTGTAAATGAAATTTTTTAAAAGTAAATTAAATAAAAAAGAACTAAAGCATAGTAAAATAAAATTATAACACAAAAGTATGCTTTTTGTCATTTCCCCATTTCCTATTTTGATCAAAACTGTAAATGACCTATACTTTCATTGACTATTTCTATTTTCCAAAATATTATACTTTCTTTTGATTTATTTTATCAAAAATTATCATGACTAAATCAACTTTTAATCTGTAATGTCTCAAGTAAATATGACTTGTGAGGTTAGCTATCTCATGATAAAAATTAATCTAAATAAAAATATACATTTACATATATTCAGGTTTCAATATACATAGAAATAATGAAATTATCAGCTAATGTCCTTGAATTTTGTTAAGAAACATA
Organism: Dicrostonyx torquatus; assembly: GCA_028555095.1. Taxonomy (NCBI): domain Eukaryota; kingdom Metazoa; phylum Chordata; class Mammalia; order Rodentia; family Cricetidae; genus Dicrostonyx; species Dicrostonyx torquatus. The sequence continues at coordinate 1,208,097 of JAQHUG010000449.1, read as the reverse complement.
CATGTAGAGAAGAAGTCCAATACATGCAACAATAAATTATTAAACAAGTTATAAAGCAAATTGTTGTAGGAAAATAATTGACAAGCTCAAGCTGAAACCAACCTCTTGGTATTGTTGAACTACTTGCTCTGGTGTGTCTCCAAGAAATATATAAAAGTCTAGTATGCCTCCAGTAACTCTGTAGGTCACTATTGGAGTTGGCTGGATGAAGACCTCTACAAAGTAGAAATAGGAAAAAACACACATAATTTGAGAAGTGTCCATAATGATAAAACAACTGTCACACACATTTAAGAGCATCTTGCTAGCCACATCAGTGCACATAATGTTCAATTATTAACATAAAGTAAATGACTGGAAAGAAGAATAACTTTGGAGAAAGCAGAATGCTGCTTATAAGGCCTGTGACAGGGTAGCCAAGACTTCCCTTTCCAGAGATGCCTTGGCTGCTCTGGAGAATCAGAGCACAGCATAGAGGGTCAGACTGCTAACAAGATCAAGCATCTTGCTAAATTCATATCTCAATGAGTTATTGCATTTTAAGATTAATTGAAACATCATATAACCACACCTTAATTTCTAAAAAAAATTCTAATTTTTTAACTTAACACTGTATAAATAATTGACTGGATAATTATTGAAATCACTTCTCCTGCTGAACAACTGTGTCACAACACAATGTATGCTTTCCCAAACAGGAACACTCACAATTAAAACCCAATTTTAAAATTTTCCAAAATTTCACATGCTGTAGCTATTTACAAAGTTGTTTATTTTGAAGTCAAACATTGATGACGGGAATCAAAAGAGTAGATGATCATGTCAAGATAAATTTCACATACACATCAAATAAATTATTTTTACCCATTGCGTTGCTGTTCATGAGAAAAACACCATAAGACTTCCCAGTGTTATCTTCAATGCCCATGAAGAATGTCTGATGCCCGTAGAGATTATGGTTATTCTGAAAAGTGAAGTTCAAAGATTAAATATTGAAGTAAATCTAAAGTGAAGAAAAAATATGCTGAAATGGATTTACTTAAAACTTGCTAACTTTTTCAAATTATCCTCCTTTAACTCTAAAGGAGTTACATATATTACATAAAGGATTATAGTATAAAAATAATATAATGTACCTCAGTAAATAATTTGATATTTGGAAAAGAGACATTAACATGTATTAATAAATCACGTGTTTCTCTTTGCTTTATTAAAATTAAATGTATTTGAATAGGCCATTTTTCATTTTTTCCTACAGGACACACAGAAAGATATCTATCTTAGATTCTGCAATGTATTTATTAAGAGATGAGAACATGAGATGATGCAGGTGAGTCCTAAAAATGATGGCAAAAGGAAAGTTAAGTCTTTCTTACTGGTTTTATATAGAAACCATTTTAAATAAATAGTAAAAACTATTTTATATAAATAGTATTGTCAAATGCCATAAATATACCAGCTTTTCCAGTGTAATGATTTAATGTATAAAGCCAAGAAAATATCGTACATCACCAGGACCTTCATCTCGAGTAAAGATTGGCCACGTTTTCCAGTATAAATCATGACGAAATCTCTTATGAATATGCTCCCCAAAGCCATAAATATATTCACTTGGAAGTTTTGTTGAAATCTGCAGATACTGGTTAGAGTACACTAGGGGACCAACACTGGTGTCAAACCTGAACCACAAAATAAAAAGAAATGGTATGTGTACAGAAGAAAGAGTTCCTCCTTTCAGTTAATGGTAGACGTCATCCATGAGACTTGATTTCTAGAGCACCAGGCTTCAGCTGCAGCCATCATTGAAGACCCAAACTGTTCCACCAAGAGAACTTGGTTATGGTACCAACATAACTTTGTTTCCATCAATACAGTTTTTCACAGGCATCCTACTCTCTAGTCCTCCTCAGGTCTCAGGATATCCCTACCACTATCGCTCGTGCTATCCAGAAGCAACTTACATATAAATAAATAATAGATGCATACGAAAATAAAAACAGCAAGTCGTGTTCTCAAAGAGTGTAACCCAGGTTCGAACTGTGTATGTTGCGTTTGGCACTGCATCACCCTACTGATTTCATTCATGATAAAATTAATTTCAAAATCAGGGTTTCGAAATTCAATAAAAGATGTCATGTCAAAATTTTGAAAACATATTCTTTATTTCTCACTCATTATCAAAAGTCTCCATATCTTCTGCCATTTAGCCAGCTTGAGAAACACTGTGTTACTCAATTATATGGTTTGAATTGTCTAGAGTTCACATGTAATTGATTCAGTAAAGTATTTCTCTTTCTGTTTTGGACTTCTCTGCTTAGAATTAAGTACTATTTAGGAAATACCACAAAGCAAATTATAAAAATGTCCAAATCTGTTTAGTTAAAGTAAATATATAAGATTTGACTTCCAGCACTATTCAACGTTACCTGTACCCTCACTTCTCCCTATTTAAAACTTATTTCTTTTATTTTTAAAACAATCCTTCTTTTGAGATTATACTATAATTGCTACATCATCGTTCATTCCTTTTTTCTTCCAAGCCTTCCCATATACCCCTGCTTACCTGCTTTAAAATCTGTACCTTTTTACTATTAATTCCTGTTGTATACATTGTGTGTGTGTGCGCGTGCACATGCGCACACGCGTATGAAATGCTACCTGTATAAAGGCTGAAATTTTTAGAGTAAATTACTAAGTTATTTGCACCCATTACTCCTTGCTGCAGACAATGCATTATAAATGGAAGTTTTCAACTTCTCTTTAACTTGATCTATGTGAGCAAATGATTTGGATATTTGGAAATTAATACCTTACTGAATAGAAACCATTTAATTCTGAATGTTCTTTCAGAAAAGAGGAAATAATGAGCGTAACATACAGGGAGATCAGCATTCTTACATATGAGTCGTATTGACAATGTAAAACTGTATCAGCACTTTGGTCCATCTCTGTCTTTAGTTGGGATCAACTGACTTTTTCAAAATTGCGTTTTAGTTTATTTCTTTCATGGAAACCAAAATTATTTCAGCAGCACAGTATTTATAGGTCCTTGCTTACACTTTTGGGATACCCTTTGTGAACCGGCACTGGCAATCAGAAGTTCATATCCTCTGGCAACAGAAAAAAATTGGCCACCTATTGAGACTGATGTAAAGGCAAAATACAATTATCACTTACAGGACTCTGTTGTTGCTTTTCCTAATCACTTTGATGCCGAATGGGTTTTCAGTGACCTGAACATCATAAAGTGCATTGTCAGCTGAGATTCCAGCAACATCTTGTACAAACTGGTGCGGAACTTCATATCTTCTATTATTTGGATCTGTAATCTGTCAAGATTTTAATATAAACAGTAAGTTATAGAGATACTTCCACCTCCTCTGATTTACTGCAGGCAAGCAGTATATAAATATACTGTGTGTTTTTTGTTAACACCACAATATAAATTTAACATTTGAATGATTTTGCAAGGATAAACCATACAAATTCCAAGAAATAATTATACTTAACTGATTAAGAAGTTTTCTATATGGTTGGATAAATATATTTATTGATAATAAAAGAAAGATATTGTCACTAAGTATAATTTAAAACTACCGTTTTAAGTTTATTATTTTAAGTACCTAAAGTATCTATCTCTATAGATATTCCAATGAAGACTGACATTTTTTATTTTAATTTTTTAATAAATAAAAACCCAAGAAGTGAAAAAAAATCACACAGTGAAATTAACCACACCCTAAAGTTATACATCTCAATGAATCTCTAGACTATAATAGCCATTGAGATGGAAGCCGTGAAGGTTTTCATTAGATTTTAAGCTTGCTGGACAGAATATTTTCTGTGCATGTATCTACATCTTGGAAGAATTAGAACTAGAAAACAAATAGTTATATATTCTCTTTCATATCTGCTGTTGATTACTTCTGTTCAGTACTTACTCTCCCCATTATTCTTTTAAATTTTGTGATTATATTTTCTCTAGAATGAAATAGATACTATATGTATGTTATTATATATAAAATTTTATATGTATGTACAGATATATAATTATATTTATTTTTTCATCTGTTAATTGACTGCTACTTTTATTCCAGTTTTTGCCACAGTGAATAAAGTGTTTTAAAACAGCTGGGTATGGTGGTTCATGCATTTAACCCCAGCATTCAGGAGGTAGAGGCAGGCAGATTTCTCAAGGCTAGCCTGGTCTACAGCATGAGTTCCAGGACAGTCAGGAGGACTACTAAACAGAGAAACTTTGTCTCTAAAACACTATATACGAAAACATCTTTAATGATATATATGACATACATTGTGGTAATATATCATTTTTCAGCATATTCATTCACACAGGGTCTATCTTTTTCAGTGTAAAACTGACATAGTTTATAAATAATTTAAGTGTTTTAAATTTTTGAATGTTTTCCTAAAAATTTGCATAATCATCCTTTTCTTCTACAAATTATATATGTGTGTATGTGAGTGCATACATCCACGACTAACCCCCTTCTATAAGCCAGCAGTTTCTCTCTTTAAACTCAAGAAAAAAGTTCCATCCATTGTTTTCATAAAGCACTATTAACTTCTATCAACTCAAATTTTCAATTAACATCCTGGAGCGATCTCTCGGTGAGTAAGAACACTTATTGCACATGTAGAGTGAGGACCCAGATTCAATTTCCAGGACCCACATGGTTATTAACAGATATCTGAAACTCCCTTTCCAGGGTCTGATAACCACTCCTGGCTTCAGTAAGTATTGGGCATACCCATAGTGCAAAAACATTCTCAAAGACAATACAGCTACACATACCAAATAGACAAATGATGAAAACGCTTTAAATAACAATCCTACAGAGACTACAGTTACATGTCTTTTTTTAAATACAAACCATTTATTGGGCACAAATTCTTCTGAAGACAATAACGTAAGGATTTTAAATGGAATATGTTACTTGAATTCTTGAAAAATAACTACAGAAGAAACTTTTATTATTGAAATTGTCTTCAATGAGAGAATGATACATAAAAGGATAATTAGTTTGGTAGTCATCTTTTGGAGATAAACGTTTCTCTTGGTGGTCACCACATGGAAAGGAAAGAAGTGTACTCTTCAAGTATACTTTATGTCAAAATCTTTCTAGAAATATTTAAAAGCAAAGTCTGGAGAGATGACTCTTTTGTTAAATATGTCATGTTGCTCTTACAGAGGTCCTGAATTCAGCTGTCTGCATATTCATGGTAGCTCAGAACCATCTATAACTTAAGTTCTAGGAGATCTATTGGCCTCTTCTGGCTGCCATGCATACTACACTCATCTGAACACACACACACACACACACACACACACACATAGAGACAGGCAAAATTTGCACACATGAAATAAACAGAAATAAATTTTTAGAAATAGTAAAAATCAAACCTTGAACCGAAAACGATTTGGGGTTTGCCTCTGAGTTGTGAGGAGGACACTTGTAATGTCATCACCAAACAGAGTAGGAGAGGAGATTCTGCTCAGCTTAGCTTCAATCCCTTAAACAAAATGGAGGGAAGCACATATGTTTGGAATAGTTATAAACATTAACATATATTACTAATTTATCTATTTTAATATTTTTCTAATAGTATCACAAATAACTGTTTTTTATATTGCATGATGAAACCATGAAAGATATCTTAATATAATATTTTAAAAATTTTCTGTATGTGTTTTTGGAATTCTATTGAAGACACTATTTTCATGAAAAACTAAAATAGACTCTTTCTACTCATAAAATGCACTGCACTATCATGACAGGAACACTCCTTACCTGTACCTATTGGACTTGTTGACTCAGTAATATAGCCATGGTTGTCTGCAAAGAAGCACCAAGGAATGTCAGAGCTGTTCCATGGGCGCCAGCAACAGCCACGCTGTGCACATTTTGCCTGGGAAAATATTTTTAATGAATAACATGAATAGCATTGTAATAAGATGTACTAGGATCTGTTTTACTATTATCAGTGTCAGTATGCATGCTTTAAAATTTTTTACCCTATCATAATTATGTTTTTTCCTTCATCATTATACTAGTGAAAAAAATTGAATACTTAGGTTGTGTTTACAAGACATCAAAGTCAGGAGAATTTACATAAATGAAGATTTAGATTTAGTCCAAGCCCATGTAACTTATAGCATTGACTAGGGCTTACAAACAGGATCTTTTACATGCTGGATCACTGCTCCTTAAACACAGTCTCAGCCCAAAGATTTATAACAAGATGTCAACCATTAATTAGTTAAACATCTTGGTAACTGAGTAATATTAAAGTCAGAACAAATTACTACAATTTGATAAACATTACAAAATGTTGACGAACTGATTTTACTCACTCCATGAGAAAAACATATAAATAAGAAACAGCTATAAGTGCAAGCATACTTGAATGTTGAATGACATAATTGAAAACTCCTATTTTCAATTAAAAAACATGTTTTGCAAAATGAATACTGGTATAATATTCACATAATTATTTTTGTGAAAACAGTATTTCAAGTGCTGCATGCTTATCAACTGAAAGTCTACATCAAATCCCTATCTTCATATCACATTAAAATGGCTCCATGGACAAAAACACACACATTTAAATGTTACACACAAGAGTGCAAAGGGATCAGTTGATACTTCTCATAATTTCAAATATGTAAGCCTTTATTTGAACAATTTTATCTCTAGTTATAGAACCTATCGAAACATCCTTAGCAACACAAAGTTATATATGGTGTAAAATGATTAAAACAATGACCGTTATAGCAGACAAAGATGTTTTATTCTAGCTAATTGCAAACAAAAAATAGTCAGACAAAGGTGTGAGGTCATGCTTAAACAACAAAAGCCAAGCACATCATAAGAGAATTTTTATAAAGTGAAAAGTTAGTAAAATGCAATTAGAGCAAATTTCTCCACAGGTACTTTATTACTTCTTTTCTGTTGCTGCCATTAAAACCATGAAATGAAAGGTGGCTAAACGTGGCAGAAATAAATTCCTTCAAAGCACTGCTGGTTGGACCCCTAAGTAAAGGTATTCAGGGAGACATGCTTCCTCTGAGGGTGCTAAGGAGAACCTTCCTATATTCCAAGACTTCCAGTGACTCTGGGAAGTGTTGACAACCCTTGGCTCTAATCATCTCTCAATTTTGTTCTGTCTGTCATAGATTCTCTATATAAAGTCAACAGTCGAAAGTAAACTGATCTTTATAAACACTTTCCCAAAATAACATACAGTTTTAGGACTCTTCAAGTTGACACAAATACTTGGCAAGCACAATGTAACTAACCACATACATACATTATAGTGTTATTTTAAAAACAATAATAACATTAAAGTTAATTGTTATTAATTTTAGGTTTTTGTGGAATTTAATATTTCTTTTGTTTAGCTGCTCTTTCAGTTATTTAAAGTTTTCAAGACTTTCATTTACTTCTCTAATTTCATGTTTCTTTCTGATTTGTTTGAAAGATAGAAGGTTAAAAAATATTGACAATCCAATAGTAGTCATAATTTCAGTAAAATCCCATAAATATGATTGCAAAAAATCTTCAATTCTTATTATTTTTGTGGCTTGAGTACATGTACATGCTGTATCCAGAATTCTATGGCATACTTAATTAATACTTAGTTGAATCATTGGTATAAACAAAATTATGTTCTCAAATTCAAATGCTGTAGGAAGGCTTTGCCTCCTCTTTCCATATTAGTTCATTTGGCAATAGCACCTTTAAGGAAGAATAGGGGTTTCAATAAAGTCATAGCATGGAGCCTCATTCAAGAATATTGGGGTTTTTATAAAATAAAAAGTTCCTATTTCTGGTGTGCATACTAAGAAATGTTTCTTGAGAATGGCAAGAAACTCTATCTAAAGAAATAGTAGTAAGTCCTCTCTAGATACACCTCAGGCAGGTAGATCATTTGCTTCTGATGAGTTAAGTGTCTTTTCTCAGCAGAGAACATCACAGGAAGCCATCTTATCAAAATAATGGCGTGTTGCTTAGCTCCAACTGATATATGTATATTCCAACTCTTACACCTGAGATTCAAGAAGAACAAGATCTCTACTGTGACACAGTGCCTTTTGAATATGACAGGCAAGACACATCCATGATATCTGAACAATATGGTTACTCCCACAAGAGAAGAACATAATATAAGTAATAGATATGCCAGTTTGGATGAAAAAAAATCTCACAAGGTCCCACTCCTAGATGAAGAGTTACAGGCAGTCAGCAACTGTTGACCAAGGGGCAACCACTCTTTCTAAAGGATAAGACCCCTAATTGATTATCTAATACCAAACAGTCAGCTCTGGAAACATACAGAGACAAGCAACTCTAAATGGACCAAGAAGGATATAGCAATTAAAGAAAAAGAAGGCATGAATGTGAAATGGCAGGGGAATGAGGTCATTGGTAAAAAGAAAGGGATGGGGATGTTGTAAATAGCATAGATACTTAAGAAAATTCGATGTCCTCTCTATAAACTAGAGAAAATGGCTACTTTGTCTCAGGCGACTAGTCTCCAGAGATATGGGAAATAAGTGCAGAAACTGTCAATTTTGACATATTTGTTATGACAGCCTAAGCTAACTACAATACTGAATGACAATACAGCTGTTGTTTAAGTTACCATTTTTACTCTTCCATACCTTGTCATTATTGAACAATAAGTATGTATGCCTTGCATACAAAATGTGTATTATATTTTAAATTTAAGTATTAGTCAATTATGATATATCTTCAAGTATATAAAACCCAAATAATTTTTATAATGAGTAAACTTATGGAAATTAATAAAAAATAATCATTTTGACTAATTCAATCTTAAATGTCTTGTTTGGACTAAAAAATATATATTCTAATGCTAATTTTATATTTAGAGATTCAAGAATATACTTTAAGTTAATAAACTCCTTTTTATGTTGTCACTAAAGAAAATGTAAAACTACAGTACAAGTGTCTTAAAGATTTTACAAGGTATTACTGAGAAAATATTACTGGAAACAGAATTTAAAATAACATTATAAAAAATTCACATAAAAAGCTTTGAATAAACATTACATATTTAATGTATATTATAATTTATGTGAGAGAAAGAAGAAAGAATTCTTAGCCCATATTCTTGATTTCTGGCACATTTTATTTTTTATTCATCCATCATTTGCTTTATCAGCATTTTACAGTAAAAAATTTCTTTTAAAATTATCTAATTAAAATCATTTGTTATACTAGTTAATGACTAATGCCTACTGAGTTTATGGAACACAAGTTAAAACTGAACTTTGCACCCACTTGCAGAACTCCTCTGACATACTCCATTCAGCCTTGAGAAGCTTTTGGAATTTCCACTTATGTCTAAAATTCAACGAGTGAGAGTTATTTTAATGACATAATTTCTTTAAAATATTTTAACTAAGCTTGTGTTTATTTTTTCTGTATCTAAATGTCAAGAAACTCTCTTTCTGTTGCTGTCTCCTTCTATCTCAGCTTCATTTCCTGTACTTTGGATAAGCCCAGACCTTACAATGGCGCCACTGGGGTGTATTGAAGACATGGGTTTTTATTCTTGGCTAATTCTTACCTCATGTCCTCTAGTAGTTGGAATTACAGCCATGAAACATATGTTGGGCCCATTTTGTCTTTTTTAATGACAAATGCAAATATATTTGCTGAAGAGTTTACTTCATTAGCTTAGTTTTATTACTATTAGTTCAATATTAAGCACACGAAAATAAAAAATATTCTTCAGCAACTGAATGGATTGAATAACAATAAAGAACTAAAGATGGCATCAAAGCTAAATCACTGCCTCTTTGTATGGTACTTTCTTAGAAGACCAATATTATTCCTAAAAGGATTGATTGTTAATCTTCAATCATGTATTGAGAATAGTAATCAAAATATCAACTTTCTTTCATCTGTAACAGTAATCACTGATCTATTTAGCTGCTAAATTGGTAAGCAATAGGAGATAGTAATATAAGTACACTATTATGATTAATACTTCATTTATTTATTTAGCTTCTGATAACTTAAAAATAAAATCCTGTGTAAATTAAAGGTCTGTCAAACGTTTTATTATTTTGTTTGATAGGGAATATTAAAGTGAGATTCAAACACAATTATAGAACTTGTCAAATATGGATATAAAGGGCACATACTTATTCATATTTCACAAATTTTATGAATTAAAAAGTCTGGGTCATTGTATGGTTACGTGAATCTAACCAACTTCTCCTCTAATTGTAAATATATTTAGAAAGTGAATAGTATTTAATTTTCTAGAAATTCTTCCTTTTGGGGGGTTTTGAGATAGGGTTTCTCAGTAATTATGGAGTCAGTCCTGGAACTCGTTCTATAGACTTGACTGGCCTCAAACTCACAGAGATCCACTTGGGAAACTCTGCTTCCCAAGTGTTGGGAATAAAGGTGTTTGCCAACACTTCCTGGTGTGAATTTTTTCTTAATGCCACCACTACAAATAATGTAGTTTAAACATTCTCATGTTATTCAAGGGCCCTGTACTATCAGTGATTATACATTAAGAAGCAAGGACACACAATGAAAATTTCATGAGGACGTATAATATCAACAATAGCTTGGTAATTATGAATTAATTTAAATTGAACAAAAGTTTTGAAAACAGATTTATTAATATCTATTCTTTCATGTATTTATACATAGAAATAAAGGGAGCATAAGTAATGTTTTTGTTTAGATCTTTAATAATATAAATGAACTTATATTGAACAGCTATCTGCACATAATGGTGTATATATTCCTAAAATCACCCAGAACAATTTTGGCAGACCTGTGATGGAGTTTGATCTGGGATGCAGTTTATTCTCTCGTTGATAGAATCATCTTGCTCAGTGGGACACTTTCCAAGACCAGGGGTTGACGTTACTACTGGAAGAAAAAAATATGAAAATTATTTATATGTATTTCTCAAAGTAATTAATATTTTGTTTAACAAATGGACAGATTCATTTTATATCTAATTAAAATGAAATCAAAAAAGGAATGTCCCTCATTTCTCTTTCTTAAATAATGTATGCTGGAAAGTCAACTAATATGAAAGTGCACAGATCTCTTAATTATAGTGCTTTTTGTAACAAACATCAGACGCCAGTGGACATAAAATGTTGTCGCTATTTTGGAACATACACCGAGCTCTTCACGTTTCATATCACTTTTCATAAATTACTCAAAAGCTACTTTTGATTTCCTTTATTTATTCATTGACCAGGGACATTACTTTGGCCTTAACATAGTTACAGAAGCAGAAGGCAACATGTACCTGAGAAAGTTAATTGCTTCCCTCTCACAGGCACCAATAACAGTGGTTAACACAGAGCTACTATAGAGTAACATTCCCCTAACTTCCCTTTGCTGCTTAAATGGATAGTGTAGCTTACCATCCACAGCAGGCGTGTCTGTTGCTAAGACAACAACTAGAGCAATTGCTATTATTGTTACGATAATAAAGAGGACAATCAGAGTGATCTCTAATCCGCTGAATTTCTTCTTTGCCATCTAGGGAAAGAAAGGCATTTTTTGGTGAAATGTAAATTTTTTATCAGTAAGACACACTTAATCATGAATATTTACATACGGATTTCTAAGCAAACAGAGCTGTGGGAATTTTATATATAACAACAGTGAAAAACAAAGCTGCCATGAGTTGGAAAGAGGTGGGGGTGAGGGGTGTTGGGATAGAAGAAAGGATATGGGTTTTTTATTCTTGTTACATTTTAATCTCAAAAATACAATTTCTTTTTTTTTTTTTTTTTTTTTTTTGGTTTTTCGAGACAGGGTTTCTCTGTGGCTTTGGAGCCTGTCCTGGAACTAGCTCTTGTAGACCAGGCTGGTCTCGAACTCACAGAGATCCGCCTGCCTCTGCCTCCCGAGTGCTGGGATTAAAGGCATGCGCCACCACCGCCCGGCTCAAAAATACAATTTCAAAAATCTAATATAATACTAAAAGATGTGAAAATGCATAATACTGTGACAGCAACCTTTCTTTATGTAGAAAACAAGAACAAAAATTATAGACAAAGATCAAACTAGATATGACTATTCAAAAACACTAGGGGCTAAAACGATCCATTTTGTGAGTGAAAGTTGAAGCAAAAATTTTACGGATCATGTGAATTTTGAACAAAACTTTATAAGCTACAATTTATAACCAATTTTACAAGAGAAATACCTTATTAGATGGTGGTTTGATGGGTGTTAATTAATGGTTCTGGTAGCAATAATTGAATATGCAATAAATCTAGAATCTATTCTGCCTATGCAGATATTCTTTTTAAAAATACTTTCACAAGACCTCAAGCTTTGCAGTGCTTTTTAGGTTTTCAAATCTATTTTATACTATAAAACTATTTAAACAAAACCAAGATTCCACCTGTATTTGAACAGTGTTAGAACAAACCAGAAAAAAAAATGATTTTATCTTATAAAATTTGAATCTATTCCCCTGCATGTGACATACTTATAATGACAAATGTACTATTTGACCATCAAAAAGTGCAGATAGAAATATTTCTAACATAATTAAATAACAAGTACATTTGCTAGAAACATAGCATAGAGATACAATGGGGCCTGGAGACTTACCTTAGCTCATAGCCTGTCCTATTTGCTGAGCCGTGTTGGCGTTGGAAAGCCTGTTTAAGTAATGATCAGAGAAAACTGCTCAGGTATATATTGACTACTCATAAATTTTATTGCATGTTCATAAGCTTATCAACCTTTAATGTTCTTCTGTTCAACATTCAATTGCTGAAGCCTTAGTCCTGAAAGTAGTTTACATAAATAAGCCACTCTGCCATCCCATGTTAATTAATAACCATGTTTTTAGATAGTAGGGCATATTGAAACAACACATAGTTTTTTCCCTTTAAAAAGTCTTTTTTTTATTTCAATATTTGGATGTGGATTTAGGAATTTGTATCTCATTTTGTGAGATTTAAAAACATTTGAACAATATAGATTACAAAATATTTTCAAGAATCAACACTTAGCTAGCATTTTTTTTTTTTTGCTGTGATAAATCAAAGGTTGGAGCTGATTTTTACATCACAAGTCTTCAAATGACTCGAGAAGATTTGGAAAACCTCAGAATATAACGCTTCTGAGTTTTCGACATTGTCTTTATACATAGCACTGAAGCTGTTTCTTTATAGATTTTTATTTTGTTCATTCATTGCTTTTCACTGTATAAAGAAATAACTGAACTCAAATTCATCTGGATGAAAACAATAAAAGACAATTCTATATTAGAAAATAATTATTATACAAGAGTTAATCATGTATATTACAACCACGAAGGCTACAGAACTTAGGAAATTCACAAGAATATTCAAAAGTAGGGCCTAAACAACATATATTTCTTTTATGTAGAACACTAATTTATTTTGCAAAACAAAAATAATGTAAATGTTTCTCTGTTCATACTGCAGACTTTACAGGACTTTTGATGCTGCTAGTTGAAGATATTATTACTATGGTTTTTGAGAGCATAGGACGTGATATAAAAGATTTAACTTGACCACAGATTCTGTGGGCAAATTTATTGAAGAATATATTTCTTTATGTAAAAAGAGTTAAAGAAACTGCCTAATGCTATTCTCAATGAGAAAATAAAATCATTTGTATGTTACCACTGTTTCATCCTGACTGTCACAGGGGCAGTCGGCTTTGACTCTTACATACTGCTGGAATACTTTCTCTCTCTTCGTTTTCAACAGAGAAATATTGAAATAATGGAATCACAGAGTATAGAGCAATCCCCTCTCAAGGCAATTTGAGTACAGATGTGAATATAAACAATAAAAGGCCAGTAGATAAGACTTTGGGGAGAGATGAAAACCTGTAATTATGAGGAAACAGGATGAGATTGCCCTGGATTGGCCTCCATGAGCAGAAAAACAAGCTTAAGACAACAGAAATTTTGAGAAGGTCATTCTTTACATATAGATTGTGGAAACATGAGTAGAAAATATCAGCTCTCCCCAAATCCCCTAGGAATGAAATATACAAATATAACCAATGTATAGAAGGCTGATACATATTAGTCTATTAACTTCCAAGGTAGCAATGACCATTTGGAAGGTGAAGGTAAAACATATATATATATATACTTGTTCTTGCAAAAATCACTTTACAAGAACAAAAACCACATACTGGCTAGAATTATTTTCTAACGATAAAAAATACTCTATTCTGAAAACTTAAAAAAATATTGATGAAAGAAGAGCCAATTAAGGAAAAGATAGAATTCTTAAGCTGATGGTTCTACAAAAAATATGTATGTCTTCAAATACTGTAATAAAATTTCATTTTTACTCTTTCCGTGGCTTGGGCGTAAGTGTTCTAATGTAGATGAACAAATTAGGACTGTGTACCCCGTAGTCACTTATTTTCTGTAGTTTGGCCAGTTGAGGATCTTTGTAACTGTTTTGCTGAAAGGAATGGGGATATGGAGTAAAATCTAAACTAATCTGTGTGTATGAAGATAGAAATTTTTAATCAAGTTATAATCTATATTTTTTCAAAAAATCGAAGTTATAGGTTCTCTTCTGGGGCCAATAAATATTTTGGCCATGGATAACTGGCTGTGTGTTTTGTGTGAGACGTGAATTCCCTTCCACTAATGGAACTTAGGTCCAATTAGACAGTTATTGGCTATTTCCTCTATTAAAGTCACACTTTTTAACCATTGTGGGTATATTGCTGAGACAATAATGAACATTCTTCTTAAAATTTTCAGCTGTTTTTCGTCCATACATAGCACCTTCCAATGACCAGTTCATTTTCAACTTGAGTAATGGACAATTTTAGTTATTTGTCTTTCGTGTTCTCTTTTGTTTATTAATATATTTTAAGTAGGAACTTTTGTATTTTCCAATTTCACTGAGTTGACCCAGATTTAGAAACCTAAAAATCAAGTGTTCTTTCTCATATGTGGATCCTAATTGGAATGTTTGTGCTTACGTAATGAATCAGGACATCTGAGCGTGTACGAGGCCCTGATACTAGATAAGCTACCATTGAAGTGTGTGTAGGAGGAGGGCAAGGATCACAGTTGGTGTTGAGAGAGAGAGGTCAATAGGACACGACTGAAGTACAGGGAGCTACTAAAGAGTGGGGTATTAGAAAAGGGAAAGGGAGAGCGTGGAGTCGAAGAGAAATCACAAAATATTTATTTCATAAATATCATTGTGAAATCTAAAATTTACATGCTAAGAGAATTTTATTTTTAAAGTAAACTAAATCATTAAACACATATGGTTGCATTTTAATACATTTATCTTCCGTTATTCCCATCTGCCTGATATTATGAATTGAGCATTTTTTTATCCTTTTGTTTCTTTTTTTGTTTTTGTTCTTTTTTTTTTTTGTTTTTGTTTTTTGAGACAGGGTTTCTCTGTGGCTTTGGAGCCTGTCCTGGAACTAGCTCTTGTAGACCAGATTCTCTTTATAGGTAGATTTGTTTAGATATATTAATTTTCTGGATTTGATATTTATGGTAATTAAATAGTGTATATCAAATATGCATATTACAGTAATAGTTACAAAATCTTTAGAGTTAAATGCTGATTTTAATGTTGTAGAAAGAGTAAGTGACCAAATTCTAACATTCACAGAAATAATTCAGAGATATTTAAAAACACTGAATTATCAGAAAGTTCCTATTTATTTCACGGATGTACACAAAATTATGCCCAGAAATGAAATGAAAATAACCGGCTTCAGAGTGGAGCAAAGTTGACAGTAGGCCCCAGGATATGAAGAACTTGAGTTTTATGTACAGAAGCCAGAAGCAGAAGTATATATCAAAATTAAAAGGAAGAGACACTGATCCTGTATGGGTCCATGCCATCAAAATTGAGGAAATAAAGGGGAAAAAAGAGGTGGGGAGACAGAAGGAAGGAAGGAAAAAAGAGAGGACAAAAGCAGAAAGGTGAGGAGAAGGGGAAGGATGGAAAGAGAGAAGGAGGAAGAAGAGAGCAGAGGAGCAGAGGAGGATTATAAGAACAAAGGGTAGAAGTATAGGTCAGGAGGAGTACAGGAAGAGCAAATAGATGACCACAGTGATAAAGGGTGAATCAAGAATTCAGTAGGAAGATAAAGCAATGATGGGGGGGGGGGAAGAAGGACAAGGAATAAAAAGAGAGCGAGAGAAGGAAGGAGAAAGTAAGGGGAAACTGTTGGAAGAGGAGAAGACCAAAAAAAAAAAAATAGAGTGCAAGAGGAAGACAGGGGGCCCAGAAGTAATCATCATTAAAGAAAGCTAAGGTCTTTCAGAAAATAGAACATTAAAAAGGGACTGGAATGTTTTGAAGACTGTTATGCAGTGATGCACTGGATATATCACTGTAAGGTTCAATCTCAATATCTGACTGCTCCCCTTAGCTTCATACCCAAGTTTCTAGGTAACTTATCTTCAGTTGACATAAAATAGAACTCTGCCAACACCAGATCTCTATCTCAATATCTCTTCTCAAATTCATGCAGAATTTGAGGGGAAGAATTTGGGAGGAGTTGAGGGAGTGGAAGCCATGATTGGAATAAATTGTATGAAAAAAAATCTATTTTGAATAAAAATTTAAACAATTAAAAATAGAGATAAATTATGTTTCTGCATTTATGATAATAAGTGACATAAATACAATGGCACCATTATAGCTGGTAGAATTATTTTCGGTGGAACTAGTAGGTGGGATTACTGAAGTAATCTAAATTTTTGAATTTTGAAGGCATTTTAGCCTTGAACTTGCAAATATAATAGCAGCTTTAAAATAAAAAGAAAGGGTTACATATTAGACACAGGGAAAGAACTTGCATAGAAAGAGTATCAACATACAATGTTCATGAAAGACTATAAATTTTCAGATAGAATAAACTCTTAGTTCTTCTGAGTTGGATTCCATGTTTTAATGTAGAAATAGAAAAAAAAGGCAGAATTTAATTTATAAAACACTTAGATGCTTGCTCTCTCTTACCACAGGGAAATTTTAGATGATGGATGGTCCCAGTAGGATGTTGACAGTCATAAGAGAATTTTTATGAATTACTACATCTGTATGATATTTCTAATGTTGTATCTACCAACTCAGAACACAGGCTTTTTTATGTCCACATCAACATTTCAAGAATATGCTTCCAGGAATATAAGGGTCATTTAAGCCATATGTTTTCTAAGCCAATGAACATCTATTGGACCAAGAAAAGCTTTCCAGCTCACATATTAATAAGTGCAGCATTTTGAGGGTTTTGTGACCATGGTTACATGTTAATGTGTTAGGAAAGGCCAGGTCTTCATGAGGGAGGAGAAAGGAGAGGAATAAGACTCTCATCACAGGCTTGTTGGCTATGAAGCAGTTTCTTTTTAGAACAAAAGCGCCAGGTTATAGAATTCTTTATGAAATGATAAGAAAACTCTCTAACTTAAATAAAACAAAGGCTGAAAAGACACTTTATGTGACCAGTGGCTTCCCTATAGTTTTCATTAGGAATATACAAAGTAAATCTCACACTATTATCTTCATAATTATCCTCCTTAGAATGATTGAGAGAGACTCTAGCTGCAACATAAAGTTAGAATGTTTGGGATTAAATTTAGATTTAGGCTACATTACATATCATAAATATGCATTAAAATGCTGCAATACATAATTTTGATGATTTTAGCATGATTTCCCTAAATGTTTGTTTTATCCAGTATTTAAAATTCCAACTTCTAACACAGAGAACATGGGAAAGATCAAAATTCCAACTTTTTTAAATTTTCTTTTTTTATTTATTAAAAATAGATTATTCTCTCATAATACATTCCAACTGCAGCCTCCCCTCTGTCCACTCCTCCCAGCTCCCTCTACCTCCCTCTCCTTCAGGTTCACTGCTCCTATTTCGTCT
Source organism: Dicrostonyx torquatus (assembly GCA_028555095.1). Classification (NCBI taxonomy): domain Eukaryota; kingdom Metazoa; phylum Chordata; class Mammalia; order Rodentia; family Cricetidae; genus Dicrostonyx; species Dicrostonyx torquatus. The sequence goes on along the minus strand of JAQHUG010000449.1, from coordinate 1,190,137 downwards.
CCATAAAAGAGCAAGCCTCCAAGAGATGATAGTTGAACAGGATGAGACATGATAAAATAAGACAAGGTAAAAGCCCTCATATTTAGGCTCCAGAAGGGAACCCAATGGATGGAAAAGAGTCCCAAGAGAAGGCAATGGAGTTAGAGACACACCCGATTCCACTGTTAGGAGTCTCACTGAAACAACACGAAAGTCATATATGCAGAGTGTCTGGTGCAGACCCATGCAGGCCCAGTGTTTGCTGCTTCAGTCGCTACGAGTCCTTGTGTGTGCTGCTTGGTTGGTTCTGTGGGCCGTGTTCTCTGGTGTCTCATCTGATGACTCCTACAATAATTCCTTTCCCTCTTCTGTGAGATTCCCCAAGCTCCTCGAAGAGGGACCCGATGGGGACCTCCAATTTACACTCATTCTCTTCACACTGTCTGGCTGTGTCTCTACACCCACTCCCATCTGCTGTCACAGGAAACCTCTCTGGAGGGCATGATACAAGGCACCAATGTAGGAGTACAACAGAACATCATTATGAACTTTTCATTGTTTTTTTTGTTGTTGTTGTTTTGTTTTTTTGTTTTTTTGACAGTCATGTGTGATTCTGCCCTAGGTTTCTGGGCTTTCCAGTCAAGTCCCCGCCCATTCCTGCAGTGTAGGGCATGGACTCCACACCTACACAAGCTCAGCCTCTATACGTCCAATGAATTGTGTAGATATTGCCTTCAACAACGGGACTCCACTGTCAGTTTTCAGAGTGACATGTTCAGTCTGGGTTGTTCAGAGACCTTCTACTTAATAACTACTAAGCACTTGTATTTCTGGGTCTGAGTTTACCTCACTCAGGTTAATTTCCATTTGCCTGCATTTTTATGATGTCTTCTTTAAACTGCTGTGTAATATAACACTGTGTAAACATACCACATTTTCTTTATTAATTCTTCAGTTGAGGGACATCTGAAATCCTTCCAGTTTCTTGCTATTATGATTAAAGCTGCAATGAGCTTACCTCTTAAATAAGCTACCTCTTAAAAAAGAAAATTTGAATTCTCCTTGGAATTACAGCTCAGCAAATTATTCATTTAGCCCCTTCTATGCTAATGACTTCCTCCCACACTATCTTTCACTCCTCTAAACTGGAAGAGATATTCATTTAATGAGTGTGAAATCAACAAAATTCATAGGCCAAGTTTAAATATCTCATATATTAATTACATTCTATATTAGACATGTGATGCTGTATTCTCAGTTTTTAGAATATTCCTAAGATGTATAAAGAGTAAAATGTTATTTTTATGGAACATGTTTGTGTTTTAGTTTTATTTATTATTTGATAATTATTCAACAATTTTCAAACATTATGTTCTATTTTAGGTACAGACAATAAAATATCATTTTAAAAATGATAAAAAAAATTGTCTCACAGAGTCTATCAGGGGAGAAAGACAATAAGTGTTTAAAAACATAGTATTTACCACTAATCAATTTGAAGACATTATTATTAATAATCTTAAGTTTTTTCTATTTGTTTAATGTATTTAACTCAAGTTATTTCTTTTTCTAAATTTGGTTACCATAGTCAATATGTAACATGAAATTTGCTTAATGCCATTATCTTTCTTATCACTATGTAAATACTATGATCAGTTCCATGTCATGAATATTTATAATTTTTGCATGTATATTTATAATTCTTTCCTATGTTAATAATTTATTGACTAAGCAACAAATGTAGTTTACCATTTTCCATGGTTTTTAGTTTAAAGCAGTTTCTTCTAAATTTTTGAAAGTATTTATCTTTGCCATAATACTCTACTAATTCAACAAGACAGAGTTTTCATCTGTCAAGAGTGATAGAAACTGACTTAACACGGGAGGCCTCACCCTCTCTGAAGAGTGGACAGTAGATGGGGTGGGGTGAAGTTGGGGGAAGTGGGAGTATGGAAACTGGGATTGGTATGTAAAATCAAAAAGATTGCTTCAATAATAAAAAAGACTTATAGGAACTAACATGAGTGATCTTTTTTTCTCTAACAGCATGTTACCAACTCTTCTGAATCAATATATTCTACCCATTACAGCACATAAGAAATTTAAGATCCTTAGTATACTTGTGATGTGTGATAAAATTGCCATAAGGGAACTTTAGATGAAAGTCTTTACTGAAAAATTTAAACAAGTAAAATCATATGACTTCATGTAACTTTGATTAAAATATTAATTAATTCCGTGTGAGGATATATGTGAAATATACATGATTGTGTGTGTACACATTCACATGTGGGGCGCATGTGTTCAGGAGTGTGAGAAAATGTGGAGGCTAGTAGTTACCATCGGGTATTATTGATCATCAACATTATCTGCTCTCTTATACATTGAACCAGGGTCTCTCGCTTGACTACTTTAGCCTGGCCAATAAACTTGCTGAAGGCATACCTTGTGTCTTTCCCCTAAGCTAGAGATTGCAGATGGGCTATCCATCCTTCCTGGCATTCATCTGATTCTGTGGATCTGAATGTTCATCTTTATGCTGTACCTCAAGCATGAAATACAATTTTTCCCACTGAGCTGTTTCACCAGCAATATCCACCAATTATTTTGCTGTAGAAAAAAAGAAAATGGTAAGTGTACCATTATGTATCTTTTCTTTTTACCATTTATATGAAACATGTCAAAAAAACTAAATGTAGTTTAAAAAGTGTTAACAACAGAGTAAGCATTTTATTATAACTATCTTCATTCACAGATACAAACACCAAAGGTCAAGAAGTGTAATAATAGAATTCAGATTAAGAGACTATAATAGGGGAACTGAGGGATAGCGTGGTGACTATGAGTGCATATTGCTATGACAGAGGTCCTGAAATTGATTCATAGCATCCCTGCCTTGTGGCTCACCAGTGCCTATAAATTCATCTGCAGGGGATACAACAAATTCCTGCCTCCACAGGCACTTCCACTCATTTTACACATTCCTACACAGAGACACACATATATACTCAATTAATAATAAAATAATTTGAAATAACTTTTAAAAGATCTTGTGAAAACAAGGAATTCACAAAAAACACAGTTTTATGAAAAACTAGTATGGCAATGAAAAATTCATATTCAAATCCAATTCTGGATTTTGGCTAAAATCTAGTCCCTTCTGGAAAATAAAGATAATTTTCCTCTTTCTTTAATGTTTTCTATGCCACAGGGATGAAGTATTTCGATGGAAATTTTTTCAAGAGAAAAGATGTTACTAGCATATATATATATATATATATACATACATACATATATATGACTACCATATATACATACATGCATACATATACACACACATTTATATACAACTTACTGCTTTGTTAAAAGTATGTTGCTTTAACTGGAATTTGATATAAGCCTTTGTTTTTAAGAAAGGTATTTGAGACAGCATCTTTGCTTTCTGAACATGGACTCTTCATATTTTTCATGATTGTCAAGAGAATATTGAGCTAGATATCAAAAGACAGATCAACAAAAAGTTTTATTGGCTTTTAAAATTACTTTAGATCCATGTTTTTTCTTACACTTCTTTTCCTGGGAGAACTCATCCTTCAATTGTCATCTCTTTGTTGAAAACTGCTAAACTTGGTTTTCTACTTTCCCCCTCACCTGAACTACAGTTTGTGGAACTTTGTCCTCTATATTATTTCTATTTTCATCTTCTTCGCTCCAGGAACACAAAGATATACCATTATCCTGTAAATTTTTCCTTGATTGAGTTTTCATTCCTCAAGGTCAGTGGTTCTAGAGTCAAACTCTACAGCATCTTTTCTCTTTTTTTTTTTTCTAAAGCATTCCTAGAAGTTTTTCTGCTACCAATTTTAGAGAAAGCATTACAGATCCATTTCTTGTCCTTCAAGGTTTAATTATTCCATTTGAATTTGATCATTCAGGTCAACAGAGTGATTTCCTGGATAAAGGATGTTTCTTGCCAATTCTGAATTTGATCCTTAAAGCCAAATGTCAGGAAAAAGAAAATATCTCATTCACAGAATCCTTCACTGACCTCCTCATTCACTTGATTGCAGAGGCATGCACAACCTTGTTGCACAAGTACACATACAAAATTCAGCTCTCAAGGAATTTCCCCTTCTCAGATATTTCATGGTATCATTTTTGTGTGTGTGTGTGTGTGTGTGTGTGTGTGTGTGCAGGGTCTTTTTTGTTTAATATATCAGATAAAATAAATTTACTTTAAAATATATTTTAAGATGAATTTAACATTAGATACATCCTATGTTATAGCCCAGGGATTCTAGAGTGTTGGACTCAGTATGTGTACATTTGTGTAGCTATAAATATTCTATGTTGTCCTCCTTATACAACCACTAGCTCATATCAAATTCTCCTCAGTAAAAATTATAATTTCCATTTCAGATATAACTCATGGCTCATGAGGATACTAATATGCCTGTTTCAAAAGTCACAGGATGCAAATTTAGTTTGATTCTATTGTGATTTTCAGAATATCTTTGTTGATATGTAAGAAAAACATGCTATTACACTGTACACCCCTCTGAAAACAATTCAGATATTAAATAAATAACTGTTGTTATACATTAGGTATTGAGGAAGGAAACACCAGCTTTCATGGATAATAAAATCATTGTGCATTCATGAGGATATTCTGGGTTATTTATGCTCACAATTAAGAGTCACTGAATCACATATAATATGCAAAAAGTAATACAATCAAAATCAAAAGGCAGGTTGCCAAATGTCAACATGTGTAAAGTCGATTAAACATGATGCTGGAGAGGGTTCTAAAGGACAACATAGATCAGTTTTAAGTGTACACAGTGTCTAATGTACAGTAACATTATTTACTATTTACTATTACCATTTTAATAAAGTATACAGTATAGCATTTCATACCTCAGACACCCAGAATAAAGTATTGCTTCTGGCATCTTGAAATGTTTTTCTGCTAAAAGAAAGTTCCTGGGACCTTAGATATGAGGAACAATCCAGAGAGTCTCCTTTCTCTCAACAGCAACACTAACTGTGACAGAGAGAAAAAGCAAAGCTGTGGGGCAAGCAGACTGGGTGGAATTCTAAATCCTTCCCAGGACTTTAGCATGTTGACTTCAAACAACTAGGGCCCTCTGGGTTTCCACTAGTACCAGAATTTTCCATTAATGCTAGTAAACAAATTAGTGACTGTTAAAGGGTCCATGTAAAAGCTATGAATGAGACCTAAGTATGCACACATAATTTCAATGTTAAAGCAATAAGGAAAATATTGGACAATATAAAGTGATTCACTCCACATAATGATTACCAACTGTTTCAAGTTCTCAATATGACTTCAGAGTTAAAATGAAAACATCACGTTTAATGCAATCTTTTAAAAAGTATGTTTGTATTTAAATGTATTCATTCATACTGAAAATTAGTCTTTTATCCAATATTTTTTTTTGAACATGATGGTCTTGATTCTTTTTGTAATCAGTGTCTAGTTGAGTTACTTCAGCAATCACAGTCTCAAAGATTCCTTAAAGATCATCAGTCACAACGGAAGAGACTTCCTGGTCACCAGAAGCACAGAATATAAGTACCTGCCAGTGATGGGAGGAATCACACATAATACACACTGGACTTCCATATCAAGATTTTAGTAAAGAAGAAAAGTTAGAAGTCCCTGTTAGATATTTAAAAGTTAGAAGACACAACCCACTTAGTAATAGCCACTAAGTCCCTTCAGGTTTCTGGTTCAGACTTCAAGAAGAGCTTGTTGGTAGAATGGCAGATAGGTGTCTCTAACTAGAGTTCTGAGTCAGGCTCCCTGTGGTACTTAATCCCAGTTGTGCTGGTAGTAGCTGATGAAGAAGACGTGAATTGACTCTGGGAATTTCAAATTCTTGTTGAAACTACTAATTCAGTTTGCAAGCATTCCCAAACCAGTGCATTTAAAATGAATGAATCAATCAATCAGTCAATCATTCATTCAAGCAATGAAAGCCTAGGTATTAGGGAGAATGTTAACAATGTAAGGATCACTTCTATCTGATGGAAGAGGGAAAATCAGTTTTCTTCAATGGACTGACACAGTCCCAACATACAATGAACTTTTTTTTTTTTTAACGTGTGTATGTGTGTGCTTTTATTTGGTTATAGCTTGGTGTGTTTATGTTTGTTTTATCTTCCTTTTTATTGTTTTTGTTTTTTCATCTTGGGTTTTTGTTTTCTGTTTTAGTTTTTTTTTGTTTATTTGTTTTGGGGAGTTTGTTGTTGTATTGGGGTTTTGTTTTTGAAAAAGAACTGAAACATTGGGTAGGGAAGGAGAGAGGAACTGGAAGTATCTGGGGAGGAGAAGAATATGATCAAAATATATTTTTATTTTAAATTTATTTTTTAATAAATTTTTAAATAGCGGCAAATTGGAGAAGGCATAACCAGCAACACATTCCATGCACTGTGATCAGGCACACCCTGTAAGAGATACTAAAGTGTCAGGACATGGTCCGGGATTGAAATTGTTTGAGAATTCTTAGTACTTAGTGTTTTCTCTCTTGGAAAAAACTCCAAGAGAACAAGACAATTGTTCTCTGACAGAAGTTTCTTGGAATGCGTTTTTGTGCTCCTCCCAGGTGTAACAGATAGGAGTGAATATATTTCAAATTATTTGGTATTGTTTGTTGCTATTATCTTTTATATGCCTCTATGAAAAAACATGTTTTGCCAAGTGTTGCTAGTTGTTGTGATTGTATACAGCTTAAACTTGGGAAAACTTTACTCGTGTGACCTTTCTTAATCCCTGAAGTATAAATTGTCTGATGCTGTGAAAAAAGATGGCTTTTGCATGAAATTTTAGTCTGTCTCTTTGACAAATCCACTCTCCCAAGTGCTACTGCCTCTAAAGCA
>JAQHUG010000449.1:1172409-1183184 GCA_028555095.1 Dicrostonyx torquatus | reverse complement strand
GAGAGTATTAATGAATATTTTCTCTCTTTTAGTGTCTGGCCATTTAAGTAGAGATTTAATAAAAGTATGTGGGTCTAACATACTGTTAGACCAATAGGCAATAGGTGTCAGAGACCAGCCTCAATAAGTATACCATTTACCATGGTAGGGGCATGGGGATTGGAAAAATAAGTAAAGTGAACAAAGACATGAGTGAAAATAATAAAACAAAAAGGATAGGATAGTACCTGGACGGTGTTCCAGTGAATACTGAAATCCTCCTTGCTTAATTTTCATTTTCTTAAAATACCCCAGACTCCAAACAATAGGAGCAAGAGGAAAAACAACTGCATTAGCATGATGCAAGGAAACGAACAGATCAGTTCAATGTGGGCTACATCCTTAAACATTTTATTGTTAGAACAAGACAAGTAATCCTCACATCCTAGATCAAACATTCTTTAGGCAAACTACTCACTGGTTGGAATTCTTTATCTCCTTAAGGGAGTAGGAACTTAGTTGGTTCCTTAGATATTTGTCTGAAGTAGAAACAGATCTGTATCTCTATATCTGAAATACAAGGTCTAGATATTAGCCACAGCTGTTGACAGTAACCTTGAGAGAACTCTCTGATCTACATCTAGGTAGGCCCTTGGTTTGAGGTAGAAACAGAGAAAAACCTTGAGGAAATAGAAGTAAGTGTAGCGTGAGAGTGCCATTCTGTAACATGTGGGCCTGCTGGTTGGGGTTTCCAACCTGCCCAATCCCCAGCTGTTTAGTCCCAAAGAAAATCACATAGAGATCTCCATAAGATTATAAACTGATTGGCTCATTAGCTCAGCCTTTTTATTAGCTCTTGTAGCTTATAACAACCCATTTTTCTTATCTTTGTTAGCCACACATCCCAGTACCTTTTTTATCAGGGCAGGGCACATCCTGCTTATTCGGTGGTCTGGGTAGGAGTGTGGAGGAATGGGCTTCCTCCTTCCTAGACTTCTGTTCTCATTGCCACACCTCTACTCCCTGCTGGGTTGTTCCACCTATACTTCCTGCCTGCCTGTGGCCAATCAGCCTTTAAAATGTAATTGACAGAATACAGAATTATCCTACACCATTTCCCCCTCTATTCGTTTTTTTAAAAATGGAAAATATCCATAGTTCATTTTTTGGGAATGTGGGCGTAGTATTCCAGGCTACTTCCTGCTGGTTGGGGGCACTGATAATCTCATGGGGACCTAAAAAAATTTAGAATTATGACCAAGTCCTGACTGGAGTATCCTGTGAGTCTTGATCATCTCAGGCAACATCTTGAACTGTTTGGATGTAGAACTCTGACATCAGGGCCATCTGTTCCTACTGGAGATTTCTCAGGGGGGCCTTCCTTGATCAAACATGATTTTTCTTAACTCAGAATGAATCCACAGCCTCCTATTTCCTGTGGAAACAAAAGCAAAATCTCTTCTCCAAAGTAACATACCTTTTAACTTCAATTTTGAGGTCAAAGTATTTTCAAAATACCTATTTTGGATTAATTCAGCAGAATTTATAAGCAAATATATTTTAGCAGCCGTTGCTCCCTCCTCAGCATTCAAACAATTCAAAGAGAGTATAATAATATACAGTATCCAGATTCTCTGTGTGTTTTCCATCTTTATGCAGCTTTATTTTAAACTCTATTTCTTTTATTTTTTTAATTTTTGGCTTTTTGAGACAGGGTTTCTATGTATCTTTGTCCTGGAACTCACTCTGTAGACCAGACTGTCCTTGAACTCACAGAGATCCACCTGTCTCTACCTCCCCAGTGCTGAGATTAAAGGTGTGTGCTACCCTACCTTGAACTCCAGAGATCTGTCTGTTTCTGCCTCCCAGGCATTGGGATTAAAGGCCTGTGCTCCCACACGTGGAACTCACAGAGGTCTGTCTGCTCTGCCTCATAAGCATTGGGATTAAAGGCATGTACCACCAAAGCCAACTACTATCTTTCTTTTTTTATTTTAAGGAATTTAACCTTAACCTGTATATATTTTTAACACACTGTAAACCATTCAGAGGTTTTCTTCATCTTTGATTCTCTCTTTACTGTATCTATCTCTCTCTCTTTTTCTGACCACATGAGTTTTTAATTCACTAAGCAATATATGTAGGATTAAAGCCGTGGCTTTGATGGCTGGATCCAGCCCATTTCTTAGCTTTCTGAGTTTTCAGCCTCATGGCTGAGGTACTGGCCAGAGCCATGTTTATCACCACAACTCTATGGTGTTTCAAGGTCCCTGCCAGCAAGCAAGCTGCAACAGTGTGTCCACAAACAACACTCAAATGTGTTGACTCTGTAGTCATACCTCCTGCCTCAAAGAGCCAGAGTTTGCATAGGCAGAATAGCCCAGAAAGCCAGCATTTTAAAACAGAGCATGCAGACGGCATTTCATCAACACTATGTAAGTGTTTCATAGCAGGACCTCTTAAAAGAGCTGCAAGGTTTTGCAGCTAAAGATGAGTGAGGAAGTCTTTCTTTAAGTGAGAGCGCTTGCTTGCCTCTAGCAAGCAGAGCAGACCCAAGAAATTGCTGCTACCAAGAAACCAAGAACAATACTGTCATTTTGTTATAGGATTACTTCCAAAGCTGTCTCAGGCTTTAAAGTTGTTTGATTGCACTCAGGTAACATTATTTCCCTTCTCAGATCGTCGATGGGGTTGAAGACCAGATAAATGTAGTTACTTTCCTCTTGTGACTTGGCCAAGTTATTATTTATACAAGACTTAAGCTAGTTAGAATAGGATATTTGTTCTTATTGTATATAATTTCGTAATAGGTTTAGAACTCTCTTACTTAAACAAAAGGGGGAGGTGCTGCAGGATCTCCTTCCTCTCCTTTAGCCAATAGCCACTGAGAGAGCAGCCCACTGGGGCTTGGTCTCTTTCTCTTTAAAAAGCAGTGGCAGCACTCTACTCACTCTCTTGCTCCAGCGACTAGACTCCTTTTCTGGTTGTCTTGTAGGATGGTGTTCTGTAAGCTTTTTTCCCCTCAAATAAATAAACCTTTGAATCCAAATTGGTGTGGGATTGTTTCATGCTTAAGTAAGCTCCAACTCTTCGACCTTTAGACAAGGTAGAAATAGGCTCACATTTTTGGGCCTCCACAAACAGGATAAAATAGGTCTTATATTTGATAACACTGTTACAAAGTAGCAAAGCTGCATCATAGTGTCATGGAGGTTAGCCTGTTGCCAAGGGCCATTTCTAGGCCAGTGGCCCTACTGCAGTCAGGGTCTGTGTTGATGTCCAAGGCTCCTCTTACCATTGAAGGCCATGCAGATGCTCAAAGGTCTGGAGCCATATTGGTGTCTGAGGGCCATGCTGCTGCTGAAGACCATGCCTGGGTCCTACTAGTCAGCTGGGGTCTGTTTGGAAATCTAAAGCCTTTGAGAAAACTGACCCTGGGAAAACTGGCCCTGCCTCTCGCTGGACCCTGTAGCAAAAAAGCTGGTACCTGCACTCAGGAGACATGGACCAGCCCCTCACCACAGGTGGGAGAAATGACCCTGGTGACATGGGCATAGGTGGGTAACTCTGCCCCCTCAACCTAAAGCAGGTAGTGCTACTGGCCTGGATTGTTTAGCTCAGGTACCAATGCTCACCAACAGATTTTGGGTTGGTCCATTCTAGTATCTACCCCAACTAAAACCTATTGGAGCTCATCAAGAGACTGGTCAGGTGGAACAATACCCACAGAATCTCCATGACTTGGGGATGTTATGGGAGTTTGGGTGAGAATCCAAGGATGATGATATGCTTGAATCAGACCAGTGACTCTGCAGTTAATATTTGCTACTAAAACTGATTGGACAAACGGGTATACTTTGTGGCACACAACTTCCAATGCCACCAGAATGAACAAACAGGTGTTGCAGAGGCAGGAAATATGGAGAAGCCAAGAGTTTGGGGAGAGGTTGTTTTGTTCTTCTTGCTGTTTGTTTGTTTATTGCCTTGCTTCGTTTTGCTTTGATTTAGTAAAAATTTTCTTTCAGAAGGGTTGGGGGAGGATACTGGGGGACTAGGAGGTGAGCAGAATTTGGGTGAACGATGTGAAATACCAAAAGAATCAATAAAGAAGATGCTAAATACAAAAAAATGAAAAGAGAGAGAGAGAGAAAGAGAAAAATCCATTGATTTTTGGTCTTCTCATGTCCAAACAAGAGTGAGAATATCTATTCTCACAAAAATACATACAGCACACATGAAAAAGAGGGAGAATAGGCAATTATATAAAGCTAAGACAGTAGACACTAAACAAATATGTTACATATATATTAGTCATTAATCTATCAGTATGATATTTAATGCTGTATTCATGTCATAACATTTAAGAAAAAGTGACTTTATTATGTTTGGTTTTTTGTGTTAATTTCTAAAGTTAGCATAAACCTAGGTTATGTAATATTTTTTGCAACTTTGGAAATGGGCTATCCTAACCAGTTTTGACCCTTAGTCATAGAGACAGATACCTCCGATAAACTACTGAATGCTTATACTTGAGACTGAGCAAGTCATTTGACACAAAATGGGTTTTTTTTGTATCTTTATTCTAAGTGTCAATTTTAATAAATTCTGTCACCTTATGGAATCTAGATTTAGGTATGTTAGAGAAATATTGCTTTTCAACTATTGTCATTTGCTGCTACATTAAAATTCTGGGTCTAAAATTAGGAAAATTTTGCACACACATAAGTTGAATTCATGTACATTTTGTGAATTGGTATAAGTTTGTGGATCTAACTATTAGAGATAAACACAATCCCCAACCTCTGAACTCTTTCTTCTTGATTATTCTTTAACCACATCTTTGTTCTTTATAGTGATGCACTTACCCTTTGTGGTTCATTAATTCCTTCATTTCTCCCTAGTCTATCATCTTGCTAATAATATACCCACTGATGCATACTAGCTGTTAGATAAAGTTGCTTGCAGTTAGGATGACTGAAAAAAAATTGGGAAGTTCTGTACATTCAATGGACTACTATTGTTTCAGCCCTTTATTGATTGAGAATACCAGAGACTTGGTTGATATAAGACAGGAATCATAATAGACATAAATCTAATATGGATCTATTGATCAGGATTCAAAAGAAATTAGCTTTTGTGACTAAACTATAACTCAGAAAATGAAAAACAGAAGTCCATTCTGAAAAATAAATAGTACGTTAATTTATTTTTCTGTTTCAAACTTCAATGTCAGCCTGAAGACATGAATAACTACAAACAAGCAAAGAATGAGTCAAAGTCAAGTCAAATGTGGAAAGGCATCATTCGAAATTACTCTTTCTGCAACTACATTAAAAATGAAACAAAAATGTGGAAGAAAAACTGAATATTTTAATACTTTATTGGTCATACTGAGGTATTTAAAAGAAAAAAAGAAACATATTGTTTATTTGGAGAAAATCTGTATATTTTAACATCTTCAAATAGATTAATGTCTGCTAAGACAATGTAAATGATTGGAACAAAATTAGGCATATTTCTCATTTCAAACACAATAAGAAAAACAGTTTTAAGAAAAACATTCAAAGAAAGATCTAAGAAGTCAGATAAGTACAAACTCCATCATAGGCATGCAGAGGTGAGGCCACCTGAAGCACAAGAATAATAAGGAGTTTAAAGTCATTTACTTGTAAAATTGTCCAATGTTAATGACTCTGTGCTGACTTTTCTCCCCAAAGTTTGCTTGTTTATGAAATAAAAGTAATAACTTGAAGTGGTTTGTCTATTTCAGGTCACTACCCAAAGTCACCTTCCTCTTGAAAATGAAGTCTACGTGGAAGGGATTGGGTTCCACAGAATTGTTTTAAAAAGTAAAACACAGCTCTGTTGTCTGAGCTGAATCACAGCAGATTTGGAATTTTGCATGAGGATGATATCAGGAAGTTTTGTTTTCTATAAAACAGAAACAAATCTACTATATTTTGCTTTGTTTTTGCTGTGGACTCAAGGAAGGGAAAGGGAGAAGACATAGGAAGGGAAAAGGAGAGAAAGAAAAGAAACCCATAAATGAAATGCATATTCACAAACCCTTGTTCAGCTGTTCTGCTGTTCAATGTCCATTGTCAGCGGAAAGGCTGACTTATATCTCCAAAGGCAATGCTCTTTCAATTAATTATGAGCCAATGGAGTTTAACCTGTCATATATTTCAAATAATAAATAATAGACACACGTACAATGTCAATATTAAAAGAGTTCTTGCCACTATCTGAATAACCCGAGTAAAGTTCCAAAGTTCCCAGGGTCATTTGTAACTTATAAGAGTTCTTTATCCTGATGTGATAGCACACATGCAGGAAGCACGTGCTGGAGTGGTTTCCAAGTAAGCAAGTTTCTAACCAAGAAAGGGAAAGCAAGTTTCATTTCTCTCTTACCCAGTGAGCAAAACACTGGACAGGGATGACAGCTTAGATTTCAACAAAGATGATCAGAAATGAATTCAGTATGTTTTAGTTGGTAGCAGACTTTTCTAGTATAATCTAGGTTCCTTGCCTAGCATGACAAAAGCCAGGCATGGGGGCACATGCCTATCATACAAGTTCTTAGAAGATAGAAGCAAGTATAACAAAACTTCAAGATCATCATTAGCTGCATAGTAATTGGTGATCACCCTGGGCAATAAAGATGCTACCTAAATAAAAACAAAATTAAATAATTTAATTGACTTTAGTTCATTGAAGACTACCACTAGATACCTGTTAGATTTGATAATGCTAGAAAATTTTTCAAAATCAAATATGCTTGATCTCTGTTTTATTTCTTTGTTTTTCATTATTTAAGGTTTAGAAACTATATCTCAATTATTTTTCGGTAGTGACCTGTAACATCCATATGGTGCAAACTGGCCTCAAACTCAAAATATCCTTTTCCTTAGCTTCCTATGTTGTGGGATACAAGCATATATCACCACATTGGCCTAATTTAGATGTTTGTGTTTTGTAAGGAGATGGTAATCATGGTTCTGCTCCAGTTATATTTTAAGGTAGTTTTTAGCTATTTGCCTTCTACTGGAGTAATTTCATTTTTAGATCTCTAATAATGCACAAAATATTTCTGATAGAATTTCCACTTAAATGAACCCTTATCTAGCGAATTACATCAAATGATTTCAGGATATGAGTAACAGTCAAAATTAATTCCCAGAGAAAGATGACTTAGTGATGTGGGATTCTGTATGCTGTGAATATATTTTATTATCATTGGTTAATAAAGAAGCTACTTTGGCCTACAGGAGGGCAGAATAGAGCTACATGGGGAAAACTAAACTGAATGTTGGGAGAAAGAAGGCAGAGTCAGTGAGATATCAGATATCATGTAGCCTCCACAAGAGACAGATGCCAGAACTTTGCCCTGTAAGCCACAGCCATGTGGTGATACTAGATTAATAAAAATGGGTTAATTTAAGATATAAGAGTTAACTAGAATGATGCTTAAGCTATTGGCCAAACAGAATTGCAAATAATGTAGTTTCTGTGTGATTTTTTTCAAGCTGGGAATGAATGAGCAGCCTCTAGCTACAACTTGGCTCAGTGGGTAAAGGTGCATTTTGTCAAGTAAGAAGACATGGGTCTGATTCCCAGGATCAGATAAATAGAAAGAATTAACACCTAAAAGTTGCCCTCTGAACTCAATATATGTGCAGTAATGTGAATGTCTCCAAAACAAAAATAAAAATAATAAATATATTACTCCTTAAAAAACTCCTAGATAAGAAAAACATGACAATTATTAAACTATAAAAGGAATAGAGATAACCCAGTCATCCAGAGTCTTACCTATATTCTTCCTTATTAAAGCAAACAATTTGATTTGGAGTGTATCTATATGTGTTTCACAACTAGGACCCTGCAAAGAGAAACACCAAAAAGTTTACTAGAAAAGACATAATTATCTTCATTATTCAAAATACTGCACATCAGTACACAATTAAATGAAAAGTTAAAAGATTCTCACATCACATTTCTACAATGAATCTTCCTTGTTAGTTACATAAGCTATGCTTCCTAGGACTTTCAAATCATTTATGACATTGGGATAATGATAGTATCTATTTCTATGAAATTCTGGGAAAAAAACCCTGAGACTAAAAGTCTAAATACTTGTTTTTGAAGGAGATTATTACAGGCAATATAATCTTGATCCAGTTTTAATAATGAATCCACAACATCATAGAAAACACATAGACAAACACACATTTTGTTATATAGCTTTTTAAATGAGCCCTATAGTTATTATGTCATTTAAAATAGTTTTAGAGACTGTGACATTATCAATATGTTGACTTTAGAGTTTCTTATTAACTACTGATTGCATTAAATGAGGAAAGTTGAAACATCTCGTCTTCATTTTTATCACATATTTCTCCTTAAGATAATTTTAAGTAAGATTTGATTTTGTCTTGGACACTTGAGAGGTGGAAGGATGAAATCTGAATACAAGTTAATGAACAACTGCATGAGTTAAATAAATAAATCATGAGTTAAAAATTAATAACTTGAAAATTAGTATTCACATTAGTTAAACTTATGCTCCTTCCTGTTACTTATTTAGTTCCACCCTGGATTTATACAATTCTAAATATTTTAATGTCTATTTTCTCCAAATTAAACTGAATTAAGTTACTGAGATAAATTTAGCTAGACTACTCTAATCTGTGTGATAAACTAATAAGTATAGTCTTTCAGAATAACACAGTCTGGAGAAGATGAGCAATGTGTTTACTAAGCTAAAAGTGTATACAGTATTCACACATATGGTTTCTTGATGAACTTATATTTGTCACCTTTTAACATCACTGATGGCATGACCAAACATAGTTCAACAAAATATATTCTTCTTTAAAATTTTCACTTTAAATTGGCTAATATTTTGCCAGATTTATAGATTTTTTTACATACAACCAACTCCCATTTCATTGATTTTTTTCTAATTGCTTTGTTTCTGTCAATTAATTTTGGATAAATTTTTTCTTGGTTTTTCTAGAAGAGTCTACTGTGCCACAGTTATTAATATGATATTCCTCTAATGTTTCTTCTGTAAGCATTTAGTGTTATGAACTTGTTGCTTAAAAATAACTTCATTGTGCCCCATAGACTTGAGTATTTGGTATTTTCACTTTTATTTCACTATAAAAGTTTTTAATGTCCTTCCTTACTTCTGTCTTGAACTATTTTTTTTATTCTGCATCTCAGCTTCCATGAATTTGCATATCTTCTGTTGTTTCTATCGTTGTTGAAATCCAGATTTGAGACATGGTGACTGTATGGGATGCAGTGTATAGTTTCAACTTTCTTGTATCTGTTGAGATTTATTTTGTGTCGTACTATGTGCTCAGTTTTGGAGGAAGTCACACGAGCTTCTGAGAAGACAATATATTATTTAGTGTTGGAATATGATGTTCTGAAGATGTCTTTCAGATCCATTTGTTTTAAGAAAATTTAACTCCATTATTTCTCTGCTTAGTTCTTGCCCTGTCTATTGACAAGTGTGAGGAAATAACCTTGCTCAGTATCACTGTGTTGGAGTCAGTACATGATATTTAACTATAGTGGTGTTTAGTTTATAAAATTGTGTGCCCTTGGATTGGTGTATAAATGTTGAGAATTACAATGTCTTCTTGGTGGATTGTACATTTGATGAGAATGAAATGTCCTTTCCCATCTCTTCAGCAAATAGTTTTTATTTTGTTTATTTTATCAAATATTGCAACAGGCACATCTGCTTGCACATTGTTTTCATTAGGTGGAAAACCTTTTCAATCCTCTTCTTTAAGGTGATATTTGTCCTTGATGTTCCTGGGCTCTGAAGGCAGAGGCAGATATATTTTGGTAGAATGAAGTCAACCTTATAGTCATAGTGAGTTCCAAACCAGACAAGGATACACAGTGATATTCTGTCTTAGAAGAAAGAAAGATAGAAAGAAAGAAAGAAAGAAAGAAAGAAAGAAAGAAAGAAAGAAAGAAAGAAAAGAAAAGAAAAGAAAAGCACAGGTTGCGACTGTACAGAGAGGATCAAGAGGTGAGTCATCACCCACAAAATGGGCCATCCCAATATCTAGACCCTCAGTATGGGGTAGCGGGAGAACTCTAGGCCCCTCCTTCACCTGCCTCAGATTCTCTAGCCAGTCAGCAGGCAAGCTTCCTGAAAGTAGACTGTTCCAACACCCCACCTCATCTATAGGACCCTATAAGCTACAAGTCCTACTCTGCCCCCAAACATTCATACCCCACATGACCTTAGAGCAACTCTGAAGCACAGGTTGTGACCACACCGAGAAGACCAAGAGGTGAGTGATCACCCAGACAGTGGAGCAGCCTAGTCTCTAGGCACTCCATACAGGAACAAAACTCCAGGCACCTCCCATACCTGCCTCAGATTCTTTAGCCAGTCTTTAGGCAAGCTTTCAGCAGCTATGCCGCTCCAGTACTCAGACACCATCAATTGTACACTGTAAGCTACAGGTCCCACATTACCGCCAAATCCTTCTATCACATCCCCCTGTGATATCAGAGAACCTCTGAAGCACAGGCTGCAACTACACAGAGAGGAGCAAGAGAGGAACTCAAAAGCACTGGCTGCAACAGCATAGAGAGGACCAAAAGAGCAGTTCAAGAGAGTGGACCAAGAAAGCAGGCCAAGACCTCAGCGACTCGAGATACAGACAGCAACAGTACAGAACAGACCAAGAACAGCTCCCAAAAACACAGACAGCAAAAGCAAGGGACAGAACCAAGAGGCAAAGATACTGCCAGCACCAATT
>JAQHUG010000449.1:1137766-1149578 GCA_028555095.1 Dicrostonyx torquatus | reverse complement strand
AAAAAAAAAAAAAGAAAAAAAAAACAGTCCATTATTGCCAAGGCTTTAGGTTGCTCTTCACAAACTGGTGGTAAATTCCTATTACTGTAGACAACATTTACATATCTCATTATGAATGAAATCTAGCTGGCGCCTGCCTAGAGCCTTCACCCCTACTGAATACTGTTTATGGCATTGAAAGGTACTCTGCATGCTACTGGATGCTGCATGCTAATGAACCTACAAACCCTGTGATCTACAAGAGTGATCTACCTACAAGTCATGCTGGAAAAAGTGTAGCACTAATGTGGTAGGAGTGACCAATGGTTCTCTGACTGAATTTAAGGTTCACTCCTGGAGGTGTAACCCGTGATGGACACTGGCTGGATGCTCGAAAACCTGGGACTGAATAGACCATGGACCGGTGCGAAACCATATACTACTTTTCTGTAAAATGAAGGTGGCAAAAATATGTCATTATGTGTAACTTAATGTTATTCTGCTATAACGATAGATGATAGATAGATAGATAGATGATAGATAGATGGATGGATAGATAGATAGATGGATAGATGATAGATAGATAGATAGATAGATAGATAGATAGATAGATAGATAGATAGATAGATAGATAGTAGATAGAGAGATGGATAGATAGAGTTCACTCAGCTCTCATCAGAGAAACTTTCTCTTGCAGGAGATGAAATTAAAACAGAGAACCACAACTAGGAAATTTGCTGAGAGAGACCTTGAAAGATTCAGTTTGAACCGGGATGTCTTCATCAAACCCCTTCCTTCAGGACTCAGGGAATGTTTTGGAAGATGAGAAAGGATGATAGTAAACACCAGTGGGAATGGAAGATACCACCAAGGAAACAGTGGCTTCCAGATGAGGTAGGATTTACGCCCATATGAACTCACAGAGACTATGATAGCATCCAGAGGTCGTACACAAATCCAAGCCAGATGAAGACCCAGTGCTGAAAGATGCAAGTAGATGTGATCTCCTACCCCTAACCAAGAAGCTATCTTCAAGGGAAAATTTGTTTTTCTCCAATGGAGTCTCACAGGGTATAATAAGCACACTTAAGGGTATGCCACAAACTCAGCTGTAGATGCCAACGCAAAACAAACTCAATGGTATTTCTGTAGACTTTTTGTATCATCTGGCTTTTTACAGGCAATTTTTTTGTCCCTCTGATCTTATGCTTGTATACTATGGTTTCCTATTTTGTGATGATATGAACTTTCTGGTTATTGGTTTGTTTCAGTTTTTGGTGTGTGTTTCTGATGGGTTTTTTTATTGTTTTATGTTCTGGTTCATTTGGGGATTTTTGCTTGCTTGTTTTCAAAATAAAGAGAGAAAAGAAAGGGAGGATATAAAAGGCATTGTGGTAGAGGAAACTATGATCAAAATGTATTGCATAAATATAATAGAGTATATGTAGGTGATTCTGGGTCTACTTTCAAAAAGAGTATTTTAACCTCAGACAACATAGTGCAGTGAGATTTCTTTCTCACTCAAAGTAGAACAGAATGGTACTTGTTTTTATTTGCCCTGAAACTTAATGCAAGTCTGATGTGACCTAACTTTGGATGTTTTGTAGTCATTCCTATCTCTAGTATGCCTGCGGACAGAACTTCTGATGCCAGGGGAACACACACAGTGAAAGTCTTCTGGGCTATTAGCTTGTATTACCAGCAGCTTTTTACAGACATCATAGTCTTGAGGCCTATGTCACAGTAAGAAACTCATAAAAATGTGGATTTTTTTGGTCTTCAACAACAACCTTGTGCTGATTTTGGTGAAATTATAAGGAGACTTCTTTGTGGTTCTGGAGATTTTGTGTGTGACACAGGATGCTCTATCAAAACATGGCCAAAGGTAGGCACAACCTTGAAGTGTCATAATATGGGACAGTAACTATATAGGTAAGTTGTCATTTTCTACCTGAACTAGATAAAGGACATAAGCGTTTCTCTGCCTCTACCCTCACCAGCACAGACAGCTCCATTCAGTAGCTCTTGCTGTCCTTGCTGGTTTCCACATGATTCTGTCCTCTTCACAGTGCAGGGGAATCTGCTGCAACTGTTCTTCTTCTTCATCATCACCTCTCCTGGACCTTATTCAGGGATTCTACCCCTCAACTTCTCCCCGTGATGCTTTCAATCCTAAGGAGACTTCTCTGAAAAAGAAGGGTAAACTTTGAGCAATGGCCTTTCATGTTCTCTCTTAATGCTAAGCCTCAGCTGTTCTCCGTGGCCTCTTCAAAACCAAAACCACCCAGGAAACTTTTACGTATCAAGTTCAGCTGCCAACACAATGTACAATATTGGTCTACCGGGACCATAGCATCTGTGTGTTGACCCTGAAGAGTCACTTCCCAGAAGACTCTACCTCAGTGGTAGTGATTTCTTCATAAACACAGACACTTCTTCAGTCCAAACTGACAAGAAGGAAGGATTATTAATTCAAAATACCAAATCATATCACTAGAGATTTTAAGAGATTCTCAAGCTTGTTTCTGAACTTTTCAACTCAGGCCCCCACCATTTGCATTTCTTTCAACTTCCCTGTTATCTATGCTCCCACAAAACAGTCTACTGAGCTCTGATGACCCCATGGCTTGCCCACCTCAAATTCAAATGCTACCAAATCCTACAAAAGA
Source organism: Dicrostonyx torquatus (assembly GCA_028555095.1). Lineage (NCBI taxonomy): Eukaryota > Metazoa > Chordata > Mammalia > Rodentia > Cricetidae > Dicrostonyx > Dicrostonyx torquatus. Next base: position 1,146,930 of record JAQHUG010000449.1, on the reverse strand, counting down.
CACATAGTCACATCTGTCACAGCACAAATACGTATTGTGATAAAACACCAAAAGCAACCTGCCAGCAAAAGGGTTTCTTTCATCTCACAACTCCCAGTTTACATACACAGCATCACGAGGAAATTCAGGGTACCACAGGAGAGAGTCAGAACCAGAATAGAGTCCATGGAGGTACACTGCTTATTGAGTTGCTCCTTATGGCTTACTCTCTCTGCTTTCTTATTCCTTTGACAGTACTTGCCCTTGGGTGACACTACCCCCACAGTGAGCTGAGTTCCCTGTATTAATGACTAACCAAGAGAATAACCTACAGACCTGTCTACAGGCCAATCTTACATGGAGGCATTTTCTCAATTTCAGTTACTCTTCCCATGTAAGTTCCATGTGTCAAGCTGACAAAAAGCTCCCCAGGACAGGAGGTTATCAGGAAAGAACACGGAGACATTTTGGTTTTTGTGAAAGTTATTCCAGTGTGGTAAACCCATAGGCTGATCATGTAAATGTGAGAACAAAGAGATCTTAGTATAATTAACTGCATGGGAGACACCTGCAGGGGTGACCAGTAGTGATGCTGCCAAGAACAATAGCTAAGAATACAACAACCACAGGTGACAGCAGGGGACTGCCACCACCCCTAACAAGGAGGTTAGCACTAATAACATTATCTGATCATATCTCTTGCTAGGCCAGCAGGACATAGATAGGATCTGGGCTGTCTATTGGTTCAACACATAAGAACCCAGACAATTAGCCAGCTCACATTTCAGCAGTCTCTGTTCAGTTTCTGGTATACACATAAAAACAAACACACACACAAAATGAAAACAAAGAACAAAAAAAAAACAGATAATTGGCTTCAATAGATGTTTCCTATCTTGGTAACCACTCTCATTCTCTGGATGGATGTGTGTGTGTGTGTGTGTGTGTGTGTGTGTGTGTGTGTGTAAATATATATATTTACTTGTTCCCTTATTTTTTTTAAATTTTCCACTCTTCTTTATTTTTCTGTAAAAAAGAATGATTCCACTTTACATACTCCCATGGAACTCTGCATCATCACTAATTTTCATTGAAGCAAGAGCATAAAATGCAAGAAGCACTGCCTGGGTTGGTGTTTGGTAAAGTTTGAATGCACTAACAGGGCAACTGAGACTAGAGAGGACTCATCTCTCTAAAACTTCCCTGCAGCAACTGGATTTAAATACTACGTGCAGTGAACATCTTCCAAATATCATTATATGATGCCTCAATGAATCATTTATTTTTATCCTTTCTATATGATTAAATTATAATCTTTTTTAAAAAAATTAGATAGATAGATAGATAGATAGATAGATAGATAGATAGATAGATAGATAGATAGATGAGAGTCCTTGAAATACTCAGCCCTAAAAATAATGTCTCCAACAAATCCCTCCATTCAAGGTCCAGGAACTCAGTGGAAAAGGAGAAAATAATGTATGAGTTATATGAACAAAGGACACCAAGGAAACAATTCCTTCTAAACACAGCACAATCTGCACACAAACAAACTCCTAGCGATAGGAAGCTGCGCAGGTCTAGAGAAGATGGGTTCCCAGAGGTAAAAGGAGAAGTGGACACATATACCCATTTCTAACCTGGAATATATCTACAAAGATAACCACTTGCAAATGTAAAATTGCTTTTCTTAAGCAAGTCTCACTGGGAAAACAACTCTTAAGAGTAGGCCCTATACCCAGCAGTACATAGCAATCATAAAAGAAACTCAACTGAATCTTTGGAGGTTTTTGTCCCATCATGTTAAATCGGGGCCTTTTAAATTTTTATTTATTTTATTATTATTATTATTATTATTATTATTATTATTATTATTATTATTATTATTATTTTTGTAGTTTAAACCCTAAAGGTCCTTTGCATATATATTATGGCTCCTGGTTTTCGATTTGCACAGGATTCTCGTGCGTGCAAACTTGTGTATCATTGTGTCTATATGTGTTTCTTGAGATTATTCTATGGCTCTTTTTCATGTTTTGCTATTTTAACATATTCTGATTTGTCCTATTTTATTTTGTTAATAGTAGTTAGATGGCTATTTGCTTTTTAATAAGAGACAGAAAGAGTATGGTTCAGATGAGAGGGGATATGGGAGGAACTGGGAGAAGTAGGGAGAGGGGAAACCATAATCAGAATATATTGTATGAAAAAACTTCTATTTTCAATAAAAGAAAAATAACTAAAAAGAGAAAGAGAGAGTTACTTTGGTCATGGTGTCTCTTCACAAAAAGAAATGGAAAAAGAAGTTGATGTAAATGAAGAGAAAAATAAATGTAAATAAAATATCCCTGTGACATCTGATATGAACATGACACTCTGATCTTTCAGTAACTTCTTACATTGCAAGTATAAGCAACTTCTATTTTGTCACCAACTAGTTAAAGTACTACGAATTGTAAGATGTTATAGGGAGGCCACTTCTTGGTTCCTGGCTGCTCAGACTCCCAAAATAAGCACACAGAAACTGTATTAATTAAACTACTGCTTCGGCCCATTAGTTCTGTCTTCTTATTGGCTGACACGTCTATCTTAATTTAACCCATTTCTAGTAATCTGTGTATAGCCACGTGGCTGTGGCTTACCAGATAAAGTTCCGTCTGGCTCCAGCAGGGCTACAAGGCTTCTCTCTGTCTCTGACTTCTTTCTCCCAGCCTTCAGTTAAGTTTTCCCTGCCTAGCTAAGTTCTGCCCTGCTATAGACCCAATGCAGTTCCTTTATTAACCAATAATATTCACAGCATACAGAGGGGAATCCCACATCTGTAGGACCCAGCTGAGACAAGATCAATAGAGGCCTGAGTTCTAGTAGTTTACCCTGAGGCAATACCTGGTTACAAGAAAGACCACAAACTGAGACTACCCAGGCAAAGGAACAGACCATCCAAAGAAAATTCCTAATGTTCCCACCATTGTAGATAGGATCACCTTCCAGCTATTACCCTGCTAATGTAACTTTTCTGGTTTCTGCCTTTAAATAATGCACTCTAGAAAGGTGGGGGTACCTTCTTTGCCAGTGCTGCACTGACAAGGTCCCTGGCAGCTTACGTAGTGCCAACAATAAACCACGCTTTTGCATTTCAGTAAGTCGGTCTCCATGGTGATCTTTCGGGTTCCTCATGGACTGGGCATAACACTAACAATGTTTGCAACATGTGCAAGAGGAAATGTCTGCTCTCCAGGTACTGACACAAGCTTCTTATCCTCATGCACTAATTTGGCACTACTATTTTCACAGAAATCCTGTGTGGAAGGCTTTCTGGTTAACTCTGCTTGAACTCTTGACTAACCTAGTACAGAAGTTGTTAAAACAGTTTGAACCCAGCAATCAAACCTCAGAGATTTTATCTATAACAGCTCTGCCAACTTGTTTCTTGTATCAGCTCATTTTTATAACATATCTATAAATATTGATAGAGTTATTCTTATATCTATGCAAGTATGTTTATGCATGAAGAACACGTGCATATATGTAGATGAGAAGTACATTTTGGGACTGAGATTCCAAGCTTTATGATCAGTTCTGTCATAAACTAAGTACAATCTCCAAAGATCTTAGGAATGTGTCCCTCTTCGGTGCAAAATTAACCTCAGGACACAGCTTCCAAGGGCATATGCTGCACTCTTACTGATTGTAATGCTACAAAATTTATACTTCTGAACCTAGATAATCTTATTTAAAAAGCCTATGCTTCAGTCGGGCAGTGGTGACACATGACTTTAATCCCAGCACTCAGCGGGCAGAGGTAGGAGAATCTCTGTGAGTTCAAGGCCAACATGGACTACAGAGCAAGTTCCAGGACTGGCTCCAGAGCTACTGAGAAACTCTGTCTCGAAGAAAAAAAAATAAAATAAAATAAAATAAAATAAAGTCCATGCTTCTCTTTTACTTAGTATACTTATAATTCTATTTTTAGAAATAAAATAGCCCAAATTCTTATCATAATGACAAAACTGGGTATCTCTATTGTGCTTAATTTTTGCTTATCCAAACAAATACAACTAGAAAGTGTGACAGCCAATACAGTCATAATAGTAAATTTAAATGAATTTTTGCAAGCTTTAAATGTTAGTTTTTAAATGAATTCTCTATTTCCTCTTCCAGGAAAAGAAACAAGTATCCAGGATTCAGGTCACTTACTTTCAAGTAAGGGTTGCATTGCTCTCTTACAACTTCAGATGTGTGGTAGGAAAGTAGGAAGTGTTTGCAGGATATTAACCTTTCATCAATAGAGATTACCACTACTTACAACTTACCATGATCCGTGAGACACACATTTCAAACCTATTCTTTCTTTTGTTCACACTGAAGATTCTATTGCTTGTTTGTTTTTCCAAACCCTTTGTTCTGTTAAGTTTAGCATATACAAGCAGAAATTTTCAGAATCTGGAAAATATTGGATATTTTATTTTAAAGTCTTGGCTCATCTCATCTGCTATCTTTGAAACTTGCATTAATGTCATTTGACACACACCAAAGTTTAAACAACCTCTTATATCTTATTTTCTGTTGATTATAATTAATAAATAGCATGCAGAAATATTTATTTCACCCTCATTTAACAAATATCATAGTCTTATTCCCCCACAAATCATGTAAGATTTCTAACAGTCTGCCCAAATCTATTCATCATTCTCTTGAAACAAAAGGTGTTTGCTTCTCAACTAATTTGGGAAAATATTGCTTTTTTGGTCTTCTTACTTTTTTATTTTTCATGACCAGAATCAATTTTTACATGATTTCTGGATGTTTTTTATTTGCAAAAGTTCTCCTTTGGCAGGAATGTAGAAGCTAAATATTAATTATAAGTAACTAAGAACAAATTAATTTATTTTAAAATCAGCAACAACAGAAGAATAATCCAAAATTTTCAAGTTTTTTGTTTTTCTTGAGAAATTCTGTTTATAACACAGAGTCAAGCAATGGCCTTGGAAAAGTGATAAAACTTATTATATTCATTAAAGACCCTAGGCTGTGCCTGTAAGGTCTCCCTACATACAGACCTTCTACACCCAAGAAAGCCAATAGCAACACAGAGATAAACAAATAATTCATGATGTGTGTATCCTCTGATAGCTGTTAGGCAGGGCTTATTACAGCATGGAATTTCCCTTAAAAATATTCCATCCTCAATATGTAACCATAAAGGAAATAATGTTTGATGAATTTCACAAGTTCCACCCTTCATGTCACCCTTACAAAAAATGATTTTATAATCATACAGTGTCATAATCTTCATTATAGTAAACAAAATCACAATGGAGGTAAATTATCTTCACAAAATTTATTAAATCTTTAATCCTTTGCATTACTCCAATGTTTATGACCTCTAAAGTTTATAGACAAAGCTAACAAAAAATGGGGAGATGGATGGGAACAGACACTGATGTAACAGTTTTCCTTTTGGAAAATTTAAGCTTTGTTAAAGGTGGGACATACAATTTTTTTTTATTACCTACCAACTTTTTCTTTACCTTATATTCTGGACTTTTTTTTCTCAATTCTGAGCCCTTGCTTAAACATAATTCACTGAGCATTGTTGAATCAGATTATATAAAATCCTATCCCACAGGCTTTCCAAAAGTACACCATGCAACTCCACTTTTATGTGCATAAAAATGAACCATCCTGTCTTAGTTAGTGTTTCTATTGCTGTAATAAAACACCATTGCTCAAAACAACCTAGGCAGGAAAGAGTTCATTTCATCTTATTCTTCCAGAGAAAGTCATGGTAAGAATTCAAGCAGGGCAGGGGCCTGGAGGCAGGAACTGTAGGAGAGGTCATGGAAGAGGCAGCTCATTAGGTTTCTCCTCATGGTTCACTCAGTCTATTTTATGATGTCATCTCATACCACCTATCCATGGGGGGCACCACCCATTGTGGGGTGGGCCTACCCACACCAACTATCAATCAAGAAAACTTGCCACAAACTTTCCTACATGTCAGTCTGTTGGTAGTGCTTCTCTACTAAGATTTCCTCTTCCAAAATTGTATGGTTTCAATCAGGGACTCAAAACTAGTGTTTGACTTTTGTATATAATAGCCTCTTATTGGGGCTGTGCAGCAGCTAAATTACAATTTGCTTTGATACCCTACTGGTATCAGTTACTTTAAATGGCTCAAGATGATTTTCTATTCTCAAATAAGTGTTTTGTATATTAGTGGAAGAATATAAATTTAATCCTCTAATTTTTCCTTTGATAAGTAGTGTAATAGGTTATTGCAAATGTCTTTTGTCTACAATATTTTTGCAAGGCAGGATGTACTTCAACTACCCGTATTTTGATCATTGTGTTTCTTCTTTTTACTCTGAGAAATTATTTTTTTGAAATCTTACCTTTCTCCTTTGCAAAAGCATGTCATGATAACTGCTCAGAATATGTTAAAGGAGGTGAACATAATTTAGTTATTATTGTTCAATTATACCCATTAGAAATCCAAAAAAAATGTATGTCAATTCCTCTTCATTTGCTCCTTTGCATGGACACTTTATTTTGACATAGAATACTATCCATATTTAAACAATAATTTATTTTTCATTTTTCAAAATCACAGGACAAATTATCGCCTAATAAGCTTTATTAACTGAGTTTCACAATATTCATTTTTTTACACTTTATACTACCAGAGGCCTAATGTGTTAACATCTTTCCCTTTCTCTACTTCTTGTATCATTGCTCTTATCTGCTAGTATAATTTGTCTTAAATGAACAGAAATGCTACTGGCTCATACTCTGCAAATGTCCCTTACTAAATCACAGAGAATCTTTCACATTCATCGCAGAATTTCTTTTCTTTCATTCTCAGCAGACTCGGGGACTGAGGGCCATTCATTCTAATTTCAGAGCTCATATCTTTCCAAACTAAACTACACATTCCACATTCACCTGCCTTAGTAGGGAGTTCCACAATTATAATTACCCCGCTCACTATTCGGTCTGGATTAACAAGTATCTCAAGAATACAAATATTAAATTTCCCCTGAAAAGATTCATGTGTCAAAGAGCCTTTTCTATATTGGGTCTATATCGGGAGGTTATGGACACTTTAGGATATGTAGAAAATGCAGATGCCAGTTGTAAGCTTCCTCTGCTGCTGCATATAGGTACAGATCCTGGTACCTTTCACTTTAACAGTCTTGAAGTGATGTTCTACTAGTCAAATAGTCTATTGTTTCTGGTTCCATCACCATAAGTGACAGGCATGTAGCAATTGTCTCGAAACTCCTGACTCTTCTACTAAACTTCATGCCATTTTGAGTAATTTGGATACTGAGCTCCTAGATATAAAATAATTTTTTGAACTAAGCTTCTGTGGTCTAGATACAAAGTCTCATGTTTGTATTTTTAATGATTTCTTTCATTTTCTAGATTATAATTGCATCATTTCCCTCCTCCCTTTCCTCTCCCTACACCCTCCCATATATGTCTCTTTGCGCCTTTTCGTTCATTCTTTATGACATTACTACTATGTTAGTTTTCAAGGCTGATCATTTGGTATTGAATAACCAACTGGTATGTTTCTGCCTGGGAAAGACTATTTCTCCTGTTGTCAACAGTCCTCATCTATAGTATTTTTGTTTTCTTCTTTGCTTTATTTGGTGTTTGGTTTTCATCTGTGTGGGGGAGGGAGACTGACCCTCATGGTCTTTTCCTTATGTACTTTGGCACATTGATAGTTGTAGTGCTTGTTCAGCTCATGTATAGGCAGACATGTTGGTAAGACAAGGCAGCCATGTTGGCAAGACTATCTGATACATCTTCTGAACGCATATACTAGATTCTAATGGCCACACACATGGGTAAGCTTAGCATTTAAGATTGGTTCCAGACTTAAGTAATTTCTATTCTTTAGCAACCCCTCCTCTGGTGAATACTTTTCTATGCTCAGCACAAGAAATTTGTATGTAGACTTGGGACAATGATTAATGTTACTTAAAATAAGAAAGGAATACTCTGTAAGCCAGAATGTTAGTGTCTTCATTTACAGTGAGAACTGAGTCATAGAGATGAAAAATTACACCAACTTCACAAGGCCAATTTAATAACAAATACAAAAGTTACAAAGAGACTATAGCTTGCTGAAAATAGAAAGGAAGCCTGGGTAAAATCAGGTCATTTTATCCAGCAATATGTTATTATATGCAATAGGGTGCTTGAACATGTTGTCTCCAGAAGAGATTTAAACCTCTTGACAATGCCTACAAGATGTTCTTGCTCTTGAGCTATTTAGCCAGTCCTGGATTTTAAGTAGGGATCCTTAAGCTAGTCACAATACTTCTGATTAGGTTTTAAAGCTCATATATTCATTGATTAATTCATTCAAAAATATTTGTTAAGTAGAGATAATGTGCTAAGCACTGGCAAATCAGTTAAGACATTGCCTTAAAGGTATTACTAGAAGAGATTTCAAAAACAGAACCACTCACAACCGCGTGACACAGTCATCCTTTAGACTGAGGCTCACACAATGTATTACAATTGTCTTCACTACTCTAAAGAGATGTTAAGCGGTATTATGTGATTGCCATTCAAAAGACCAGATTTCCATGCAAAGTCAGGTAAGACATTCCTGTGGAAGTGGCTTTTAAACTGAAACATAAGGAATAAATAGTTGAATACTAAAAAGGGCTGATGGAAGAGGCTTTGGCAATATGGAGCATGATCTGTAAGATATCATTTTAATGTCTTTTAAATAATGGAGAGAAAGAAAAGTACATTGGTTATCATCCAAGGCCCAGCTCTACAAACACTAAATCAGAAGTTTCACTTGAAACCAGTAAAATATTTCATTGACAAGAATGAAACAGAAAAATATTGGGTAAGTAAATAACCTGAAACTTAATGAGTGGCTGCAAAGGTAATCTATGAAAAGAGGGATGGAGGTAGGCATCATGATGGGTTTTATTTTATGTTGATGTTGCAAATTTTAGAACTGCTAAGAAGATTAAATGAATGATTATTTGCATTTTGATGCACATGTGAAACACGACACTTTCAAATGATCCCTTTGTCTGCTATAGGCAAAATGGTGATGGAATGGGTAGAAATAGTTACTATAACAATTCAGGAAGAAAATACATACTCTGACTTGTGGGAGATAAAGAGATATTGGTGTAGGAGGGATC
>JAQHUG010000449.1:1085411-1125934 GCA_028555095.1 Dicrostonyx torquatus | reverse complement strand
CATGATCATCATGGTGGGAAGCAGACAGGCATGATACTGAAGTAGTAGCTAAGAACTTTACAACCTGGTCTGCTGTCAGCAGGCAGAGAAGGAGAAAGAGACAGAGAAGCGGGCAGAGAAGGAGAGAGAGAGAGAGAGAGAGAGAGAGAGAGAGAGAGAGAGAGAAAGAATATGGACCTCTCATTGATTTTTGAAATCTCAAAACCCTCTCTCAGTAACATACCTACTCCAAAAGCCATACTAAAGCCACACGTGCTAATCTTTCCCAAAGTGTTCCACTAACCGAAGCTGAAACATTTAATAACATTAGCCTATGGGGACCATTCGCATTGAGTGCAGCATAGCTAGTGGTCCTTCCCTTTATTCCCTCCATTACCCTCTGTTAGCCACTTCCTCCCCATTGAATCCTCTCATTGCAGTATGCCTCCTGTTTCATCATAACTATATAGTCTATTTCCCCTTCCTTGGAAGATCACCCCGCTAACCCAGTTCTTTACTCAAAAACTAACTTCTGTGGTTATAAAGACTGTAGTTTGCATATTAAAAGTTTAAAAGCCAACATCTACATATAAAAGAATACATAATATATTTTTACTTTGGGGTCTGGATTACTTCACTCTGGATGATTTTTTTCCTCAGATTTAAAATTTCTTGGCAAATTTCATGATTATTTGGACAGTCTTTCATTGTTTAACTGTACATTTTCATTGTCCATTCATCTGTTGATAGACATATAGACTCTCTCCCATTTCTGGCTATTTGAAAGGAAATGTTTTTATAGTCTTTTTTGTGGTTGTTAATGTTCCATCTTGTAGATAATACAATATTGTACTTGAAATAATATCAGCTCATAAAAATGAGAATCATACTGTGATAGGAAATAGTCAATTACTGTAAATAATTCTGATATTATAGTCTCTGAACTATAAACAGTAAAACAAATATACTTTAATGCACAGCGTGAATACTTTTAACTTTCTTAGAAATAAATCCTCCATAATTTGTGTTTAAAACTTTGCTAGAATTTTAAATATTCTGGAACCACCATTCAACCTATCTATAATTTAACACATATAAAATCACTTATGAATTTTCAAATTAATTGTAAGTTTTATAGTAGGTTAAAATTTAAAATTCATAGATAACTTTTGTAACTTGCATATGAAGCAGTATGGAAATATTAACGAAACTATGTAAAATATTGCAGAACACATCTACAAATATATTATCTTCATGTTTTAATATATTTTCACATCCTAAAGGATTATATTTTAAGAATTTTAATATCACTTAAATTTTATCAAGTCTACTCCATATGTGAATTATTTATTATCTACGTTCTTGATTCTACTTAACATGCTTTTGTAGAACTGAATTATGCACTTTTTATTTACTTTAGCACAGATTTGAAATTCTGCAATGCATTCGCCACAAATTCTAAAATAATAAAGTACATGATAAAATACAGGCACAGATATTGAACAGGTTGGGGTTATTAAGCAGTATACAGATCTACTGACTATTAGTATATTTGAATTTTTTTTAATTTATTCTTTTGAATTATAAAATTATAAAAAAAATTTACCACAGACTCAAACACCCAAGACAACTAAATGTAGGAACATGGTGACCAAGAATATTCAGAACACCTTTCTAGAAAAGAATGCCAAGAGTTTATAATATAATAAACTGGTATATTCTCTATATCTTCCTGAAATATTTCTTTTTTGCAAAACAGTTCATAGTAATTTTTAATAAAATGGGGGAGAACATGACTGCAGCATTTCAATATCCAAAAGAACAGAGATGTCTTGTCTTCTTGGAAAGTCTCATATAACTTTAAAATGAACATGCAAGTACATTGGTGTTAAAATTAGTATCTTTCAAAAATGTTTTCCAGATATCCACATATATGGTTATTATTGTGATTATTTTGTCATAATCTAATTACCCTTCACCTATGCCTCCAACAGATGAGAAACTGAAATAAAGGAAGAGACAATCTATTTTCTCATTCCAAGTGTGAAACCATATATACACACATATATATGTATACATGAAAACTTATATATAAGCGTGTACCTAACAGGTAAAGATGTAATGAATTGGTATCAATGCAGATGGTTCATGTAATACTTTGCGTGTGTGTGTGTGTGTGTGTGTGTGTGTGTTTGCGTGTGCTTCCAATTGTTTGACTGTACTGATATTATGGCAAAATTTTCAGGGAGGTGAAACTATGGAGCACATGAACCCACACAGCCACAGAGCTTTCTAGATCAATGTTCTTATTCGGGAGAATTAAAGCAATCGAGAAAAAGTCTTACTAATACCAAGATGGTGTTAGAGTTTCTTTACTGCTGGGATATTTTAGTGCTTCTATCTCATTGAATTGTATGGATATGTTTTTAAGGTACATGAATATTGTACTTGAATGGTTTCTACCTCTCCTTTGCCCTTTCCAACTCCTCCAGTGTCCCCTTATTTAAAACTCATGACCTCCTCTTCTTTCATTATTAGTGATATCTCTATATACATATATATGAATATATAAATACAACCTACTGCCTTCTGATCCCATTTAATTTTATTCCTGTGTTTATGTGTTTTGGGCTGATCACTTGTGATTAATGTTTTATTAGGTGTTCATCCTTGGAGAAGACTGATTCTCCCTATTTTAGCAAAAGCCTGTAGATCTTCATCTAGGGATGGATTCTTTTGAGATTACCTCTTTTAACTTTGGCATGTCAATGGCTATTGTCATTATGCAAGTCTTCCTTTGGTGACTATGTTTTTGACATGTCATCGGTGCAGCTTTCTTGTCATGTTTAAAAGACACTCTCTTGAAGTAGATAGATGTCCAGGTCGACTGGCTTTTACAATCCTTCTACTCTTCCTTAACATTACTGACTTTGTGCTTTTCTCCACTGGTTTGCTACTAAGGAAGACAGAACTAAGCTCGATTTCTAATCTTTTTCTTTTCTCTTTTTTTTTTTTACACTGGGTTCTGCCTAGAAACATTCCCATCAGGCACAAATCCTTTGGTGTTTATTATCTGCGACAAAGTAAATACCACTAACAAAGAACTTAAAGAAGCATAAATGCCCTCACTCCATTTCCTAACCTCACATTGCTTACACCTTCTTTCACATTACAAATGCCACACCCTTTTAAAAAAACATCTCTCTGAGTTACACACTCTGGGAACACCAATCTTTGTAAGGGCTAGTAGGCCACATATATTTTAAAATGTTGTCACTAATGTATTCCACAATTGTGTGCCTAATATCTATTATTATCAAGGCTTTCTGTTAGAAATATCAGAGGAAGGATGGGATCTTTGTAGTCTGTAATTACTCTAGGATCCAGGAAGTAAAAGCCTTGCCTAGAACTCTTAGATAGCACACACAAAGCTCTAGGCTTAAGTCTCAGCAGCAGAGGAAGAAATAAATTTTAAAAAATAAAAAGAGAAGAAAAGAAAAAGAGCAAAGAAAGGAAGAAAAATAGGAAAAAATAAAAAGAAGGACTTCTGATTAGAAATGTGTTGCAAATTAGGGCACAATGGGGAGAATCAGGAGTTCATGGTCATCCAGAGCTACATAGGGAGCTTGACTAAGGTTTGTCTACTCTACACAAGATCCTGGCTCAAAATCCAAGCACAAATCCATTAAAACAAGATAGCACATAACTGTAAAATATACAGCCTTACATATTGTATGACAAAGAACTGTGAAAATAAGCTATACTTTCAAATTCATATAATATCAATTGCAACCCCAGGATTCTTGGCACAGATAGGCAGTGCATGAATGAAGACACATTTATGGTGAATATATATATCCCTGTGGTTACGCCGGAAAGAGGTTTCAGAAATATCTCAGAGTAAGTATCTGCATTCTGCCTCTTCCACTTAGAACCTAATGATAACTAAAAATTGTAAATTACGACCTCTTGAAGGGTTAGTACATTGAAAACAGCATCTCAGGCCTGCTTATCCATGTCTAATTACCATTAGCGACTACTGTCAGCCGTAGACCAGTCAGTAAACATTACATCTCCATTTGTATATAGTCATCATGGTTCCTCACTGTGCCTTATCAAAATTTAAATCCTAGTTTGTAAAATATTATCTTGTCTAAATACACCTTCTTATTGGACAAAACCATCAATGATGAACACACACACACACACACACACACACACACACACATACTCACACACACCCCTCAATGTACCCAGGATCCATTTGAACAATATCCAACTATCAGTTAAAGACACGAACATGGAAGGGAAGACACTCAGGCTGTTTGCATCTCCAGTCCCTCGTTTTTCAAGACCGTACTGCAACCTCAGAACAAAGTTCTAATCTGCATCACTTCATTTATAGAAATGCACATGAAAAGTCCACGCTGATGGAGAGAAGAATTATGGTTCAAATCAAGAAACAATGTCAGTGCCTTTTACCTCGTTAAAATTCTAAATACAAATAAAAATATGAACCAAATACTACAGCTGATAAAATCTTTTCATTGGATGTACAAATCTGGTGCGGGACAATTCTGTATCCTGTCAATCATGTTTTAAATAAATGCTGATTGGTCAGGCAGGAAGTATAGGTGGGAAAACCAGACAGGAAGTAGAGGTGAGAACAGGAGATTTGGGAAGCAGGAAGCTTCCCTGGCATTCCTGCGCAGACCACCAAGGAAGCAGCATGTGTCCCTGTCCCAGCTGAGAAGAGGTACTGGCCATATGCCTGGCATGGATGGGAACAATGGGTTAATATAAGTTATGGGAGCTGGTAGGAAGACTGAGCTAATGGGCCAATCAGTTAATAACCTAATGTAGACTCTCAGTGTTATTTCTTTGGGGCTTGCTGGCTCTGGGGTACCGGGCAGGACAGAAACCCCCAACGAGCAGGCCCCTCATGTTACACAAATCCTTGTCTCTCTGTTTAGACTGTCCTCTCATTTCAGGACCCCAAGGACATACTTGAGGGCTTTGCAGGATATGAGTGTACCTCTTGTCTATGTGACCACATTGAATAAATCTTATGTTCCTGAAATCCACTATTTAAAATAATTTCTTCAAATATTTGTAACTATGATTTGGAATTGTCCTCCTAGCTCCTAAATATATTGTGGGATAAACTGCAGACATTTAAACAATAATGCCCTCCTGAATAGATGTTAGTAATCAGATCATATTTCTTAAATGAACTGGTGCATGGGGTTTATGAAAGAGCTGTATTAAACTGACCTCAAAATAAACAAAGTTGATACTGGAAAAACTACCAAATCTTTTGTTTTTAAAGGCAGTGCTAATTGGACACATTGGGCTATTTTCCTAAAACAAGAAGACATGAAGTTGTGAAGGCATATTAACTTTGGGGATCCAGAAGAAAGTATAAGGGAGAAATGGTGGATAGATGTGATTAAATAGATTACATAATATGTGAAATTACCAAACAACAAAACTGTTGAATGTATAAAAATATGAAAAAAACACAATTTATTTTATGTATTTAGACCATAAACTAAGCTAAATTATGCAATCTGCATTATTGTGTGTTTCTCCAGTGATATTTTTACATCAGAAATTATTTTTAATTACAGTTAGTTTAGCTGCTCTTCAACTTGAATTGCATGTCATTCAGTGAATATATTAACAGAAGGTATTGGAGTAGCTTAGAAACAAGGAAAAATACATAGTGACCTCCTGTGGATTTAAACCTTCCGAAGCCAGGGTCTCATGTGGTTAATGCAAAAATCTAGCTCAAATTTAGTGCCCTAAACCTAGATGAAGTGTTTGTGTGAGAGAAGAAAATTTTCATTTCCCCTCTGGTTCCATGAGCCTTTTTGTTGCTATGGGCCTTGTAAGGATAAAAGGAAAAAGATTCATGAGCTTGATTTTTCCATGTAGTGATTGATGAAAATGAACCAAATTAACATAGTCTATGCCTACTTCAAAAGAGCTGTGTTATAGAAATAGGGACTCAAACCTCAATTTTGGACCCTAAACCAACAAAGAACACAAAGAGAAAAACAAACAAGCAAAAAACTGTGAAAAGCAAAAAATTAGCCATACCACATATAAAGTCTCTATTTCTGTAGATCATATGGTGGTTAATGCAAACATCATTTCATTACAGGCTATGTTATTAAGTCACATGTTTGAGAGACTATCTTTTTAAATACCTCATATCAAAAAGAATTTGAATCATTGCATCAGAATCCTGTTTTAAAAGAAAGATAGAATTCGACATGACAATTGAGAGACTATTTTTTTATATATTTTTAAAATACTGGATCTCAAAAACCAGTTTATTAAACCAAAATCAGAATTTTGTTTTAAAAGGAGAGAATTACACATGGCACTGTGATAGCCAGAGAACATCAATTTTAATAGTGAGAAGTAGGCAAAGTTGTCATAAAAAGAAATGATTAGACTTAAATTTAATAATACCATTAGTAGTTTAGTTAAGCCAATAGTTTGGATGCTACGACACAGGTAATGGGTGTTTTGGAGGATGGAAATAAGGTCTGAGACTTCAACACTTGACATTATGTTTTCAAGTGTGTGTGGATTCTCTTTGACCCGCTGATCATTTCACTATATTGTAGGTCTCGACTTTTCTCACCAAATATAAATGGCTTCTCTGTAAGGAGAACAAACTGAATTATGCTCTTAGTTCAGAGACAAGATAAATGCCCCAGATGTTCAGCCATTGTGCTGAGGGCTCTCATCACCCCCTGGTTTCAACTCAGCTCTTCCTGAGCTCACTGAACAGGTCTTTGGAACCTGAACACTGACTCAGAATCTGACTAAGGTGGAGGGCAGTCAGGAATATTGGAAGAGAAAGGCTGGGGAAAGAGCTTTTTCATTCTTTCCAGAGTTGGACAATACTTCTGCTACAAATCTATTTTTAGAAGCCAGGTTTGTCATCTTTTGGTAAGGGAAGTTTAATTCTGGCATTTAAGCTATTTACAGGCATTATGCTATTTTTTCATACAAATGTATGTACACCAGAAAAGCAAAAACATGTCTTGATTTACCACATTTAAGCGACTGACTTTCATGACTGCTCATACCTCAAATCCTAGCACTCCAGAGGCTGAGGCAGGGGAATTGTTGTGAGATTAAGTCCTGCCTGGACTATCTAGTGAGTTTAGAAAAGAGGTCATGCATCTAAGTAAAATACCATCTAAAGAAACCAAAGAGTCAAATCGACAAACAAAATTAGAAAACATTACAAATTAATTGAAACAAAACATTAAAGATTGAATGTGGTCACCAGCACATCCTTTCTGGTGGAACTTACGTTGTTTTGATACAGTGTGCATTAAAAACCTGATTAGGTGATTCTCTGAAAATAACTAAGCAAGTTACATTTAAAAAGTCGATTTAAGCAGGTTGGTCCTTTGTATAACCAAGTGGCCGTGAGAGAAACCTTCTTTCAGCAATGTTTATTGCTTAATAATGTTTAACGATAAGAGTTGAGTCAAATCATAAATTCTTGTAATGTGGCCATATATCTATGATGTCTATTATATGCATTGTTTTCTATTAAAACTTTAAAGCTGCTTGAATAGCTATGTGTGATGGAAAGGAACTATGGTTTCTCAAAAATATGCATGTTATTCTCCAAAGCCAACGTTATCAGCCATGACAAATGTGCTAAGGTATTCACCTTGGCGTCGGAACAGTCTTTATTCACACCCATTTCTGATGTAAAAACGCTGATACAGATGGAAGAGCATCATGAAAATGCCTGCCCTGTCTTTGTTTGCTTTGTTGTTAAACACTTTAAGAATAGTAAGAGTAACTGATGTCCTAGATAGTAAGTTATACGGATATTATAAATGGCCTTTCCATTCTCTTACATTATAACTTCACCAGTTCAGGCTTGCTATGTCTCTAGATACTTTACAAAGAGCCAGGCCAACTAAAGGGGTGGCTAAAATTGTTTTCACCTGTAAAATTTATTCTAGGCAGGCAAATGGAAGGAGCAGGATGTTCTTTTCACTTGACTAATGTCACCTTCAGATAAGAAATAAATTCCCTTGCTGTGAATTTTTATTTGAAACAAATAACCATTTTACCTGAGATTTCTTTCTTTGTGATTCAAAAAAAAATAAACTGGAATGAAATGGTAGGTTAAAAAAAAAAAGCTTTTCAATTAAAAAAATCTTGATTACACTTTTACTTTTTACATGTGAAGATACCCAAAGTGAAAAACTCATCATTTCATCCAGTTTTATCTGAATGGTGGCTAGAGGAAAGCAACAAAAATAGGTGCAGAAAGCTGAAGTCATTACACATGTAGGAAAATGCATGATTTACATATAATTCTGCATATATTAACGGTATACATGTGTATACAATGTGCATACATGTATGATAGCGCTATGTAGCTGTGCACACAATGCCCAATTTACATGTGTTGTTGCTCTGATTACTTTTAAAGGCCTGTAAATACATTAGAAAGAACATTTATGCAATGAATCTAGTTAGAGCTGTGTGCTGTTCACCTGAGGTTTCATCGTTGAGGGATTTGAGGTGAGTTAGTTACAGATGCGTGAGTTCAATCCCTGGAACTCTGAAGTCCCTTACATCATCATCTCTCCTGATTGTCCTTGATCATCAGGGTTCTGCGTGCCTCATTCTGGGGGGGGGGATTTCATGGGATTTTTCTTCATCTAGGTCATTTCAGAGAAGCACAAAACTTGTTCACAGTATTCACTTGGACGATGAAATTGACAAAGGGTAGACCAGTACAAATACTGGCTGTCCACAGGATGAGGCTAACACTGTGTTGGGATTACTGAGGAGCATCTGCCTGCAGCAGCATTAGGACTTTCAGAACCCTATCCACAACAAGTTCTCATGAGATGATAGGCTTTACAGCTAAAATTTCCAACTTCAGAAAAAAAAAGGAAGTTTCCAAATCAGTCATTAAACTTTCTTTGTTAATTTCTTTCTGAACTTTTATTTAAAATGTCATATTCATCACCCTAATTTTATATAATTTTGTAATTTGATGAAATAATATCTTTCTATTCAAAATATAAAATATCTACATAAATAATATCATAGACTGATATATAACATTTGGAAACTAATCAGTATTTAACTGCTCATCTGCTACCAATGTGCCCGAATCAGGTTAGAGTTGAAGAGATATCACAACGCATTTGCTATATTTCCTAACGCTATGACTGTATTTACTAATAAAATAATAATGAATAAAAGAAAAAGCCTGTCAGATCTTGGTTGATCTCTGTAGTAGGACATTGCTTTGAAGGGAATTCGTCATCTACTTAGCAAAAGAAAAGTAAGCAATTTGCTCCAATAAGAAACACAAAACAGTTGCTAATCCATCCTCATACTAATATCTAGGGAATTTGGTCGAAATAATGTCCATTGTTGCAAACTAAATAAGCTTAACTTAGTTTTAATTTTATCATTAACTTAGTTTTAATGCAATATTAAAATTAGTGACTGAGTCAGGGCATAGAAAACTCCATGAAAGCAAATTATTGTCCTCTGAAATATAAAATTTCATTCTTATGTAAATTTATTCTCACTATATAAACGAATATGTTCTTCATTCAATGTTGAAATTTAAGATAAGACAGTCCTATTTAAATATTTAAAAAATAAAATACAAATATTACATTTATCAAGTTATATTTTAATTTGGTAAAGTTTACGGAGACTTTTTTCCAAATGTCAAAAGCACCAGGGTCCTTAGGGATAGCATTGTTTAATATACTGTGCTGCGTGAATGCATGGTATTCTAGGAAGATGTTATTAGTATTTGTAGGATTTAGGTATTTTTGCTCTTACTTCCATTCACCAAATGATTAATTAGAACCAGAAGTTTAATAGTAATTCTAGTTTACAACAGTGTTAGTAGTCACTGTAGATATTTTCCAAAATCATGTTGTGAAGCCTGTAAGAACAGTATTGTGATTTTATTCCAAAATAAAAACAAACAAAAAAATCCCAAAAAACAAAAACAAAAAAACCCAACAACACTGTAAATAAGGAAAGATAACCGGAAAGAAGATGGAAGGTGTGATATCCAGCAAAGGTAGCCTGTAGGACAGTTTGAAACCATGTCATCTCTTTTATAAGGGGCCCAACTCTCCTAAGTAAGGAGAGCTTCATTTCAATATTTTACCTAAAGACAAAGTAATTAGTTTTTATGGACTTTTTGAAATACCTTCAAAATAGACTGAACAGTTGAGAACAGAAGTTACAGATGCCATTATATCAAATGCAAAGAAGCCCTGAAAAGTGCATTTTTAAAAATATTTATCTACTTGTGTGTTTTGTCTCTATACCCATCTACATGTAGTTTCAATGATTATATAAACATGTTCTAAATATTCACTTTTCCCCATCCTTTAATGCAATGTCTTCATGTTTATACCACAAAGCTTTAGAAACTTGTGGTTTTATCCTTTTTTGGGGGGAGGGGGATGATGTAATGTAAGGCCTCCGCGACTCTTGGTGAATTACATTCAGCATGTAATGATCATTTCTAAGGGCAGCTTGAAGGAACTGTAGCGGCTCTTTACAACTCCGTAGTGGGTGCGTCTGGATATCGCTGGAGCTCTGCTTCCCTCTACTGGCCAGCCTGGGCAAGTGCCTCTACTCCTGTCTTGTGTCCTAAATTTTAATTTTTCTTTGGTTTTGCTCATGTGTAAATGGATTATAACTTAAAAGTATCTTCAAGTTAACTTTGAAACACTTTGTAATTCCATATAGAAAAAAGAAAACTTAATCAGTATCATCTGTCTTAATCCAAGCATTCTGGGTCTATTTGCTGTGGAGAGATTGGGAAAGCAGTGTCAAAACATAAAAATGACAATGTTCACAGACGATAGAAATTCCACAGTTCCATTTATCCTCGGCTTTCCTGGGACCGTGCCTGTGCGTGAAGAGTGCTACCTAGACTGCTGATGGATCTAATTTAGGGCTCGTTGTTATTTTAAGGAGAGCTATTTCGTTTCTCTGTTCCTTCCTGCCGTCTCCTGTCTTGAAACACAAGGATGCTCAGTGATCTTACCCAGAATAACCCTGCATCTCCTCACTGCAGCCCCTTTGTTTCCTTCCAGTCACACCCCACCTATGGAAAAGTGTCTCAGTGGGAAACTGAATTTGAAATGTATAACCCAGGAAAAAAGATGAACTATAGATTAGCATATCCAAGCTCCAATTTAATCCTGACATGGGATATGAATAACCTATAATAATATTGGTCAATATCACAGTGCATCAGACTTGTTAATCAATTAGCTTTCTGTATATCAAGTAAAATAAATATTTTTAAGTGGGAGTACGAAAGGCATGGCATAGCTGAAGTCTAAATTCAAGCTTTGTATCTTCTATATATAATGTATTATGTTTTTCAAAAACTTTTTATTAGGAAAGCTATACCAGACGCATAATCACTATACAATGATTAAACATTACCTTTACAATTTATAATCACTGAAATTACAGAATAAATATATGCACATTTCTTTTGAATCTTTGTGTGTGAGAGAGAAAACATTAAAAGTGCTTCCTACAAAGCTGTTAGTGATATATACTCAGTTGCTTTTTTATTTTTTTAATATCATATATATATATATAAGAAAGTGCAGATGTTCTCAAAAAATCTTGGCATCAGGATGAAATGTCACAAGGAGGGTGCTCATCCCTAGGTGTGTCTCCAGCTGTTAAACCAACAAGCCTTCACTTCGGTAGGATCCAGCCTCGAATGTGACTCTTCCCAGGGTGGTAGGAGAGATGCTGTGGACTGTACACTAGGAAGGAAGGGCATGTGGAGCTATGGAGAGGAAAAGATGGATCAAACCCGAACTAAGCAGATTAAGTCGTATGGGAGGTGTGTGTGTGTGTGTGTGTGTGTGTGTGTGTGTGTGTGTAGAGGTTTTCGGTGTGTGTATGAGTGTGTGAGAGATGACAGTGTGAGAACATTCGAGCAAGACCCGCCCCTCCCTCCCCGTCCTGCAGTTTTGAAGCATGCAGCAAACTGCATTGTTAATACATGTACAGAATCTGTGCCACGATGGGAAAAAGGAGAGAAAGCCATAAATGTCAACCTCCCCCCTCCCTTTCAAACAAAACTGCAACTAAAGGGAATAAAAGTTACTGAAAATAAAAGGACACATTGAATTTTACTCAATTAGGATCAATACAACGATCCCCGATATACCTCACACATGGCACAGTCAAAGTCTCGAGTTTCAGTATAAAAAATAATGATAACATTTGCTGGCAAAAGTCTGCGAAGGCACTTCATTGATTAATGATCTGAGTATGGCCCTTCCTCAAAATCATATCTGAGAGGGGAGAGCCCACTTCTGTATTCTCTAGTTATCATGCGTTTCAGTTCTGTCCTGGGTAGGCGGGAACTGTGAGGTGGAGTTACCGGGACAAGTATAATGGGAGCCGGGGATATATTTCTTTTTATTTTCCTTTTCTCTTGAAAACCAAGACGAAGCCACCCTTTTATTCTCTTCTCTCTGTTAGAATCTGTATGCTGTCTTCTCCAGAACTTCGAGGTAATCCGGCTTAGTTTGAAGTTTGGCCCTTAAGTCGAGGTAATCACTTTTGGGGGTTTGGTGGTCTGTGAAGCCCTTTCCAGCTGAGAAGAGAAGGGTTTCTTTGAGCCTGGCGTCCTGCTGTAAGTCTGGATATTGCATGCCAGGGGGGTGGACATGTAGTTCCTTTAATTTGGGCACTGTGCCATAGAGACAGTCCACAAATCCCACTGTGCATGGAGCGGGCTGTGGCCTCTCACGGTCTAGTAACAGACTGCCACCCACACAACCTCCCCCAGGGGGAAACAGCACCACCCCACCATTCTTCTCATGGTGGCGGAACCCAGCCAAGTCTCCCCCAGTCCCTCCACCTACCCCTGAGACCCCACCGACTGCCGAGTGGTGAGGGTGAGGGTGGTGATGGTTCACCGTCACTATGGTGTTGAGTTGGGAGTTGGAAACGGCCAGGGCCCACTCCTTCTCCTTTTCCAGCAAGGTCCGGTAGTTGTTGTGGTTCTCCTTGGGTGTTTCCGCAAACTGCTCACTTGCTAAGAGCACTTCACCCATTCCTGGAGGCTGCGTCGTCCCGGGACATCCACGTTCTGCAGCTCCTGTTTCCTGGGTTGCCGAGGCAGCCACCTCTTCCTCCTCTCGAGGCTTGTAGATGGGATTGTTGCACATCTGGGTAACTGGGTGGGGGATGTACTCATACACGTGACCCACGGGAGGGGCTTTCTCAGGAGAGGACAGAGTTGGTCGACCTCCGCCTCCATTCCCACCGCCACTGCCCCCACTGTCCTCGAACAGTCGGTGACATTGCATCTGGATTCCTGTAAGGTCCACCCCTTCCTGCCGCTTGCTTCTAAAGGGCAGCTTCTTCCTACGGCGCCTGAGCACGTAAGCAAAGAGGCCTGCAGCAACAAATACCGCTGAGAAAAATAGAACCAGCAGGCTGAGAATCAACACAGAAAGTGGTACAGGGCCCCCGGGAGGAGAGAACTCATATGGTGATGAACTTGTTGGTGCTCCATTAGGGTGGTAGTCTCCAGGCTGTGGTGGGGATGGTCCAGGCGGTGCAATATGCAGCATCTCTGGGCATAAAACTTCCAGCTCAATAGTACGCACGTCACGGTGGGTGAGGTTCTCAGGGGTCCTACAGAGTACATCACCTACCACGCTGACTGAGCTGATGGTTTCGATCCACTGTTTAAAGGGGACTAGGTCACAAGTGCAGTCCCAGGGATTCTCATTGAGATCTATCTGCACGATGGCATTCAAGTGTTCAAGGACGCCAGCTACTGGCAGGTAGAGGAAGT
This sequence comes from Dicrostonyx torquatus, assembly GCA_028555095.1. Classification (NCBI taxonomy): domain Eukaryota; kingdom Metazoa; phylum Chordata; class Mammalia; order Rodentia; family Cricetidae; genus Dicrostonyx; species Dicrostonyx torquatus. The sequence goes on along the minus strand of JAQHUG010000449.1, from coordinate 1,112,067 downwards.
AGTTCTTCCTCAAGTTGAGCCGAGCTAGGGATGTACCTGCAAAGGCATCTGTTGGCAGGGTCCTCAGCAAGTTATTGTTGAGAAATAGCAGCTTCAAGTTGGGCATGAGGCTGAAGGCTGCAGGTTGGATTTCCCGGATGACGTTGAATTCGAAGTACAAGTAATGCAGGCTCTGTAGACCTCGGAACATCCCTGGTGTCAGCTTCTCTATGTCGTTGCCATTGAGAAAGAGACTCTTCAGGTTGGGCAGGTTGATGAAAGCCCCATCCTGGACATAGGAAATACGGTTGTTCCCCAGGTGCAAGAGATCCAAAGAAGAAAAATTCCAAAAATCAGAGCGGTATATCTTCTGAATCAGATTGCTACTCAGGTAGAGCTTCTTAGCATTCAAGGGCCTTGGCAGGAGCTCTGAAATGTTGTTAAATCCTCGTTCTTTGCAGTTGACAGTCAAGCCAAGGTCATTGATATGCAAATTACATGTACACCCAGTTGGACAGATAATGGGAATAGGTGGTCTGGTCTGATAGGGGGCAATGGGAGGTTGATTTGGACCAGGGTATAAAGCCTGGGATGTAGACGGTGGTCTGGGTGTTCGGGGCTGTTTGGTGGGTTTTGGCTGCTTGTTGGAGGACTTATATTCAACAGAAGAAGCTGTAAAATGAACAGAGGACAACATTGAAGAAGGTTTCGTTGGCCAGGCATTCTCTTTGCTTGATGATAAATGGGGAATCCCTAGACTGGCCTCCACCTCAGAGTCAGACAACAACGGACAGAGTTCTGTCTTCTTGATTTCTCGGAGATCCTTCCCGTGGAAATGGAAAGGTGTCTCACAGGTGATGTCCCCCACCAGGGCTGTGTACGGGATTCGCTCCAGCCAACTCTTCAGCTGTACAATCTCGCAGGTGCAGTTCCAAGGGTTCTCTTCCAGCTGGAGCTCCATCAGGCTTCTGCCAATGTGATCTAGCATTCCCCGGTAGAAGAGGACCTTTAACCTGTTTCCACGTAAATCCAGATGGGTTAAAGACACAGCCTTAAATAAATTGGTTGGAAGTACAGGGATGAGATTATCATTTAAGATTAAGACCCTCAATTTACTTAGGTTCCGAAATGCCCCACTCTCTATACGTTTGATGACATTGTAATCTGCCTGCAGGTATTCCAGACTTTCTAAGCCAAGGAAGGTGTCATTTCTGAAGACATCTAGTTTGTTCTCATGAAGATAGAGTCTCTTTAAAATCTTAAGACCATTAAAAGCGCCAGTTTGAATGTCCTGCAATGCATTGTTCCCAAGGTTAATGGACACAGCATTATTTAAATGAAGGAAGCTATTGGTGTACAATTTTCTCATGGAATTCCTCTGAAGATACAGTTTAAAGGGTCTTGACCAGAACTCGGTAATCTGACTAATGTTTGTAAATCCTTTGCTGTCACAATGTATGTGGAAGAGGCTTTCTTTAACTTCGCAGTAGCATGGATCAAAACAGGGCTCATCTATTTCCTCTGAGTCCTCAATCAAGGGGATTGGAGTAGTCCATCCTAGAGCGATTGTGCTTAGAAGAATTATCCACAGCATCCTCCCTCTGTGAAGCATCTCAGCTATGGACGGCTTCATCATTCGTGGCTGATTACAAAACTGCAACAGAAATAAAGATGCAGATTTTTAGCTTTTTTGTACTACTCAAATGGACTCCTACAACTGGGTTATTTATTTAAAAACAAAACTGAACAAAACAAGGGTGGTTTGAAAACCTCAGCAGGTATTAAACTGATATTCCAAATGAGGCAGCAACATGCTTAATGTTTAAGGTGTTCCCTGTGTTTTCAGTTTAAGAGACTGACGTAAGGTACAGTGACATTTTCCTGAAGCAAGCCCTGTTCAGTAAGTGTTATGTGACAGGAGCCAAAGCAGCTTGCACTGACTTCCTCTTATAAAAACAACACAATCGGAAGCCCAACTCGGCCTTGGCATAGGCAGATTCAGCCATAAAGGCAATGGCTTAGTCATTTTACTTGCTTTCCTCTGTAAACTAAGATTCGTCATTTAAAACCTTATGGGAAGTCATAGGAAAAGGGGGTGTTCTTCAAATTGTACAATTAAACATTAAAAATCAAACATGCTATAACACAAAGATATTAGAGTAGGAAAAAAAGGGCAAATCTATTTCCCAATATCAGATGCTAAGATGTGAACGATTATAATGAAAAACTTAATGTTTTTTTTAAAGGAACCATGAAAAGCTACTTAATTACCATGTGTGCTCAATTCCATACTCAAACCCTAACCCCTTTTGCCCAAGCACAGAAAATATAAGTATCCTTTAGTGAAATAAATAATTTCTACATATCTTCTCATTTGGCTGTTTGAAGCATTGGGAGTGATGAGATCTTTGAAGAATCAGGCCCATGCAATTGTCAGAGCTAAAGATAGTGACAGCTAAAGGTGGCTAAGCCTGGGAGTGTCTGAAGCAAAACACTTGCAAGAGCTTAGTTTGGAGTGAGTCTGTGCTTTGGAGATCAACGGAGGAACCATAAAAAGCTGTAAGGGGACAGGAGCTGCTCAGAAGAGAAGTAGGTAGTTAAAGGTTATAGTGGGTGAGAATCTCAATTCTTGATGATAAATTATCTAGCTTGTGAAAGCATTTTAGAAAAGACATTTACTTTTCCGATGAGAAGACGTGAATTTGGTGCCCTATCTGGGAACATACAGTGCCTTCTTCAAAGGTTTTCCTGCGTTGCTTCGTGCCATCAGCATATGAAAATGTGTATATAAATACATCAAAATATTCCATTTTTATTACATTGTCCTTCCCAAGTCAGTGAAATGTCAATGGAATTTATAAACGTTAATTTTAATCAATAAAAATAAATCAAAGTCTCTAACATATGGTTTCTCCCACCAGTGAAATGTATATCAAGGAAATATTCCTTAACTTGAAACCCAAGGAACACAAGAAGATAATTTATAGGGAAAGTGGGAAGACTCTATCTTTACATTCCGCTGGCATATCATGAACACAGCTGCAAGGAGAAACTCTTGAGAAAGCAAAGTGGAATCTGCCTCTGGCATGTAATAGTCAATTTTTAGAAACAATTAAATGAAAAGGAGACAGAGAAAGCAGATGAGGGCACATAGCAGTATCACTTGGTCTTCCCTGGGCTTCCTTGTAAAATATTAGAATCTACTTACGTTCCTCCTCCTCATTTCTAGAAAATGCTTTCTCTTGGTTTTCACACCTCAGAGCTTTAGACAACCAGGCTGCAGGCGTCTTTGACTTACCTATTTTGCCGGAGGTTTGCATTTTTGTTTTTATTTTTTGTTTCTCAGCACTGACTATGGAAAAGAACTTAAAAAAAAAAAACAACCGAACAACAACAAAAACAAATCCTGAGTTTAAGGTTTCTCTCTTATCCAGTCTAGCCTTGCTGAAGCTAGGGGGCTAGAGAAGAGGGGAGGAGGCCGTTAAAAAAATAATTAAAAAGCTAGCTTGAGACGTGCAGAGAATGCAATGGGCGCTTCAATGGGCTTCTTTAGGATGCAGGACTGCCGCTTGGCACTCTCAATAGAGGAGGGAGGAGATAAAGCTGCAGCAGGCTTTCCAGCTCCTCTGCTGCTGGGCGCGTCGCCTCCGTGGCTGCTCTCCCGGGTTACCCTACACCATTGGGCACGCGGGGTGGGGGGAAGGGAGGAAGAGGAGTGGGGGCAGGCTCAATCACAGTGCAGGATTTGGACTTGTTCGGCGCTGTATTTTTTAGTTGATTTTTAATGCGTGCTGAAAACCGCCCATCATTTCACGTCATGAAAATAATGGGCTTCAAGAAGTGGAACACGCTTAACCTTAGTCTTGGGTAGGAGCAAAGCCCTGACTATACGTGTGTGTGTGTGTGTGTGTGTGTGTGTGTGTGTGTGTGTGTGTGTGCACGTGCGCGCGCATAGCCGTGCGCGCGCAAGAGAGCATGAAGGGGGAGCTAAAAGAAGTAAAGCATTCAAGAGAATAAATGTTCAGAAAAATAAAGCAAAATCGAGAAAGAGGAGGAGCGCACCTGAGAGAAACATTCCTTTGGAGGAAGGCCTGGGGCAGAGGTTGAGAGGAGTACCCTCCCCTGAACCTTAGCTTTCTAGTTCTCATCTCCAGTGCAAAGGCTGTGGAAAGTGAAACCCCCTCTAGAACGGGGCTTTTCTTTTCACAGAGCTCCCTTCAGTGGCTATGAGGAGCTAGATACCCACAGCCGGCAGGTGGAAGAGCCCAGTCTGACTAGCTCTGGCTGGGTGTCCCAAATAAGAGCTCAACCATCCTCAGATAGTTGGAATGACTTTCTCCTGCATTTTGTTTCGATCCCTTTGCACCAGAATCATTTTGTTGCTACCCAAAGCCTTCGATTTCCTTTGAACCCAACAGCCATGCATTTCCTTCCAACTTTCTACTTTTCCTTCCTCCCTTCTTTCCTTTCTTCTTCTTTCATTCCTTCCATCCTTTCTTCAGTCTTTCATTCCTTCCCAGCTTCTTTCTCTCAATCCCTCCATCCCTTCCTCTCTATCTCTCCCTCTCCTTTTCTTCCTCCTTCCTTCCCTTCCTCACTATCCCCCCTCCTCCCCAAGTAGGGGGATGAAGAACATTGAATAGCAATGGGACAATTCACACTCTTCTGGAAGACCTCAAGGGAGGGAGATTTTTGGCATTGGTTTTCTCCTCTTTTAGTTCCTCCTACTGAACTTCACTCCTCTCTCCTTACTTCTCCCTTTCCACTTCTCTTTCCTTTCTAGTATTCTCCAAAAGGAATAATAATGAGTATCAGGATGAGAGATGATTGAATGAAGGCTTGACAGGGTAGAAGCAAAATGCTCTCTCTCTCTCTCTCTCCCTCTAAAAGGAGTTTTCAAAGGCCCTATGGTCTAGAAGAAAGCACAATTTGCTGGTGAATCTGGGGAATGTCAAACAAGCAGCAAGAAGATCTGTAAAGCAGGAAGTGTGTAGTTTGTCCAGAATACAGGAACCCCTTTCCCCATCCTGTCACCAATTCATAGGAGGCGGGGGCTTCCTGACCACTAAATAAATGAACTCCATTGCCAGAGCCTCAAAGTTGGTGGTAGAGAAGATGGATTTCCCTTAAGGCATCTTACAAAATCAAGTTGTAAAAAGGGAAGATGAAGAAGAAGAAGAAGGAGGAGGAGGAGGAGGAGGAGGAGGAGGAGGAGGAGGAGGAGGAGGAGGAGAAGAAGAAGAAGAAGAAGAAGAAGAAGAAGAAGAAGAAGAAGAAGAAGAAGAAGAAGAAGAAGAAGAAGAAGTGGTGGTGGTAGAGGAAGTGGTGCAGGAGGAACAGCAGCATGGGTATGAATTTCTTACCAATCTAAAAGCTATTTTATCTAGTTCACCAAAGCATTCCTTAAAAGTCAATCCAAGATCTAGATGATAGCTTGCCTTAAAAATATCTGTGCTGCTGTCCATTGCCCCACAGTAGCTTAGATTGGAAACAGTGATGGTACTCAGTAAGCAGGCAGAAAGACTCTTTAAAATCCTGCACCCTTCCCATCCTAGACCCACCCTTTTCTCAGAGAGGTCTCCACCTGGAAACAACCTTACACAGGAAGGCTACACTCAGCACAGAGCCCTTTCCACCTCCCTCCCCAGCATCTCCAGCCCAGCACTTTGGTCACCCAGCTTGCAAAGGTAGAAGCTGTTCCAGGGATCCTGAGGGAACCTGGGCTCTAGTGGAATGAAAGGGCAATCAGGAGGCTATCCTGGGCTTCCCAATCACGGGAAATGGCTTCTGCAACCGCGTCCCAGGGGTCTCTGGAACTATAGTCCCAAGTGCTGGACTTTGGCCACATTCTGAAGGCCCTTCCACAAGCTCCCTTTCCTTTATTTTAGCTTTGTATGTCTGAAAAATGCGAAGGGCTCTGAAAGTTAGGGGATGCTGGGCCCTTTGAGCTGGTTTCTTCTGCGTCCTGCTGGGAGCGCCGGCACCATTTATTTGTCCAGAGAAGGACAAGAAGACAAGAAGCTCTTTCTACCCAGCGATTGCCTTTCCCACCTCCCCCTCCTCAGCGCTCCCCCTTCATTCCAGATCTAAGATTAAATATTCCAATATGGAAGCGAAACGATCTCCCTGGAACAAATAATTAAAATGCTGCATCATTCATTTTCTGAAGAGCTATGAGCTTCTATAGAACCGTTTATGATCTACTGCCGGCAGGCGAGGCACACAACGCATATATATATATATATATATATATATATATATATATATATATCCGTTTTCCTTCTCTTAAAATACAACCCAGCGCTCCACGGGGTGGGTGGGGGGAGGGCTTCTCCCCTTGGCCACCTGGCCTATATGTTGGAGTTAAGATTTCTTTCCCCTGAAGAGGGGGGTCTGAGGTTATATTAGTCTCCAGAAGCCCTTCCTTCACCAATGCCCTTACATCTAACGGATCAATTTTTTTAAATAATAATAATAAATCCTAGCACCTGTGAGTATATGGAAGGTCCAGCGGTCAAAGTCTACGCGTTCTACAGCACACATCCTACATAAGAGGCACCCTGATTTCAATCAGGCAAAGTAGGAACGGATGGCGATGAGTACCTATGGTGCAGAGCGCTCAGGATCTCCGAGGTTCGCTCCGAGGGGCTTCCCAGCGGGAGGGGCAAACTCTCCGCGAGGCTGCATTGTATCCGTCATTCTGTCGCCCAGGATCTTCCCCTCGCCCAGGATCTTCCCCTCTTCCGGCCACCAACTTTCGGAAAGGCTACCAAATCACGCTTGTAATCCTTTTTGAGTAGTCCACCTTTGAGATTTAGAGGGAAATGGTCGCTGCATAGCGATGGGAGAGCGGGGCGCGCACCTAGCGCGGTGATGCTGAAGACCCAGAGCTCAGGACCACAGCTCTCGTTCCTTGCCCCAGATGGCAGGCAGGCTGTGTGAGCGTCCCAGGACCGGGATCGCTTGATCGAAAATCTTGGTGCTCTTCTTTCAGTGGCCAGCTCCCCGGTGCCCGGGAGCACGGGTTCCTCTCTGGATTTCTCTTTCTCTGTGTCTCACTGAAAGATTGTCTCTCACAGCGCAATCCCTGCCTGCGGCCTCGGTCTACCGGAGGAGATGCAGCTAGCCCTTGCCTTTCCCGAGTGTCTTTGCTCTTTGCCCTTTGGATGGGTGGGAGTGGGGGTGGGTGGCGTGGAGATGAGAGAAGACAGGGTGGGGAAAGACAGAAAGGAGGCAGGAAGGGGGCGACTAGATCTCAGATCCCAGCATTGGTCAGGTGGCGGGGTAGGGGGTGGGGGTGAGGACACAGATACAACAGTATGGCTGTACACACCACATTGCACTTGGCGTTGAGAAATCTCAGGCAGAACACGAAAGCGATGCGATTCCGTTGGCGGAGTGTGAGTCCCCTGACAGCCCACCATTCGTGCGCCCTCACTTCTCCAGCCGGAGGACAGGGGGAGGTGGGCAGAGGAGGGGGGCGAGCGTTTCAGGCCAAGGAGACGCTCCCGGCGGCGGCGGTGGCGGCGACCGCATCTTTTTAAGACTGACCTGCTTTAAAAGTACCGCTTTGATGGCCTAGGAAATAACTAAAATCAGATTACACGTTACTTACCAAACGTCTGCCTCTAAACTGGGAGCGCCAGGTCGGGGACTAGGAGGCAATATAAAAATCGCAGGGCTGGAACCTGAATGCAAAGCCATCAGCCGCCCCCAAATCGCGCACCGAGGGTGCGGCGCTCGGGAGCCCCCAGATCAGCCCATCGCTGGAGCCTCAGCCAGCTTGTCCCCCCGCACCCCCGGCCCCTCCTCCGCGCCAACTGTGTAAATCAGCCGCCGCAGTCCTCTCGCCGCGCATCGCAGGCAAATCCCTGCTTAGGAAGCAAGTGATTCTCTCTCTCTCTCTCTCTCTCTCTCTCTCTCTCTTTCTCCTTTTTATTTATTGGTCACAATTTGCCAGCTCCACTAAGAGAGATCCTGTCAGGAAGTCAGCATTCTGCATCTGTGGATTGATTTTTAACTTTTGCAAATGAGAGATGGCTGTTTGGAAAATTACAGTCCAAACTGAAGGGGGTGGGGTGGAAGAGATGATCAAATTAAGAACATCTGAACTGTATCGGGGGCGACATCGCTGAATGCCTCCCAGAAGCCATTCCAAGTGGTTTGCCGAAATCGCCAATGGTCATGCAACATAGGTGACAGCCTGAAAGTACACATGTTTCTTCGTCTCTTTATACTTGCTAACGCGGGGGTTTGAGGGGGGCGGTGATGAAACGGTAGCATGGCTGGAGGGGGTGGGGTTTGAGAGCGAGCTGCCTGATACCAGTTCGTGACAAATTAAATAAGGACATTATGAAGACTGTGGCACACATGTTAAAGCGCTCCATGGTCCAGAAGACCACTGGCCCCACTGCAGTCTTACTAATGCAGTCGCTCGCCGCTGCTCCTCCATCCAATCTGCAGTGCAAACCAACGCAGTTCTTTTTTAATAGATCCTTTTCCTCAGCGACTGTGCTGGAGAAAGGGCAGCATTCCCACTAACTCCCAAAATGTATATGGCGCTCTGTGGGAGACATCCCTGTATTCCCCCAGATGTGAAAACATTAAATTGCCCAAGGCAAGTAAAATTATGTATGTATTATCATCTTAGGCGTAAAATGAGCTTAACCCCAATTTCTGAAGTTTTAAAAGGAACTCAAGTTTACCTCTTGCAAAGAAGCAGAGCTTTCATTTAAGTTATATATGACAACCTTTAAGAGACAGACGTGGAGATATTTCACCCCTTGTAGGCTTTTGTCCATTTGCCTTATAGGCAGTGTATCATCACAGTCCAGTGGCATATTCCTGTCGACAAAAATGAGAGAAAAGAATTAATTGGTCATGCCCCCAAAGAAGGTTCTGTTCGGCTTTTCAGAAGACATGGGCATAGTTGGTTCAGTATGGTAAGGATGTAGGCACTCTGTACAGTGGGGATTTAGAACGTCACAGTTACGGCGTTTCAGCTTGTTCCTCAGAATACTCAGTGTCCTCTAAGATTATTAATAAAGTATCTACAATGACCCAGAACATGACCAAAGCACTGTGACATCAAGGCTGTTCTTTTTAAATATAGTCTTTCCGTTTTATGGGGCAAAATCCAAGTACTTCTATCAGTGTTTTCTGGGTTAATAATGCCTTCTTTGTGAGTCTTCTGTATGTGAAGACTTGAGTGTGGAAGGAGCATTTGCCATAGGAGTTTTCCTAATGAGATTTCCAAATGGAGTTTCAAAGGGCGTTATCCAGGAAGAGCTGCCAACAGACTCTATCCATGTTCAAAATTAGATAAATAAATAATAAACGAAGCATCAGGTTTGGGAGAAAAAACCCGCAATAGTAGGATGATGCTTCGGGTCCCGACGGGTGGTTGCACAACTCGTGGGCTGCCATATTCTACGTAGGAAAGTGAGAAATCGCACACATGTTCCTTGCCACCAGGCTGGAGGATATAACCCTGAAAGAACTTCACGTCATCATGTCTAACTTCGCTGACTCTCTTTGACTCTTGGATCTCTATGTTCACTTTATTTGATTTCCATGGTTATTTTATTTTATTCTTTTTGATGGGAGGACTCCAAGTATACTCATGTATTTATTATTCCTAAGGAGCAACGTAAGGTTGAATTAGTAGAATGGATTGTTAGTATTAAAAATGAATACTACCAGCACAAGCATCTCAGGCCAGATTAAAAAAAAATGTGTATAGTAAAATACCTTTGGTGAGTCTTTGTTCTGTGTTGTGACATTTAGCGTTTAGTACAAAGATATCTGTTGCTATACCTTTGCTTCATGAAATAGTCACGCTGTGAAAAGTAGGAACTCCAACTTCTAAAAAGAATATTAGAAATGTTTTACCGATGACGTAATAGCAAGTAAGAGTGGAACCTGAAAACCAATATGTAAGATGTAATTTTCAGACTAATCAAAAAACATATAAGCTAGCTATCATATGTTTTGAGACATAAAGAAAAACACATTTACACAACAAATCTCTTTTAATTATTCTGTCATCTTCCAGAAGAAAGCCCTAGAATTAAGATAAATAATGTTGACAGAGGCTTTTTGGCTGATTTATATGTTATTCAGTCAGATGGCTACAAGCAAACCAATATTTTGATGGGTGTAACACTCATCAGAGTAATGTAATGGTTTACTGTGCAATGGGATAGTTGCTTCTAAAGCCTGGTCTCCTAAATACAACCATCTTTGAAAAGCCACAGCGTACCCTGATTGTATACATGTTGTGTTCATCTGCTTTAAGCTATTATGCAACAATTTTAAAGCCCACTTCTTTTCCTTATTTGTACATCCCGATTAATTTTGCACACCAAGTGAGCAAAAGGCCAATTGCAGTTTTATTGGAGTTGCCACCACCGAGACAATTAGAAATAGTTATAAACACTGCTTTCAATGAGAGCATCTGCTGAAAAAAAAAGCAAGCATAAATGTGATAAACAGAAATTGGCGGTTTTATTGTGTTTTTTTTTTGGGGGGGTGGATGTAGATATTAATGAAGGAACTTGAGGAATTGAACAGCTGAGACCAAGGCCTAGACCAAGCTGAGACCAACAGAAATGTTGATTTGTGCAGATGTTCCTTCACAGATGAACATTTAGAAATATTTTTCAAACTTCAAAGAGAGTTTCCATTCTGTTCCTGCAAAAAAAGTGTTTCTTGAAAATTCAGTGAACATTGAGAAGAAAGTTGTGTTTTTATCGATATTATAAACTTAATGTATTAGCCTATATGTGAAGAAAGTGTTATATGATATTCAATTTCTCATTCATTTATACTGTTATACCTCAGAACACTTTCTAGGCTTCCACTAAGTAAAACCTCAGATTATTTTTTAAGCAAACAGGTGTTTGAATCTGAAAGGTTAGTGGAACTCTTTTGAGACAAAGAGAATCTCTTCATTGGCAGTACTTCTGAAAGGTTTTTTTTTATAAAAGGAATTAAACATAGATAATTCCTTCAAGGAATATCCTCCAAGGGGCTCTCCTAAATTATTGGACACTAAAAAATTGTAGATATAATATAAATTACAAGCATAAAAGGTCATTGAAGTTCTAGCTGACAAGAGATCAATGAAATGCACTTTTTGAAATGATTTGACTTTTGAATAATAGAATAGGAAATAAAAATAAGTGTGATATGTAATGGAAAAAGGTAAATAACATGAAGTTTACTAATAAAGGAAAATTTCAAACATACCAACATACCAAACATATTAACATGTGAGCAGGAAATAAGAATCTTTTACAAATGCATTTACATTATTTCTTTGGTATTTGTATGTATGTGAATGTGTGTCTCTTCTCTCTCTCTCTCTCTCTCTCTCTCTCTCTCTCTCTCTCTCTGTGTGTGTGTGTGTGTGTGTGTATGAGTGAGAGAGAGAGACAAAGAGACACAGAGAGAGAGAGAGAGCATTTACATGCCACAGTACACTTGTGAATGTCAAATGTCAACTCAAAGGAATTCTCCCCTAACCATGTGCTCTTCTGAGGATCAAATTTACATCATCAGGCTCGGTAGCAAGTAACTTTATGTACTGCTTGACCTCGTACCAGACCTGATAATGATTTTTTAGAAACACACAGTCAATTTAATGGGGCTGGAAAGATAGACCTAACACAGTGGTTTTTTAACCTGTAGATCACTACCCATTTGTAGGCCGTATATCAGATACCCTGCATATCAGATATTTGCTTTCTGCTTCATAGCAGTAGCAAAATCACAGCAACAAAATAATTTTATGGTTTGGCTAACCATAACATGAGGAACTGTATTAAAGAGTGCAGCATAAGAAACGTTGACCGCCACTGGCCTAGCATGATCAATTATGTAATATTGGAATCTGTACTTTAATTCCTGAAGTCAAGGCTTAATCAAGACACTTCTTAAATGTTGCCAATGTAATAGAGTACGGTGCATTTGGTACCACTCCACTTCCCCACTCATCCAGACCCTTTCCTTTTCTGTCTCTCATTAGAAAAGAAAAAGTTTCTAAGACAGAAACAAAACATAACAAAATAAAATATAAGCTAAAACAAAAGCCGTCACATTGAAGTCAGTCAAGACAAACCAACAGGAGGAAAAAAGAACAATCAGAAACCCATGAGTTCACAAACTCAGCTGTCCCACTGTAGTACTAAACTGGAAGCTATAGTTTACATGCACAGGACCTGGTGCAGACCCGTGAAGGTGCTATGCTTCTCACTTCAGTCTCTGTAAGTTCCTATGAGTTCTATTTAGTTGGTTTTAATGATTTCTATCATTCCTTCTGCCTATTATATTCTTCCCGCCTCTCCTTCAAAGGGGGTTCCCTGAGCTCTGAGGGGAAGAATATTATTTTTTTTTTATTACCTCACTTTATAGTAACTTGACTTAGTTTTACCACTTGGTGTTTTAAAGTATCAGGTAATGAGTCATCTATTCATTCATGGATATATGCATATCAGAGAGTCACTTGGCAAGAAGTGACCAAAACCAGATGCCACAACACATGCCTGTGATTGCAGCACTTGGGTGTGTACGGCTGGCATATCTTCAATTTGAGGCCACACTGGGCTATGCTGAATTTTTCTAGGACAGCTCGAGCAATACGGAGTTTCCAGAAAGTCAGGGATACATAGCAACATTTTGCCTCAGAAATTGAGATAAAATAAAATAATATATAAATCAAAAGTATTCTTTAAGAAGTGAGTGAGGACATGAGGAGTAGGTAGCAGAAACCATCACACTATTGGTCTAGTAGAATGAGAATGTTAAATGTTGCAGAATTTATAGTATTAAAAATTATTTCTGAAATAAGCGTTTCACTTCTATGGAGATTTCTTTGGGAGGAAATTTAAAGTACTGTATATATTCTATTTATCTAGTCTTAAAGCTTGCAACAACATTATATACAATAGTAATATTAACTGAAGATTAACTTGCTTGGTGTAAGTTGATGTTTATAAATAACATTAATTTGCCTTCAGGCTTTGAAGTTTTGAAAGTTATCTGAGAACATCAAAAGGACATACATATTTTAAAATGAGACTTATTTCAATATGAATGTTTAAAAATCTGTTTCCTCAATGGCGATAGAACAATGAGCAAGGTTCTCATATTGCATGTACTGGAATGCACAGATGATGGAACTCTTGACTGTGGCCTTGTACTTTAAGTGTAGAACAAGAACACCGTGGAACATTGCTTTTTTTCAGTGTCATCAATTTCTAAAGAACCTTACTTCAACACTATAAAAGCCTGCTAAAGATCCTTTGAATTTGGCTGATCTCATGTCTCAGCTCAGATTAGCTTATACAATTCCTTCTAGTTCCCACAGGCTACCTAAAGCTCCCTCCTCATTTCAATGTCATGAAACAATGAGTGTTTCCTAGTTCTAACATCTATAACTCTGTCTCTTGAGCATTGAAATTTATTCTTTTTCACATATGAATGTCCAACGGAAATTACAGAATGCCAGATGGGTGCCATTTCCCATCATGTCTGATGAAATACAGCTATTTTGCCGGTGATTACTAAGAACTGTATTTCCTCATATATAAGCGTTTTGAAAATATTGGTGAGCTGGGGAATGTGTTTATTATAAGTGCTCAAGTTAATGAATATTTTAAATAATATTATGAGAAAATTATTAACATATGGGACATAGTTAAGACATTATTCACCAGTTTTAATGAGATAATTTGTAATTCCTACCCTTATCAGTCCACATCCATTCACCATCATAAAACATCTTCTAAAAGAATTCACTAAAATATTTAATTAGAATGTAAAAGATTACTTCTATATCTGGGCATGTAGTTTTCCTAGTACACCCTTAAATATTTAAAGGATGATTTGACTTAAACTACTTTCTTGCTTCTTAATTTAGTAGGGCATTTTCATTCAAAGAGCACCAGGGAAATGCCCATTAACCACCCCTCAACCCCAACACACAAAAACAGTCTCAAAACTATATGTTCGTAGGCTTCTTTCCCTCCCTCTCCCTTTCTTCCTCCCTCCTCCTCCATCTTTCTCGCTCCCTCCCTCTCTCTCTCTCTCTCTCTTTCTCTCTCTCTCTCTCTCTCGTGTGTGTGTGTGTGTGTGTGTGTGTGTGTGTGTGTGTGTGTGTGTGTACTGGGTAGATATAAAACGTTAAATAAATTGGCTTCTCTAAAATATTTGCTTTCGTTGTTTTGGTTCCACACGTCCTTAAGAGTGTGATGGTGCAGGCCGGAAATTACAGGATTCAGGAAGCTGAGGCAGGAAGAACTGAAGTTCATGGCTACACAGTAAGACCCCATAACATCAACAACATTTAGTTGGTGTGAAACAAAATAACCCTCTAAAAGCAAGGTATAAGAATGAATTGCATTCCTTAAAATTCAATACTCATATATTGAATTTTTATACTCAATGTATCGGTGGTAATATTGAATTAGAAATTTGTGAAACTCTCAGGAGAAATCTTAGATATTGATGAGTTTTTTTGTTCTATAATGTTGAGTCAATAGTATTGAAAAGTAACTGCTTGCAACAATATAATCAATCAAAATTAATTTTGTCTCTGTAAGACTTTTCCTCTCATTTATTAAAACTGTATGTTAAAATTCTAGTACCTTTTGCCTTTTTCATTCAAATACATAAGTCTACAGTCTAGGTATTGTGAACTGTCCATATCACTGGCAGTTTGTGGTAAGTTTTAGTTCATTCAATAGCATATTGTAGGACAAGCCCAACTACTCAGCATGAGCTACTCACCAAACTGGACAAGACTCCTGCAACCATATGGAAAAGGCACATGGAGAATTATTCCCTGTAGTAATACTTCCATTGATCTTGAAAGTCCTAATTTCCTTTCTTCTGATTCTTGTAGTTTCCATGAGAATGATACGTAGTATACCTGTTGGAACAGAATCTCAGCTAATCTCTTACTACAAAAACAAGTTTCATGAAATCAAGGACTGTAGCTCATCATAGCGCTCATGTTACCTAGATGTACACAATCTATAACAGGATACTCATGAGAAAGCACTGAAGGACTGTGCTGTCTCTAATGAGTGACAGCTGTTTTAAATTGGTACATCCTTCTGAGTTCACACTATTTTTCTTCCCTCCAATCAATTTTCCTTGCATCAGCAAGCACAGAGTTCACAGTTTCTGCATGACCTTTCAGCAACAGAACTGGATACTCTAATTGGACATATTTTTTTTTCACTAAACTCACACAAATCATACATTTTTGACTAATGGCAGGGTGTATAATTTTTATGGTCAGGTGCATATACATAGTTGAATTAAGCTGAGCTACCTAAGAACATGACTCATTATTGTTGGGAGGTTTTGAGCAGATAGACATGGGTGTGTCTAGAGTGTAAAGTCACTAGGGCTACGTCTGTATCAGCGTTCTCTATTGAATCCGTCTATTGTAACCGTTGTATACTGTACCTTTGACAACCTTTCCATTTCCTGACATGGTACCTTCTTTGGTCTCTTGTTGCCCTCAGTTTCCCCACAGATATATTATGCACCTACAACAACATTCCGATAGATACACCCATGTCTTTGAACCAACCTTCAGTAATATAATAGATTGAAATAACTTTGCTTGTGTTAGCCCTTTCTATCATTTTCTGAGGTGAATATGTTAAAATTCTAATACCTCTTGGTTATTTTACTAAAATTCATGAAAATGTAGACTGAGTGTTGTGAATTAACCTTGATGCAGCACTTGCTTGTTACAAAAGCTAGAACTTAACAATTACTTTAAATATATTATGGAAAGAAAATATTATTAACACATGAGACATGGTTATGACTAGACTCTAACTTTTCCCAGGCTGCTTTTAAATGGTAGGAAGAAACCGTGTGAGTGTTTATATAGATACTAATTTTAGCACGTATTTTTCTAGGCTGACCCCACAGGGTTCTCCGCATTGCCCCTGCTTTTCTGTAAGAAGAATCTACTCTTTTCTACCCAGTATAACACGAAAAATGGGAAAGGGTCATAACACATGGAATTAACGTCCCTTGAAATTTTATTTTGAGTTACTTAAGAAAGTTTTTTTTTTTCTTGCAGGTCTGGCTAATGGGGGTAAATGTCTTCAGAAGATATTTGTCTTTTTACTCAAGGGAAGACGTTTTCCTTGTGGCCTTGAAGAAGCAAGCTGTGATGAGTTTCATGGCCCCAAGGAAAGGAGTTTTGTGACAATCTGTTGAAACTTTAATATTGATTCCTCCTTAGCCAAACTTCTAGATCAGAGCATAATCCTTCTGAGACCCAGCTTACAACTTTGAAAGCTTCCGAGGACAGGAAACATCTGAGCTAAATCTGGACCACTCTTTGGCTTAGGGAATCTGAGATGATAGAAATGCTGTGTTTAGCTCCGTAAGTTTTTAGTAGATTGTTAATATAGCAATGTAAATATAATGCAGACCTTAATCCCAGTTCATTACTAAAGACAGACATTTAGAACTGAGTTCTTTAGGCTTCACTGTATATCCCTGATTTGGTTCTTAATCTTGACTTAATTCTGACATGATATATTATGGAAGCAGAAATAATTTTCTCATGAGGACCCACCCCTATAAGATGAACATCTGCCAAGGTTGTATTTTTTCAGGAGTCAGCCACTGAAAGGCTACCCAGGCACATTCATATATTCAGAGGGGCCAGGCATGAATTTGAGAGGGAACAGCAGTAGGGGGCAGGAGATAGGGGAAAATTAAGAAGAGAGAATTGGGGTAGAATTGATCCAAATATATAGAATGTATTTTAAAAGACAAAAATAATTTTCTCTCTTTTTTAAATATCTATTTTGAGAATTATATTCTCTCTATTTCTCCTATTCTAAATATCATAAGATCAAATTTAAGTCTTCTTTTTAAAAGACAAGAAGAGGTGCCCATAAGAACTTCTTTCTTAGCCACACAGTCATCTCTTTTGGAAGAAACAGCAGCAGCTCAATACATTCTTGAAGATGTTGCCTCTGATATGCACAGGCAAAACATCCTGACTGTGAGGATTCCATAGGGAACTTCTCATCTTTTTAACAATCATTCTTTGAGTATGTGGCAATGTTACATAAAGACTGATCATGCAAGAAGAAAATGTTTCCGTGTATTTAACTACATGCTTCTACTAAAGGTTCACGTAAGATGTTTTGATAAATATTGACATGTAAACAGTTTGTTTACATTTCCAGCAGTGTCTGACTGCATTCTTCTGCTGCATATATGAGTGTTTTGGTTATCTCAGAGCATCCATGTGCTCCTAGTCACAGGGCAGCAGAGAAGTCACATATTTTGAAATTTAATTAGCTAACAAGTTATCTTTATGAACAGACAAGGAGCTGAGAGTAAAGGTCCATGAAGAGCTGACTGACTATGTGTGGATCCGAACCCAGTATGTGTTTTCTAGTGCCTTTACAAACTCGCCAAAAGCTGTGGTTTTAAACATTCTTATAGGAAATGTTATTTAAAAATTTTAATTAAATATTTTATAAAAATTCATTCACCCCTAAAGTCATAGAAATAAGCAACTCGGTATAAATATCAAGAAAATATATATTTTCTGTGTTTATTAATATAAATTTTTAACTCCTGACTTAAACTGTGGTAATTAAAATTTTCTATTTCTCCAAAGAGCCCTACAGAATACATAAGCCAACAATTATCCACAATTTCCTGGAAAAAACACAGTATCCCAATAGTTGTATTTTTGATTACATAGGATCAAAGTAGAATATTAAAGGGAAAATCAAGTTCCAAATTTTGAACCATGGTAGAATCAACTTGATAAATCCCCAAAGAGATTGCTTGTTCCAATCTGTAGGCAGTATAGAAATACCAAGTAATCAAATTTTTATATAGACATTACAGAAAAAATTAAATATTTGGTTGATGTGACACAGCATAAAACTTGTCATTCTTTAATGGAAGCAACGTTAAAGGACATTGGGAGACAATTGAAGACACTGTTGTTGTAATTTGGAAATCTTATAACCCCTGGTTGCCGGAACTCACTGAAACAGCTTTTTCTTGTTACCACACTCAGTTAGTATGGTACGTCCTGGTAAAGTCTGTAAGTGTTTTTTTAAATAGCAGCCCATTTTTAATAAGCGGCTCATCTCTGTGCAGACTCCAGATTTCTCTTTTGCAAAGCTGTCTTTGAATTAAGTATCAAAGATGTGCGGATTTCTGGTAGCAGCCTGTGATGATTATTTCACTTTGAGATGCCTTAGCAAGAATTAAAAAATGAAATTTTACTCTTGTGAAGTTTAAGCACATATAACAATTTATATTGCATTTATATATAAAATAACAGTATTTTTACTTCATTGTTAAATATGAAAGTAATAGATTTTACAGAAATTCATTGGGGACAGAATAACATGCTTTTATGATGGTCCCTATGTCTCTCTCTTCTTTCTTTTCTCTCTCCGCTCTCCCTTCCATCCTCTTCCTAGCTCCCTCGCTTCTCCCTTTTTTCATCCCTGCTTTTTTAGTCCCTCCCTTCCTCTCTCCCTCCCTTCCTTCATCCCTCCCTCCGTCCCTCCCTCCGTCCCTCCCTTCTTCCTGTATTTCTTTCTTTCTTTCATTTTCTCATCAGCAGAGTGTGTAAATAAAACAGTATGCCTCTTATTTAACAAAGAATTTGCTGACATTCTTGTTCCACCCACAGTTGTTAAAAATTCGCTGCAACTGCCTGAAGCTGCCTCCAGGTGGCGAGCGAGAGTCCATTCTCAGCCCAGAGTGTGTGGACAGTTGCCCGCTGCTGAGAATGAAATCTTGGAGCGTCTGGGCATCACTGGGCTCAGCTTAGAGGTGGGTTTCGGGGAAGTCTCTGGCGGAACGCGGCGGCAAAGCATCACTCACTCTACAAGTCTTTCCATTTCTGAGAGCGAAAAGAACTTAAGCCGGCGGCACGCGAAGTGTAGATTGCTTTGTAGTGTTTCAAAGCAGCGCTGACGGTGGGCAGAGGAGCGGATATGTGCAACAGAAACTAATCAATGGAACTGTGCTGGGTATGAACTGGTTTGATCATCCTTTGTGTATCAAATGTTCTGTGTCCTGAATTGTGCCATATATGTATATATCCATTTCATTTTCACTGAGATCATGGGAGTCTGTGGGATTCACAATGTTTCCTTTTTCCCCCAACAGGGATACAATGAAAGATTAAAAAAATGTTTATTGAGGGAAAAAGGACATGAGTTGCAGTCTAAACAAGCACATGATAATGATGCTAAAATACTTTGCTGAGTATTCTTTTAGAAAAAGAAAGGAAACTAAACTGCATTGCTATATATTAAAAAAAAAAACAAATATGACTTTTGAAACACAACGGAAAGGAATATTTCACTACTATGATTAGACGTTGAAATCTTTTTGTTTGCAGGTGTGGACTTAACCATACCTGGAAAATGTCAATATTTTCATAGTTGTGTTCCAGGAAAAGCACTGTGCACCTGGAAGACACCATGAAAATTCTGTGCATGCATGCACATTCTATACGCTCTAATGTCCCTTGAGCAGACAGATGTGTTGTGTTTGTGTATACACTAGCATATATGTGGTCCCGATACCAAGTTGCCACTGCGCAGTTACTCTACATGGCTGGACGTGTGTTACCTTCATGCCGGTTTTCTGCCTAGGGAACTTAGAAAGCAGGGCAAACATTGATCGGGAATAAAGCATGAATGAAAAGGCTGCACTTGCTCTGCTGCTGTGTTTTAAATTGCCCGTGTTTCATTTGGCTGTCTGTGCCTCCAGTGTTCTGTGCTTTTAAATTCCGAGAAAAGAATGGTTTTGTACTCTGAGTGTAAACTACTGTCTGAGGTGACTGCATAGGAAAAGGCACATAGACATATAAATAGGGATTCTGTCCATCCAGGGTTAAGAATGATATTCCTGTTCGTTCTAAAAACAGGCAAGTTCTGACTGGGAGTTTATGGGACCAGCTAGGACACAGAAAGACTCAAAGGTTCCCAAATGCATGAAAACACGTGAGGCTGAGACTTCTTGTCAATTCTTCTGACACTGATGTCAGAATACATTTACCTTCCTACTGACGCCCCGAGAATCTTGTCCAGTGAGCAGCAACTGAATTTTATAATTTGTCCTTCAAAAACTATCACCATTTGACCTTATACATGTAAACCAAGAGCTACACAGTCAAGGATGTTTCTGAGACAAAGCCTAAGATACTCTGACAAGTAAGAAACTTTTGAGACTGCCCTTAGAGGGTTGTCAATTAAAGCACTAATTTGGGCTCAATACGACTAGGAATACATAGTAAAACCTAACAAAAATCAAATGTATGGTGAATAGAATCGGAGTAGAGGAAAATCCCTGGGCTGAGAGAATGAGGATGTCTGATGAGAAGTTCTCTTCTTAAAGAATCAGTGGGAAGCATGATTTGGATAGGCATGATGAAGCCCTAGAAAGACTTTCCAGTCCGGCAATTTGATTACTCTAGACACGTCTTTCACTCCAGTGGTGAACTGGAATTAGGTGGGGAAGGTTTTAAATGCCACGGACTTTTTCTGAGGGGTTTGGATTAGTTTAACACAACCCAACAAGCAACATATCACACAGTACTCTTACAATGGCTTAATGTGGTACACAACAGGAGAAACTGGAAGGAAGGTTCAGAAACTCATATGTTTTATTTAAGTTTTTTTAAAATCATATCAAGATGTAATTTCCAAGGCCCTTCATTGTTGTTCAGTGTTATATGTGCGTGCATTAGAGACTGTCTGACAACAATATCTCTACCGAACGAGTGTAAGAAGGAGAATGATAAAGCAATTGAAAGGTGAAATGGAGTTACTATAGGAGTCCAGGGTTTCCCTTTATTCTTCATCTCCACACATGAAATACATTCTCCAACTTTCATGTCTTTGGGGTGATTGTTCCATCTAAATTTACTCATGGCTCAGATGGTACCAAACAGGAATTGTCCTAACTGACATGGAATAGTATATCGTTTTAACTTCATTTTTAATAGTTTAGCCTTCAAGTGTTTGGCTTTTTAATGTCATGAAGTTAATTTTGAACTATATAATTCTTCAGGGATAACTTATCAGTTCAAGTTCCTGTCTCTACCCAAGTCACGGTGGGATATGACATTTGTCAGTGACAGAAGTACAGGGAAGCAGGCTGAGAATGAGAGGAAGTTTTTGTACGCCAGAGAATACCTCAATACATTGGGTTGCATATGACTTAGTTTAGGATGAACTCTCTAAACTTCTCTATAGCTCCTGTGATATAAAGTGATCAGTTGAGAAATCATTAGCTGTTTGCTGCCACGGTATTTTGGGAGGTTGAACAGCATGATTGGGGTTATAGCCCCTGGTCTCAAGAGGTATTCTCTTTTCTGGTCCAGCATACTAATGATGTCTGTGCCTTGTATGGACAAGAACAAAAGTATGAGAAAACTAGGGAAGAGGTAGAGGTTTATTTGAGGTTTACTTGAGATGATGACATCCAATGAGAGTACAGGAATTTATTCATGGGGATCACTACTGGCAATAAATAAATGCATATAATACTATAAATAAAGATGCCTAGCAACCACTAATGGTGAGGTAAAAATTTGAGAAAAATATACCTAGAGTTGGCCCTGTTGCACAAAGAACCTTTATGTATAAAGAGGATTTTTATGTCTTAATTTACTTTCCTCTGACTCATCTAGAACCCATGCAAGGGTTAAATTTCTAAGGTTAAAACCTGAGTGTCACTGGAGTTTATATATGTCAGTCAAACTAGTGGCAGCGTTTCCGTTTCCTGCTTTGCTAATCTGCCCATAGTCAGGCTTTTTCTCCCATCAGTGTCAATAGGACAGATTTTCACAGCTCAGGTTTCCATTTTGCTGGATTTGTTCATGCTCTATCTTCAGTTGTGTGAAATGAGGTAGAAAGACTCACTAGCTTACCTGACTCACTGACTTTGGCCCTGGTTGTGGCATAGCGTGGAGACTAACTCATTAGCGAAGCTGCATTGTGGTAATAGTGCTGGGTATTCAGCTTGGGAGGAAGGCAATGCGGTACACACTGTAAATTTCCTCCCTAGTGCTGGGCCTAAAACAATACAAACTTTTTTCTTTGTATCATATAATGGAATTGACAAGGTTTTTTTGAGTTTTAAGAGTTATCTTTCAGGAGATCCTATGATTTTATAAATAAAATAGCATTTGAAACAAGTACATTGTTTTGTAACACAACTGGGATCTTGTTTGATATTGAAAAAAGGCACAAATATCAAAACAAATGAACAAAGCAAATACATGAACAGTGAAAGTTTTTCTGTCCCCGAGACCATGCTGTTGTCTTCCACCATGAACAGAGAATGCTGCTTCTTTCTGTGTGTCCCGTGCTGTCACTACTTTCTGCATTCAGTGTCTCTGAATCACTTTAATGTGATTTTGCTTTTGCTTCTCTGACCATACTCTAAAGTCCATGAAGGCAGAAAGCAAACTCAAGGCTTCTTTTGACTTTGCCTGATGTATGAAACATACGAACTGTCATAGCAGTTTACTTACTTTATGAAAACCAAATAAGGATTAAACCACTATTTTTCATACAAATTAAAATTTTTGAGTATAATCACATGACAGTGGGTTCTGAAGGACAAAGGGGAAGTCACTCCAGTGACTGGGAAAACTTCTCAATTGATAAGCCTCAGAAGAAGATATTTCTTTGCCATTAGTTAATTGCATGAAATTAAACAGCTCTTTAAACATCACATGAAATGGGTCTTGACTGCATAAAGCTATTTAAATCTGACATATGCATCTTCTCTCACATTCTCTGGAATTTTGCATAAACTCAGGTTAGGTTAGGTTGGTCCCAAGTTATAACTTTTAATATTTAGGAAAATGAGAAGAATTTGTAGCAATAAGAATCATCTCAGGTTGTGTAGACACTGAGCAAAGCAAGAGGCTGTTATGCACAGTTCCAAACTCCGGTCACAAATGTCGAGACTTAGTGGGTCACAAGGAAAAAAAAAAACCTGAATGTTTAAATGAAGATTGTAGAGAGGAGAGGGAATAATGGGGTGGGAGGGATATTAGGAAGGGAGGAGGATTACAGTAAAGAGATTACATATATACATAGTGTATATATGTAAGAGCACAATCAGTTAAAAAGATAAAATTAGCCACAAGGAGACTTTGAAGACATTTAATGCTGAACATTTGAGCAATGAAGACATTTGCTCCTGAAACAAAGAATTAGCCAGTAATTTCTTACAGTATGAATGCTTATAAACATACCCTAGAACATGTAGAGATGAGTGAGGAATAGTCAATTACTCTTTTTAGCAAGAGCTGGAGGTATAGAAAAGGTCTTCAGCTGACTCCCTAACAGGATGGAGATGCTTATCTGGTATCTGTGAACCACTAACAGGAGAGATTTTGTTTCCTACGATGTATTTCCCAGGTCTCTGACTCATTAACAATGGAGGTAGGAGGGAGAGCTTATAAACCCGCAGCTGCAGCTGTGGGCACTCAGATCATTTGTCACCTGGCATGAAGTTAGTGTTGGCAGCTCCCGAGATCCAGCACAGAGCATCAGGGTGCAAATGCCAACTGATTGTTGTTCCTGCCCAGCTTGCTGGCTAGTTCCTACTCATTCTTCAGATCTCTGCTGAAGTGTTGCTTCCCGGAGGTTCCTCTGCCCTATCTCTCTAGAATGCATTTAGCACCTTTCTTTCCATTCTCCTTGACTCCAGTTCTCTTCCTTGCTCTCACACTTGCCACCTCAAGTTCTGCCTGCCCTTCTTCCTAGATTAGAGGCACAGCTGAATATTGTCCAACATTGCTCGGTATCTGTGCCTTGAATACAGTATTAATTAAATGGTCTGTTACCAAACGCTTTTACTTTAATGTAAGTAAAGGCAGCATTTGACTTAGCGTCAAATAAATATTGTTTGGATAATATGCTGAGAATTTATTTACTCATTAGATTGTAATTCATTGCTGATCTAGTATTTAAAACAAACAAAAAAAACTTCACAACTAGTCACTATTTGACTATTTGATAATCTGCACTATCACCCCTACTTTATATTAGATATAAAAGTACCTATACACTCAGTTGACGCCCAAGGTCACATAATAATGACAAGAAGAGATGTAGACCCATACGTGAGCTAGAATAAACAAGTGTTGAGAGACAGAAATGGACTACTTTGCTTTTATTTGGGGGCAAGCTTGTTCTCAAGTAGATGAAAAATCAACCCCCACACAGTGAAAAACAGTTTGTTCCCTGATTTCAGAGCCGTCTGTTGCAGATCTTTTATTTGAAGAATTTCCAATGCAAACCATAAATGGTCAGGCTAGACTCTCATATCCACAGCATGAGAGGATCTTTATTTGTCATTGAATAACTCAAGCATTGGGCATCTAAGAAACAAGAAAAAAAACCCTTTTGTGAGAAATAGGTACTTGTTGAATCTCAGACCAAGAAAAAAGCAAAAGATAGTGTGGTTCATTGCAGTAGTTCATAACAGCTGGAGTTTTAAATTTTATTTATGTCGTGCAGTGTTTATTTTTCCTCAAAACTGCATTTTTTTTGGTTTTTCGAGACAGGATTTCTCTGTGGCTTTGGAGCCTTCAAAACTGCATTTTTAAGAAAGTATGTCAAACATCTATGCTCTGCCATGAAGGGATAGCATTGCTCATAAACCCTCAACTACGGGGAGTACTATGCCATATCCACTCCACAAATTTAGACACAGTTACATGCAAATACATATGGATATGTACATAATTACACACAAATGGATTATAAGCAAATTTTATAGCAAGCTATGTTTTTGTTACCATAATCTTCAAGATGTATTATTTCCTTTACCTGTAAAGTACTGAACGAAATCGTTGTATCATTTTGCTTCAAGAATTTTGTTATTGTCTAATATGCTTCTAATTTGAAATTCCATTGTTTCTGGTTTTAGCATAGTCAAGTAGGTTTGCTGTGGTAATTTCTGTAATAGATGTGCCTCTTAAATAGTCATACTAATTTACCAATTTACACCCATTAATAAGTTGCTAGAGATTCATTTCTCATCAAAAATCAACAAGCCACCAAAAGGATTTTAAAATAGGAAATACTACAGAGTAAAGGTAAAATCAAAGACAGAAAAGGATCAATATTTCTTGAATGATCATGGTATGGTATGGCTTACAAAAATCAGCACTATAACCACCACTTTTTTTTTTGTGATTCACTGCTGCTCAAATTAATTGAATGTCAAGATCAAGTCCTTTCCATGGCACTGACAGGTTTCATGCATAGGTCTAACTCCTGGGTAATTTATCTTTTGTATCTTGCTCTATAGACCTCACAGTATGGTGGCAATGCTTGTCACTCAGCATGGTATTGCTTTAGCTCTCAGTTTCTTTGTGTGTAAAGTCAAGAGTGGTACTTAACTATCGAGACCTTTTGTGATGATGAATTTCAATAAGTCCTAGAGAGATCCAAAGAATCTATACCACTCTTCAGTGCCAGCATTGAGGTTGAAACTATCCCATAAATTACTTAGAAGAGCCTGTCAATTCCTAGACAAGCATGGAACTCACAGAAGGTTGTTTATAGTCTGCTTTCCCAGAGATGAATCCAGAAAATTTAGATTCAGAGTCTTAGGTGGATCACTGTTTTTGTTTTTTAACAAGAACCATTCATGACTGTTTCTATGCTGCATTGACAATCACAATGAGAGATGACTGGGAACTGAGATTGAAAGGAGAACAAAAAACTTTAAGAGAAACAGCTATCTATCACTGACCATATATGTGTCGAAAGTAGAGAGAGACTAAGACAGATGTGATAGCACACATCTGCAATCCTAACAACTGGGAGGCTAAAGCAGGAGGATTGTTTTGAGTGTGAGGCCAGGCTAAGCTATGTAATGAGGGCCAGGTTAGCCTGGGTGGGTAAAAGAGTGAGACCTAATCTCAAAACAACAAATAGATGGCTATCCTGGAATAGTATGACTTGTTAATGTCAAAGCAGAGCACTCAAGATTTGAAGGCTTCACTTTCTCTGGTTATTTAAAATATAAAATTGCAAGAAATAAAAAATATACTAAGATAATGAAGCAAAAATGGCAAACAGTAAAGGTTTTTGAGGGTAGGTTTGCCTGGAAGTAGCAAGCCTATGAAAATAATCACATGGACTGTTTTGTACTCGTGTGCCAAGAGCAGTGTGCATTAGCTCATTATCTAAAGGAGCACAGCTAGTGTCAATTTGTGATTAGAAAGAAGGACGTTTTGTGTACTGGAAAAACACCCTATCACTGAGATGATCCGTAACATTTTTAAAAGCAGGATGCTACAGAATTAGTTCCTTCCCTGCATTTCCTGATAATCCTCTAGGATTTCATACTGGACAGTAATTGATGAGCCTGTGCTTGTCTATTTTAGTAGTGGGCCGCTGAGGATAAGGGGGTGAGGGCAGGCAGCACCATGTAAAAGTGAAGCCTTACCATAAATATATGAATATTTATTCATATATTGCTTTTCAGCCTATGTTGTACTTTTGGCGCGGGTGGGAAAAAGACACAGGACACAAACGAACCCACTTAGGAGTTTATTAGGAGAGGCGTGGTCAGGCCCGAGGAAAACCGTGGACAGTGAGGGAAGAGA
>JAQHUG010000449.1:1069571-1085214 GCA_028555095.1 Dicrostonyx torquatus | reverse complement strand
CTGCCTTTTAAAAGCTGCCTTGTACATGCGCACCAGGGTGGTTTGCGTAGGTAAGTCAGACACTGATGACGAAGATGGCGGGCAACCCATGCCTTGCACATGCGCAGGGGTGGGTTGCGTGGGTACGTCAGACGCTGATGACAAAGATGGCAGACGACTCATGCCCATGCGCAGTGGTGGAGGTAGCCACACATGCACACATGTTGGTCACGCCCCCAAGGGTCTGCCCACATGCGTCTGGCTTAACAGCCCATGTCATCATTTTCAGTTTTTGCTATAAAACCTTATACCTTCAATAGAGTTCTCTCTGAAAAACAGAAAAAAAAGAAAGAACGAAATAAAGAAAAAAAAGAAAAAAAAAGAAATTGAAAATTGACTGGTCTTTTAAAATAAAAATCATACCTTGCCTTTGAGATTAACTGCTTTGTTTTGTATTTTAGAATGTGCATGTTAGGTCTGGCTCTAAATGATATACAGAAGATACCTGCATAGTTGTGCACCCCTGTAATAGTTGTACTTGTGAACTAGAGGTAGAGGATCCTTTAGATTGAGTGCACCCTGGTCTATAGAGCAAGTTACAGGCCAGCCAGAGCTATATAGCAAGAACTTTCTTAGCTTAAAGAAAAATGTTTTCATAAAAACGCTTATAATACTGAAGATCAATGTCCTCCAAAATGTGTATTTTAAAGACTTGCAAACTCTCTGACATTAAAATAGTTAGTATTATTAGTGAAGATATTAAATTATGTGGTATAAGTTACATGAACATATATCATGTGGCCTACTAATACTTGTAGATCTTTTATTGAATAATAAATGGGGGACGCTTAATGTATTTCCTAATAAGAAAGTGATATTTCTCGTTTATTGTAAAAAGCATGTTCTGCTTAAATATGACCTTTAAATTCTTATAGTAGCAGCATTGAAATTGATCTTAACATACACTCTTAAAATATAGAAGGTTGAAGAATAGCTTGGATGTGCTATTTCGAATAAAATTTAAGCAATCTCTACAAGCATTTATTTTATTGTATTGTATTCTATTTGTTGTTATGTATGCTAGCATGGTGTGTGTGTGTGTGTGTGTGTGTGTGTGTGTGTGTGTGTGTGTGCATGCATGTGGCATGTAGGTATGAATGTAGGAACATACTATATTTGTCACTTGGTTCTCCCCCTCTACTGTGAGATTGAAGTCAGATTGTCCTTGGTGGCAAGTGTTTCTCCAATTCTTAAGACATTTTCAAAGGGTCTGTGTCCAACTTCTCTTTCAATCCACCTTCAACTATGCCTTTGCTGTGAAGAAAATGGCCATTTAGAAGTTGGAAGGGTGAACTGAAACTTTGCCCCCAGAAGCATCAGAGATGTTTGTGTCAGTCTTGTGAATTCTGCCTCTGGGCAGGTCCTCGCCTGCTTCACCTCTGGGAAGGGCTTCCTAACCTACTGCACTACAGCACTTTACTCCTAACTTTTTTTTTTTTAAAAAATTTCTTTCGTTTTGTGATTCATCCAAATTGACAATTTTTTAACTTAACATTTTTTTGACGTTCTTTACATGCCTGTTCACCTTCTACCTTTAACCACACACCTTCAGAAACAAGCAAACACAAGCGAGTTCACAGTATGATGTTTGTGTGGACTCATGCATTTCAGAGATACTTGTACAGAGTTGAGCACCAAGTTTGAGGATGTTAAGTAACAAGAAGAGGCCACCTTTGACCTTGAAAGATTTCTAACCCCAAGTAACATCAGCAATATCATCTATTTGCTGTGCATTGAATCACCAAAATAACCCTAATATAAATAATAAACACACACTCTAATTTCACAAATAATATTTTCTGGGATTGGGAAGATGATTCAGTCATTAAAGTGTTTGCCATGATCCATGAGGACTGACTTCACAATCCTAGAAATCACATAAAAAGCTGATCGAGGTGCCCTGTACCTGTAATCTTAGCATTGGTGAGATGGGGACTGTAGATTCCTAGGGCCTGTTGCACAGGCAATCTAGCCAATCAGCTCCAGGTCCATTGCGAGACTCTGAGGAAGTCAATTATAAGTGTTAGGGTGTGCAAGAGACCACATGAGTTATGAAAGTGGAAAAGAAACTACCTGGGAGAATCAGGGATGACACGCAAGAGGGAGAGATGTGAGAGAAGGAGAATCTATTGAAATACACTCTTCAAAATTGGCATAATGCTATCTAATACTTTCTATGCTAATTAAATGTAATGTGGTGAGCAGAATTGCTGGGGAATGACTCAGTAGCTAAAATTCTTGTGCCTGAAGTGTGGGAACCAGAGTTTGGCTGCCCAGCATCCAAGGAAAAGACACTATGATTCCAGTGTCTTCTTTGATTCCCTGACTTCTTTGGAGTTAGGGGAGGAGTAAACAGAGGAGGCCCCATAGCAAGCTTGTTAGATACAGTACAAATTTATGAGGTCTGGTTCACTGAGAGACCCTGTCTTCATAAGTCCATTGCAGGAGACAGTGAATAAGACATCTGACATCATACTTTGGCTTCCCCGCCCACATGCATGCATATAGTGCATTCACATATGCAAACACATTTATTTGCACACATGCATACATGTCACATGGGCAGAAAAAAAGTTAGATAAATGAGTAAATAGGGTTTAAAGCAATCAAGGTTGATGCCTGACATTGACATTTGGCCTTCATGCACGTGCATACAGGGTTTCATGTTATCAATTGACTCCTAAGTGAGGACTTTTTCCTCACAAAAAACAAGTTCTTCAACCCTGCAATTGAGAAATTTCGCTCTGCTTCTGTTGGAATTGATATTTTATGGGCTGATTTTACTGTACAATTTTTAATATGGCCCCCAATAGCAAGAATTCCATGTTTCTTTCCTGCTTTTTTTCAGTTTCTAAGTCACTTTTTATTCTGGCATAATAGTGGAATCTTTTTTTTTTTTTTTTTGCTGTTGTTGTTGTTTTTGTTTTTTTTTTTTTGTTTGTTTTTTTGTTTTTTTCGAGACAGGGTTTCTCTGTGGCTTTGGAGCCTGTCCTGGAACTAGCTCTTGTAGACCAGGCTGGTCTCGAACTCACAAAGATCCGCCTCCTCTGCCTCCCGAGTGCTGGGATTAAAGGCGTGCGCCACCACCGCCTGGCTTGGAATCTTTTTTTTTTAATTTTATGTTTTATAGAATATAATTGATTGCCACTTTCTATAAAGAATCTTTTGAGCAATGTCAAAGGGAGCTAATTGAATGGTGTTTTCAAATAACGGATGCTAGATTGACTATAAAATATAGTGAATTCATATAGTAAATTAGATTAAATTAGACTCCATATAGATCTTTACAAACTTCTTAGAGCTCCATCAACTCATTAAAATTGACAATTCATTCTGATACATTTATTTAAAATGTATTCATGATTTTCATGTCTTTTTGTTGTCCTTTTGTTTTTGTTTTTCAAGGTAGGGTCTCTCTCTATATATATTCTGGAACTTACCAGGCTGTACTGGAACTCAGAGATTCCTCTTCCTCTGCCTCCATAGTTCTAGAATTAAAGATGTGCACTGCCACTGCCAAGTCTGATTTTTGAATCTGAATCATGAAAATATATTTTATAATTACTATTGTATTTTAAAACTTTTTTACTCATTTTTCATGGTGTTTGTGCTTGAGTGTATGTTTGTGTGTCAAATGTCTTCAGAGCCCTTGAAGGTCAGAAGAGATTGATGGATCCCCTGGAACTAAAGTTATAGGTCATGGTAGGCCACCATGTAGGTGCTAGGAAGGAACTGGAGTGGGCGTCTGCAAGAGTGGCTAAAGCTCTTAAACCATTGTGTCACCTCTTTAACCACTTACTATTTACATTTTAAAATGTATGTTTTCAGCTTTGTATGCACACACACATAGATACACATAGATATATACACATACATACACATTGTGTGTTTATCTATGTGTGTGGTGTGTATTTCATTGTTGCATTTTAAAACGCGTCTGAAACTTTAAAGTGGAGCTTGGTCCTCGTTTTTGTTTACATCTCATTCAAAATTGGGCAAATCACAAATGGAAAAGGAGATGGTGCATTGAGCTTTCGCATGAGACGTGAAAAGGCTGCAAAGCTGTTAGGATGATGCCCAGCACTGGGAAGAATGAGGCAGCCAAGTTCCTCTAAGGGTATTAGATGGGAAAAGTGAGGCTATTAAAAGGGTCTGCTCGGTTAAAAAATTCATTGTGTGCTGATAAGCATTCTGAGGCGCTTGAGAAATTGCTCTGTTTAATTTAGCCTAAAACACTACTTAAACAGATCAATTACTGATCTGGTTTTTATTATGAAAAGATTGTTGAGGAGGAGATTTCCTGTACGGGAGAAAAGGAATGAAAGGTTCCAAACTGTACCGTGTGCAATGGCTTCTTAATGTCTGATAAGGTGTTAATACATATCAGTTCTGATTTATTATAAAGATAAATACGCAATGCATGAAGTTGACAGAAATGAAAGCGTTTTAGGCAGTAAAACTTGAGGATATTTTTAAAGCTGCAGTAATGACACAGATTGAGGAACTGATACCTGGGCTGTGGTTCAGAAATTTATCTTCCACAGCAAATAGCAGGAACACATGCACGACAATTCATTAAAATCCAAATAAAAGAAAACTACACGTCGTGCTGATGGAAGGAATGAAACTCTTTTTTATGCAGGAGAAAGATGTCTAACTGCTTTGTTCCCTTAATTTTAATTTTATTTTATTTACTCTTTTGTGAATGTCTTCATTTATCTTCTCTAATTTCTTACTCAATCCTACACATACCCAGGTTGAAGCAATGATATTCTGAGGCACAGAACTTCAGTAAGTAGGGAACTCAGTGTGAACTGAGCTGGGCAACTTGATTTATACAGCAAAATACACGCTCTTGCACCTGCAAGGAGACTTTTGCCATCCCAGTAAACTCTTCATTATTTACCGAACTCTCTGCTTTGTGGTTATTTGGCTGGAGCCCCACATGCACTGCCCTGGAACACCTGGCTCTGCTCTTGGCCAGCATTCTCTTTGTGGGAAAGAATATGGGTGAGATGCGGAAGAGACTGAGTGCATGTGTGTGTGACAGGATAAATCGCTTCCAATTCCCAAGGCAAATAGAAAAGGCTTGGATACACTGGCTTGTTCACAAGCTTATTTTTCTATTACATTAAAAACAATATTGAGATTTGTGTAATTTTTGTATGTTTCATTGCCATACACACTCAAGCACATTCCTCAGTGTCTTTGAAAAGTTTACACTTTATATGTAAACGTCTTTATTTCGCCATTGCAATTTCGCACCCAAGAGGTAGACTCGGTGAAGCAGCATGAAACCGTTGTGAGAACTTGAGGTGAAAATATTCAGTGCTTTGCACATCAAGGGACCATTTCCAACAGGTTTGGTTGTTAGGCTTCTTGTTTGTTTGTTCAGATAAGTTCAACCTAAGCTTTCATAGCTGACCTTGAACGTCAACTTTATGTCTTTGTTCTTCCACCACCACAAGTATTGGAATTCTAATATTCCAGGCATGTACCACATGGCCCAGCTCTCAATTGACAAGGACATTCTCTGTGGTTCCTATAGGGTCAAAGAAGCAGGTGCTCTTGTGGTTTAGAGAAACATTACTGGCAACAATGACATGAATAAATGAGAAAAAAAACCCTTGCTGTGAGAACCTGTACAAGTACTGCCAGTGAAGATAGTCATAGAATGGGGAAATGGGAAGTCAGAAAGGCAACTTAGAAGTTGATCAAAAGCAGAAGAAAAAGCAAAACAAACAAACAAAAGCGAAATCCTCATGTTTTGTCATCAGCAGAAAGCTAAAGATGCATCTGAGATTTTTAGCTCCTGTGACTGAGCAATTAATGATGCGGTGCATCTAAAACTATGTGGTACCTTAGCTTTATGGTAGGATGCTTTTTTTTTTTATTTCAATTTTACTTATTTAGGTTTTGAGACAAAAGCTGGCATGGAACTTACTCTGTAGGTGAGGATGATCTGGAATTTCTGATTTATTTTCCTCCACCTCCAGAGTGTTAGAATTACAGGCACAAGTCATCACATTGCTTTATGTAGTACTAGGAATGAAAGTTAGAGCAGAGTGTGCTCTAGGCAGGCATTCTACATGGGAGTTCTCTATTGAGCTACACCTCCAGCCCAGATGCTTGGAGGAAAGGGGGAAGTGGAGAATAGAAGAGGCAGCTCTGAGCTTCCAGTCTGTTGGACTGGGATTGCTCACTGTCCCAGGTAAATAGAGCGAGATTGATTTATCATCATTGGGTTGTTTCACTAATGGCCTTCTGGTTTAGGTTTTCATGCAAGGACTCCTGGTTCCTAGTGAGGATGTTTTTGTGGTAGTTGATGTTTTGTTGTTGTTGTTTGTTTGTTTTGTTTTGCACCATTCCTGGCTTCTACCCACTAGAGGTCAGTAGCACCTTTCCCAGTGGTACCAAAAAGTCAGTATCTCTAGACTTTTCTTGTTGTTCCCGAGACAGGGACAAAACTGTCTCTGGTTGAAAAGCACTGACAGACAGCAAAGAGGATGTTACAATTACCTGTCTAGAAATGAGGAGACAGATAAACCTTTAAATCAAACTGCAGAGATAGCAGTCGTGGAAATGTGAAACTATGAACTTGTGTGAAGAAAGAAAAAAAAGGACTTTGGCATGTGGCCATGTGGCTGTTTCTCTGTTTTGGCAGTTCCAGAGAGTGAGAATTTTTAAGCTTTAAAATTTGTCCTTTTATTTTTAAAATTCATTATATATTTTATAAATATATATGTATATCATATCAACAATTTGTGAAGAAAGAGTCTATGAATGTAAAAATGAGCAAGAGGGTGTATATAGGAGGGTTGCCTCTTCACTTTCACCCTTCCCGGCATGCCTGTATCTCCTTCCTCATATTCAAATTCATGGCCTCTTTTCCAATAATTTTTGTTTCATACACATATGTATATATCCCTAAATACATAGTCATTTACAATGAGATCGTATCTTCTAATAATGTCAGGAATTGCACACATAAAGTCTCACTGAGATTCCTGTCTAATAAGGAGCTGAACAAGGACATCAATAATAAACATACTAACATTGACTATGATCTAGAGGAGGGGCTGGTACCCAGGAGGCCTCACCCCACACAAAGAACTACAGTCAACATAGAGCTGAGAACAGGAGAAATAGTCTTCCCCAGGCAAGTGTATACCGATTAATTACCCAAAACCAAATGATTAAACCAAGTCATTTGAAATACACTCAAGCAGTCTATCATATTTTGAGATATCTTTAAATGTTAATATATATTATTATTGTTACAGGTTGTACAAATTGTGGCAAATTCACTGTGTTGACCCCTAACTTTTATTTCTATGTCTAGCCCTCTTTGGTCCTAAATTGCTTTCTTGGAACAAAAAGCAAGTGTATCACTAAAACTAAAATTTCTTCAATAAATCTGTCTTCAGATGTCAAAGTTTCAGTTTCCTTGTGTCCCTGTTAAATGATTTTAATGTCCTCAACATTCCCCTGTAAGTTACATCTTGAGAATCTGACGTCATGAACATTTTCAATTTAATTGCAATCATTTGAAATATCTTTTTTTAAGTTATAGAGCAGAGATCTGAACAAATTCTATGGTTGACCACTTCAATTTAAGAGCAAAATGGGCTGTCATCCTCCAACTTCCATCATAGCATATATACTAAAATACTTCAATATTACATTAGTGCTTTTTCAGGCACATTATACATTCCTCCTGCTTATTAGTTTTATACCTTGCATGAACTTTCTGTCAAATTATATTTCACATAATACATTAAGAATTTTAAAATCAGGAATGGAAATACATATTCATTGCTTTTAAATTGCATCCTTACTCAGCTTGCTATGGACACCTGACAGATCCTCATGGATTATGATTTAAGCACTCAACTTGTTCGCTGTTGCTACCACTTTCTTGCCATCTGCACATCTGATTGGCACACCAACCACACAAAACCATCCAACTCATTAAACTACCAAAGCAAACTTTGCTTCAGAGATAATCGGTTTGCACTGTGCTATGGATGTTTTTCTTCAAAGCTTTCCTATATTTTTATTTGATTTTATGAAAACAATATTGAAAAACACTATTGAATAGTTTTTCTATTTTACTACAGTGCTGTATAAGTGAGCAAAATAGATATATAGTATATATAGATAAAAATGTCTAACTATAGATACATCAAATACCAAAGTCTCAATGGTAGTTGTCTCTATCATGGTAATTATGAATGTATTTATAAGATAATATGACTTTTATTAAACACATACATACATAATGGAGATGGAATCAAGGACCAAGAACATGGTCTGCTAGGTGAGCAGTTGAGCTCTACTCCTAACTCCTACTACATAATTTTGGAACAACAAAATTAAAAACATAATCTGGGTTAAAAAACAGAAGCAGAAACAACATGTGAATGCCTCGTAAGTAGATTTGAGGAAAAGATCTGTTCCTTATATCAAATTGAAAATTTATAATAGAGACACAAATTTTCAATGTTCCAAATAACAGAATTTCTTTAGACTTTTCGGCCAATGACACATTGCTCTGCAGAAAAGTCCAAAAGGAGATGATAAGTATCTGTACATATCTTGATAGATCAGAAGAACCTGTCACATAGGAAAGAAACAGTTACTGTCTTTCTTAAGGAGGCATTCATGAATATAAAAGAAGATGATAAATCCAAAAGTCCATTTGTTGAAAGATTTAAAAGCTCTATTCTGTGGTAAATAAGATGAATACATATACATATAAATATACATTCATATAGATATATACATTGTTTGTGTGTGTGAAAAATGCCAGAAGTTGATGTTTAATGTCTTCCTCTGTAATTATAACCCTACTTTCTTGATAGAGAGTCCCTCTTTGGAGCTCATGAGCTGGGAAGGACATTATGGTTGCATTTTCCAGGGATGCATTGTCTCTATCTTCCCAAAGCCAATGTTACAGGTGCTTAGCTACAGCTACTGGTAAAAACCCACCAACCAACCAACCAACAAAAACAAAAATCCATGTGTCCTAGGTGTTTGTCCTTGTGTGGCAGGCAATTTATGAATAGAGCCATTCCCCATCCCTCTTAGAATTAAACTGTAGTTCTTTGGGAATATTACTGTGCTAAATAACTATATGTCAGGATAAAATATTTGAGCACTCAGTAGAGGATGTCTCAGGAAGGCAAAAGTCAAGTCTTATTAAGCTGTGGGCCTCCAAAAACTTAGCACAAATTCAGAAGTTTATGAGTAAATGTCTTAGGCACACATTGAAAGAATCACACAGCTATAACTATTTTTGAAATAGTGGTGAGTTTTATTATGATGAGATAAATAGACTAAAAGTTGGTTGCTATAAATTAACAAGGGGTAATGCTGCTGCCATGCTGCTGTTTCTTATGCTTTATTTTCTTGTTGGTCTCCACTGATTTAAAAAGAAATGTAAAAGACATGCCTCATCAAGTGGGCAGTAATAAGAGTGTATCCTCAAATAAGTCATTGGTGACCTGGATGGGCAAAGAGAATATTTCATCTCAGAGAAGTTCAGCAAGAACCTTCGAGGAAAAAAGAGGAGGGGTGCTGAGTGGCTCTCCATGCAGAAGTGCTGAGTCCCGGATAAAATCATTAGAGGAGAGTACTGTTCTAAATCAGATGGAAGACTTAATATCAAATTACAGAGAAGGTTGTGAAACAGCAAAACAGCAGAATAATGTCCATGTAGCTAATCCAAGGCGCCTGCGTTTCTCTTATCATTTCTCTGTTCATTTCTCATCTCCACGTCTCTCATTGTGCTACAATTTAAAAAAAGAAAAATCTTTGAGGGCATGAAAAGTCACTTTTCATTATTTACATCATCCAAAAATTTACCAAAAATGTAAACAATATTTTATTATTTTTGTTTGTTTGTTTTATTTTTTTTTCATAGAGATTTTCTCTGTGTAAGGTCCTGCACTATCACTACTACCTGGCAGTTTTTCTTCATTTTTGTAATTAAAAAAGAGAACTTTAAAATAAAATTCATGTATTAATATTGGAAGACAAGCAACTATCTTTAAAATGGTAAAGTTCTAATACTGTTAAATCATTTGTCAGTGTATTTCTAATTATTTTTTTAAATTAAGTCATACACTAAATATAAAATGGACCTTCTTTTTTAAGACTGTAAATTGAAAATTACTAAGGATATTTCCCATAGTAATTTTGGAGATAATAGGAGGAAGAAAACTAACCACTCACTGAATCAGTACCTAACAGTGTGCTTGTAAAATTTGTCTCAACGCGGTTCCAGGTATCCCATTTAGGAATCTTTAGGATTTTTCTAGGATTTTGCTTCATTCAGAGTTGGAGAGTGTGAGATTTATACTTGACTATAATCTAGCATTCTTGTGCTGTCATTGGCCTCATCTTCCCAGAGTTGCTTGGACGATTAAAGCCCACTCCAGTGTGAGAAGAGGCGTTACATGATTGATGTTTCATTTCCTTACTCAGTCGATCCCTCGCCTCACTTCTCTGCTCCTTGAGAATTTATTCTCTGACAAGACATGAACTGAAAGTGGTTCACTGTAAGAACTCCAAGGTGTAATTTACTTGGTGAAGAGAACTGCACAGGTTTGAAGCTATTCCAACTAATACTTTACTCTTTTACTTAGAAAATGAGTTGTCAGTCTCCCTCTCCTGCTGCACAGAATGCAGAAGGGAGTGTCTGCATCCCTCTGATAAATCTGTCACCCAAATGTTTTCTTGTTCTGTAAGAGATTAAGGATGTGGATAGCTGATTCAGGTCTGGGATCCAAGCACCCTCAAAGGTAGGACCATTTTAGTTTAAAGTCAGCTTGGTCAACATAGTGCCAGACTAGACAGGGACATACTAGAAACTACGTCTCACAAAAGCAACTAATCAAAACGAATCTTTCAGTGGTCACATCACTACTCAACTGCCTTAATTGCACCGGAGCCCACTTAACAAACTCCATGAATCAAAGGTCTCTAAGGAAAAGTGGTGATGTGGGATTTCCTCTATATGCTGTGATTGCCATTAATAAATAAAGAAACTGGTTTGGACCTATAGCATGGCAAAACTTAGTTAGGCAAGGAAAACTAAACTGAATGCTGGTTGGAAGAAGATAGAGTCAGAGAGAAGCCATGTAGCCCCACCAGAACCAGACAGAACTTTACCTGGTGAGCCATAGCCATGTGCCGATACACAGAGTATAGAAATGGGTTAAATTAATATGTAAGAGTCAACCAATAAGAAGCTAGAACTAATGGGCCAAGCAGTAATTTAATTAATACAGTTTCTGTGTAATTATTTTGGTTCTGGGTAGCCAGGATGAACAAGCGGCCTTCTTCCAACAGAATGGTTACATCCCCCAGCATTCATTAATATTGTTTTGCGCTTTAGTATATATGAACTGGTAAGAGAAAAACGAGAGAAGAGAATCAGGCTGAAATAATAGCAGCCATTAATTTTCGTTTAAATTGGCAAGTTTAAGATGAAGGATGGACTTCAAGGAGAGGTTAGCAGAATCAAAATGGAGTGTTCTACAGATTCCAGATGCACAGGCATAAATAAACAGGCAACCAAAACACTGATGAAAATGATATTAACAACTTCTTTGACTTTTCTTCCTTATTTCCTTCATCCTTACCTCCTTCTCTTTCTTTGTTCTTCCTTCTCTCCCTCTTTTTATCCTGAGTATCAGTCTTGAATAGATATGAGCTATCCCTGGAATTTGGTGATGTCCATGATTGTATGATTTCAAGCAGAATGATATAATTTTGTATATTAATGTACACTCCCACTCTACTTTAATGACTGACAGAGGTGTTCCATTGATGAATGATTTCTATTCTTTCAAGTTAAGTACTTCTTCTGAAGCCCTGTAATCAGTGAGCAACATTCTTTTTCAGTGCTTGAGCCTATTGTAGTCAAATAAGTTACATTAAAAAGATAATGGTGCCAAAATGTCCTACATTCTTGTTTCTGATTGGTATTTCAAATTTAAAAATGAATTACAAACTCTCTTGCATCATTTAGGGCAACAGTTTTACATATAACGTGTGTGTGTGTGTGTGTGTTTGTGTGTGTGTGTGCACATGAGCATGTATACATGTGGCAGCATGTGCATGCATAGAAGAGAGGGAAAGAAGGAGAGCAAAGGCGAGATAGGGAGAGGAGGAGAAGGAAAGAGAGAGAGCTATGATACGTAGGGTGATAGGGTGATAATGATCTCAGCATCTCATAAACTATATTAGCTCTGCTTTCATGCATGAGAAACATCCATTCCAAAGAAGTCTAAGAGACCTCCAACATGATATGTTACTGTCATTTGCACTTGTCTGTCCAGCAGAACTTGAACGTAAGGCCAGTTCTACTGTTGATGAAACTACATGCTTCAGACACAGGGACTGAAGGAATTGAGCTGGAACTGACCTGAGGTATCATCTTTGAGTACCGGTTTTCATAGAACAGTTCTTGTTCACTGCCAAAAGAGAAAACCAAAGAATAGTTTGACCCGTTGTGAAGCCTGCAGAGCACAGTGATGTACAGCCTGGCTAAATATCACCAATTGAGCAATAGGGGCACTTTTATCTTGAGCAGTAACCAAGAGCTGTCTAACTCTATGTAAAGCATTCTTGGGAATAGGGAATTCAAGCCTTGTATTGCACACCTAGCTAACTAACCATGGCGACAGAGGTCACCGACTCTAGAGATAAGCTTACTACTGCCATTTTCCTAAACCAATATAATTTCTTACTTTAAAAACATCCATGTACTCACACAGGACATAAGGATAACCCTTAGTCTTCAGCAAAGAACCTTCTTTTAGCAACAAATTGACACTATTACAAAGGCTCAAAGCTTATAAAAATACAAAGAACATATTAGAGTGATGTGCTCAACTCTAATTGATAACGACCACAATGGAAACATCTACACGTGATGCTCAGAGGCCATTGTGGAAGTTGCAGGAGAAAGAAGATAGATTGTAAGAACCAGAGGAACAGGATGTCTTCTGTGATATAGTGTGTTCTAGACATGACAGGGAAGCTGCTACATGAAACTTCACAATAAAATGGTTTCTTAAGCAAGGCTGATATAATGAGAATGCCTAATGGTGTGCTAGTGTGGTTGGGGGACACTTCATAGTTCTCAACTTAGATGAAGTGCTACAGGCATTCAAGCACTGCCGGGTGAGAGATAAATAGTTTTCTAGTGATGATTCCCCAATAAGTTATCCACGCCTAAGGAGTCAGTTGCAAACACATATCCACACTAGCAACATTGAATGGACTCACTGGGCTATAGATGGATGGACATATAATAGATGTACATGATAAATAAAATGAGGCTGTGAATTTGAGAGAGAGAGAAAAAATGGGGTATTGGAGAAATTGGAAGAGAAACACAATGACATGCCATGATGTAAATACAGAACTCATGTATAACATTTTGAATAATTTAGATAAATGGAATTACAGCCATGGCTTTCTGAGAAACATTGGTTGGAGAAGAAAAGAGTTTTCAAGGTGTTTCATCATAGTTTTTAACTATGTATTTTCCTTCTTTTTGAATGTGTATTTAAAAGATTTGTCTCACAAGGTCACTCCTATGTTAAATTATTTCCAGTTACTTGTAGATATATTTTCACTGTCTGTCAAGACTGAACACGTATGTACAAAGTTCTCAATGATGGACCATAGACTTTCAGTAAGACCAAAGCAGTTTCTTGGGAATGCAAAATTTCTACTTCTCTCCCAAAGATACTAACTTGAGAATTTGATGGGAAAGCCACACAGAAACTTTTCATAAGCTTGTCTCATGAATCTAGCTGAAATTTGAGAATGATTTTGTAGTTTCAGAAGCAGCCATTGGACATACTGTGACCAAAAGTGCTTCGGTTAAAACTTGTGTGATTTTTGTTTTATTTGATTTTGTTTCAATTAGTTTCAAAATCTCTGCCTATGGTTTCCTTCTGCTACTGATAAGGCAACATGTATCATTATCCTGAAAGTGCAGAGCACTGCAGAAGATGAAAGACCCTGAAGATGAATATGGGTCATTTTGCTTTGCTAAATTTTTTTTCTAGTTGTACTGTGTTTCTGAAGGAAAAAAATATCAGCAGCATTATACACAACCAAACTTTTAAGTTAACTTTCTAAGGTTGTCAACGATATTAAGAGGTTGTTTAATTAGATTTTATGTCATGACAAAACAAGGAAATAAATTTCAAAAAAATGACTGCTGGAGATAATAAAAAATTATTGATATAAAAGATAGATATTATAGTAAATTTGAATATCAATATTATGAAAGCTACACATTTTAATTTAGGTGTATTGCCTTAAAATATATTCATGTGGATTTCACTGCATGCTTTGCAACTTTTTATTCCATATGGGTAGTTGCTTGGATCTCATTATTTTATTTTAATATATGCTGTTGTTATCAAGTTCAATTGTGCCTTTTTAATTTTATATATTTTCATATCTATCCATCTCATTCTTTCATGATCACTGCTCTCATGGAAGTTTAGTACTCCCCTTATGAAAAATGCCTCTTTACTTTTTCTAATAATCCACTGGATTATAAATTATTAAGGTCAGAAAGAAATAGAGAGAACTTTGTGGTTGGAAAGAAAATGGACCCCATAGACTTATAGGGAGTGGTACTATTTGGAGGTGTGGCCTTGTTGAAGTTGGTTTGGCAGTCTTGGAGGAAGTGTGTCACTGGGGGGTGGGCTTTGAGATCTCAGATGCTCAAGCCAGATTCAGTGTGGGATTCTCTTCCTGCTGCCTGCTTGGTGGTCTGGATGTAAAACTCTCAGCTCCTTCTCCAGCACCATGTCTGTCTGAACGCCATTATGCTTCCCACAATGATGATAAAGGACCAGACCTCTGAAACTATAGCCAGCCCCAATTAAGTGTCAATTGTGTATCCATTGGCCTTAGGCTCTTTCTATATCTCTTTCTCCCCCTTCATCTAATAGAGAGTACCATCTTAGTGTCTCTTAGCTTGATGCTACATGCAAATTCCAGTGTGTGTCCACAAAGCTCATAGCTAGTAAAGACTTCAGAATCTAGTGATTTTGAACATTTTTGTTGTATCAATTTTTCATTTAAAAATTTACTTTTGAAAAATGTCATTTCTTGCCTATTACAGAACCAGTGTTTTGCCTTGTTTTATCACTTCTGAACTGTTTGAATAGCGTGCATATTTTCCACACTAACATCTTATTGGCTGTATGACTTACAAGTTCCCTAATAGTTTGTAGATTGTCTGTACACTAACATAAGTCCTGACTGTGGTGTAGAAATCATACCAGACTCTCTTTTTGTTTTGATATTGAAGTCAAATCCAAACAGTAATTTGTCAGACCAATGTTGTGTACTATTCCTTCTCTTTTAGTAACTTTATAGTGTATGCTCCTGGATTTGAATATTTATTTCATTTTTATTGATATTCTCATAAGATTATTAAAAGAGAGTCCAATTTTGTTCTTCATTTGTATAGTCAGTTTTTTATCATCATTACTGAAGTTATTTTTTGATGATGAATTTAAATTTTTATGGTATCCCTTTTAGGGTCCTCCTTGTTACCTAG
>JAQHUG010000449.1:1040816-1068197 GCA_028555095.1 Dicrostonyx torquatus | reverse complement strand
CAACCTAACAAACAGAAACAAACAAACAAACAAAACAAACAAAGAAAAGATATACCATATACTCAGGACTAGTGTGAAAAAGTATAATATGATCTGATTCCAAACTGTGCTGCCAATACAATACTATAGTAAATAAAAGACATGATATCAAGAAAACACGCATGCACACACACACAGACACACACACACACACACACACACACACACACGAAGAACAGAATAGAAATCCAGAAATTCAAGCACACATTCTCAATTGATTTAGGAAAATAAATCACTACCAAGGGCACACACACATACACCGCCTAATTTGTACTTCTATCACAGTTATATGTATTTTTTTCAAAAACTGAACATTTAGTGTCATTTTATGCTGGAGTCGACAGTAAGAGGAGAACAAAATAGACACAAACAACAAAATACTAGGAAAAAGAAAATTATTGTCTGAATAAGGAATACTGTTTTCTCTTTTTGTATCACTAGATTTCTTAATTTTCTCCAAATTAAGTCCCACTGCTACAAATTTCCCCTTTTTTTTCTACCACCTGCCTTTAGACATACACTTTTCATATTACATTGTGGAAAAGTCATTATAATATGTTAAATCGTAGAAATATCTCAAACTTTGTGCCTTTTCTTTTGGTTCATTATTTTCACCTTGCTAACTGAAGGACATGATAAGATAAATAAGAAAGATACAGGGCTTGGCTATAGTTCTATTACATGCAACCACAGGAAATACAGGCCTAGCCATTCTTTTTATTATAATATAAAAATTATATTATTATTATATATAATATAATATAAAATTATATTATTACCCACCTATTACCTCATAGATATTTTATAAATTTTTTATAGTGTGATAGTCCTTGCTTTGGTATAATAAATCCTGTGAGTTGAAAGCAATAGTCACACTTTCAGAGAAAGCAGAATTGCCTGCAGATATGGACTTTTCTATGGCCGCATAGCAAGTGAGTGATAGAAGTGGATTCAGTATGAAGAATCCTATACCAAGGCTCACACTTTTCCTTTTCACTATGGTATTTCTCTAGTGTTTTTGAAAGAAAACTCAGTTTTTCATTAAGGATTTTATTAGAGTATTAGGGGAAATTTCACAATTTCTATGAGAAAAATGGTTGGAAGATTAGAGGTCTTTCTATAGTTAAGACAGCATATATTGACCCATGGAGCACATAATCCTGAGGAAGAGTATG
This sequence comes from Dicrostonyx torquatus, assembly GCA_028555095.1. NCBI lineage: Eukaryota > Metazoa > Chordata > Mammalia > Rodentia > Cricetidae > Dicrostonyx > Dicrostonyx torquatus. The sequence continues at coordinate 1,066,983 of JAQHUG010000449.1, read as the reverse complement.
TTGGGAAAGGTGGTTGAGTAATGAGATGTTCTTGCAATGTATTATTTGGTAGATATTGGAAACATAAGAATGAACCTGCAGTTAATAAATACAGGTTTTAAGAGCCACTACCTGAAGGTTTGCATGGCAGTTCAGCCTATAACAGCTTCATGTCTGAGCTTGAAGACATGGACTTGGTCTTTTGAACCATAAGGTAGGAGAAAGAGCCCACACCCACAAGTTGTACTTGACCTCCATAAGTGCATGGTAGTACCCATGGATTCAGAAAAATTAACAGATGTAATTAAGAAAATTAACTGCAAATATAATTTAAATTGTTGATATAAGAAACCCATGATGGAGCTTGAAACATCTAGAGAACAGGGCCTGAATGTTTGATTTTTCTCACTAATGTCAACATTAGTATAATAAGCCTTATTAAATAAATGAATATTCTGGAATGGGAGATAGAGATTTTATATAAATACATAAGAAAATAATACTACCACAACTAATATTGAAATTCTATTATAATTTCTGAGCCTGGGAGTTTATTTCTTTGAAATGTTCTAGTGATCTCAACAGTGGACAAACTACCTTATCATTTATGGAGACATTGACTGGGGTCATGTTTCATTTTTGTATTTAAAAAAGTAAGAAAAGGATAATGATTTTGTAAGTTTATAAGAATCAGTTGCAAATCCATCATCATTAGTCTTAGAAGAGACTTAATGTGTTCGATTTCCTGCTGTGTGTCAGAAATACCATCTGTGCAGGAGAATTCAGTAATATTTTGATAATTGTTCTCACTGATTGTGTTACATATAAATTCAACTTGAGTTTCTACTTTGTTATTATTTCTTAGCATATCTTATATGGATTAATTATTTTAATCATCTTAAAATAACTTGAAACTGTCATTTAAATTAGTACAAATTTTCCTAAATTCGATTAGTTCCCACTGGTCCTGTGATAGTTTTATTGAGTTTGTATTATTCTGACATTATAAGACCATGGGAATCTCAAATCTTATCTAAGTGGCTGAATATTTAATCAGATTTTCCTTTTGTTGTCCATTTATCTTGAGATATTAAGAATAAAAATGAGGAGCTACACAATGGACTGAAACTCTCATGAAGCTTCCTCTACTCATAGAAAACATAAGAAGGAAAAGAAAAACAGAGAGATATCAGACTTTTAAAGTCATTTTATTGAGTTTGTTCTTTGTCAATTTCATATCTGTATGCAGTACACTCTAATTATTATATGCCAACTCTATTTATATTTTTCATGTTTATTATCACCATTTCCTTTTCAAAGAGGATTCTGGTTGACAGAATTATGCCATGATCCCACCTTACTGTGGAGTTAGGCTAAGAAATAATTATTAGGAGAGTTTCTTTGAGAGTGTGGTGTGGCATTTGATACTTAAAAGGTGTAATGGACTTAAGTTTAAAGTAAAAACCAGGAAATATGTAATATCTCACGTCAAAAACATTTTTGGAAAGATTATATATCCAATTCTCACCAGTAAAGTGTGCTATAATACTGCTTGCCAAAGACAGCAGGGTTGGGGAGGTTCTAAGCTGCTTTGGAACTCTTGGAGTCAACAGCCGTGGGAGAGCAGCTAGAAAGACAAACTGGAACAGAAACCTGAATGGGTCTTCAGAGATTACCTGATTTATTTGGGACCTGGACTAGTCTAAAAGATCCCCATGTGAATCATGAATTATTGCTCATGAAAAGAAGTTGATAACCCCAAATGTCACCCTTCCACTGAGGAATTTTTTTTAAAAGGTGCATCCTAACTCTAAATTCTAGCCATGAAAGGAAGCATTTTCGAAGCCGGAACAGTAATTGTAAAGAAAAACATCAAACATTTGAATCCTGCACTTAAAGTGATGTGAATTCTGTCTGAGATTGCAATCTTTTAGGTTTTCACAAATTTAAATTATGTAAACAAAAGAAGTTCATAACATTAAAACTGTATATTAACCTTGCAAAGCGAGCAAAATCATACTTTGCTTTTGTGAGTTCCATGTCTCTGAAGTGCTAATGTACTGGTTGAAGTTTTGTTTTTCTAATTAAGATCTGTGTTTTCAATGTACTGTTGCTTGTATAAAACTGGAAGTATGTGCTTGTTATTTTTAACTGTTCTTTCACAAATGTGCTAAGTAAACATAGAAAAATCTGTTAATCTCTATGTCTTCAATGTACTATTTTGAAATCCTTACCCAGAGAAACCCAGGCATGTGTAATAGCTTTAAGAATCCCAAATAACCACACACTAATGTATGTTAGTCATCAAAGTATCTTCAGTTTTATTATGATCTTTGAAACCTATGCTCAAAAACTCAAAACATTGGGGTGGCAACTTGGAAGTTGTTTATTTAGCCACCATCCTCAATGAAGAATAGATAAATGTGGAAAAATATAAGAGTTTAAGGAACAGAAACGATGTCTTTGGGACATGTAAAGCCCCTCACATTCTGGAATTCCTCGCAGTTGAGGTTACCATGTAAGAGCTACACAAAGTTGGGCCTCACCAGTTGCCTCAGAAATATAACCACTGGTAAAGTGCCCATTTTCCAGTAACTCTCCACTCATATTCATGCAAACAATCATTAGTTGGGTTGCATGCACGTGTGCACATGCCAGAACACACACACACACACACACACGCACACACACACATGCACACACACGTAGAAGAGGGATTTATTAAGAGCAAGTGGTTACTTTATGGGATAAAGGAAGAGGGAGATGAAAACAGTAATGGGTGAAACCTACTAAAATTAATTTTAGAAATGTAAAAAAATAAAAAAAAGAGGAGGAAAATATGAAATTGTACTGATATTAATTTTATGACTGGATGGTTACTCAGCTTTCCTTCACTACAACAAAATACCTGGAATGGTTTGTTGATGTGGGAGTCCCCTTTGTGTGTTGTTGTATTGGTTAATGCATAAAGAAACTGCTTTGGCCTGATAGGGCAGAACTTNTTTGATTTGATCTTTCTATAACTGCCTGAACTGTAAGATTGTGTAGCATACCTGCAACATTCTTAATATTATTATAAGCAAAAAACTGTTTATTTTTTAAAGATATATTCTGAATCATTGTCTGTCTTTATTTGTGCAGGTATACTATGATAGCTATAACTTCTAATAAATGTGTGATTACCAATTCAGCATTTTCCAAATTCAATGCAGTTTCTCCTTGAAACCTGAATAAATATCAATAGTGTGGCATACATATTTTAATTTTCCAGATTCTACAAATTGGAACACATTCATCTGCCAGATTTCATTCCTTTGAGTACCGTTTTGGGTTACTTCCTGCAGTTAGTGGTATTTGGTTATATAAAGAACAAGTAGGACATCTCCTTATAATCTTCTTAGCTCGTTGTCATGTAATAAAATACACTTTTGTAAACCTTTGCTATTGACATGATTTTTTTTGTGTGTGAAATTTTGAGAACTTTAGCACATTTCCAATCAATAATCAATCAATTTCTGCATTGCCTTGTGCTATCAACTTGGCAGACCCATATGGAATTGGATGTGATATATATATATATATATATATATATCCCATTCCTGATTTTTTTAGGCTGAATAAATAATGAAGTCAATTCTGTATCATCTGTCATAAGTTCAGCAGTTCCAATATGCAAAATAACTTTCTGCACATTGTGAATCAGTAACTATATTGAGAGGTTCTTTAAAATATCTTACTACTATGAGAAATACATATAATTTTGTCTTTTGGACGAAATAATAAGGGCTTTGTTACACTTTACTTAAATCTTCTGATCTGTAATATGCTTTCCCTGATTTATTTGTGTCAGTATAGAATGTATTGGCTCCAATTATGGGTATGTCATATACAATGTGGGGAAGGATTAAATTATCTCTCTTTATACATGTAATTCTATTGCTTTTGGGATAGTTGCTATTAATCTCTTCTAAAAAAATAGTCCAAGCTCTTTGCCAGGGTTCATTGTCTTCCAATAATTTGTTAATTTCATCATTAGCAAAAGGTAATATAATTTCTGCTGGGTCTATTCCTGCTAATAGATGAAGTCTCAATTTTTTTATAACTATTTCAGAGACATTTTCACATAAGACTTTAAATTTTTACTTGGTTTATGTGGTAAAAAGATCCATCTAAGATATTATCTTCCCTCTGTATTAAAATTTGTATAGGGAATATTTTGATGTGACCAGAATGCAGCTAAGATTCGAATCCACATGATCCATATGGACCTCCTGCGATTTTTCTTCAATCAAAGTCAATAATTTTTCAGCTTTAGCTGTTTATTCTCTGGGACAATTTAAGTCTTTGTCATCATCTAAGGTTTTATTTAAATTAATTATTAGATCAGGTGTTATTCTAGAAGTGGGCCATATCTCCTGGCAATCTTTCAAAGTCATTGAAAGTTTGCAACTGATATCTGCTGATTTCTTATTTTTCTTTTCTAATTTTCTGTAAATGTATCTTGTAACTAGATAATTGATAGAGTCTATTCTTTCTAGTTTTTTCAGGAACAATTTGTAAGCCCCAACTAGGTAAAACTTTCTTTACTTTTTCAAACATTCCTTCTAAAGAGTCTACATTTGAATCAGATAGCAAAATGTGATCGATGTAATGGTAAACTATAGATACAGGAAATTGCATAATATATAATAATATATTATTTCCAGTGCTGACTTACAAAATATTGGCACAGGGTGAGGCTATTTATCATTCCCTGTGAAAGTCCCTCTATTGATATCTCTTAATAGGCTGAGAATTTTAATAAGTAGACATTGTGAAGGCAAATTTTTCTCTGTCTTTTTTTGTAAAGCTAAAGTGAAGAAATAATCTTTAAATCAATAACTATAAGAGGCCATCTTTTCCACAATAGGGAAGGCAAATGAATTCCAGATTGTAAAGGGCCCATTGGTTGAATTGCTTTATTAACGGCTCTTAGATCTGTCACCATTCTCCATTTTTCAGATTTCTTTTTAATAACAAATACAGGGGATTTCCAAGGGCTTGTTTATTTTTCAATATGAGCATCTAGTTGTTCCTGTACCAGCTGTTCTAAAGCCTGCTATTTCTCTATTGTTAAAGGACATTGTTTAACCCATATTGGTTAATTGGTTAACCATTTTAAAGGTAGAGTCATTAGTACCTCGAAGATTTGTTAGTTGTTTTGTGTTTTTGAACAGCTTGAATGGTTGGTGACTTTTTTTTTATTATTATTATACCATACATTATTCTTCCCAGAAACATGAGTTGGTGAGGTTTCAATTCTGAGACTGCAGGAATGTTAATCTGTGTATTCCATTCCTGCAACAGATCATGACCCCAAAAATTCATTGCTATACTAACAACATTTGGGTTCAGCTTTCCTTTATGTCTTCTGGCCCTGTGCATTCATCACATCTTGTGCTTTCTTTTACTTGAGATAGTGTTGTAAATAGGGGAGAGGTGTGGGATTGTGTGTTCCCAGTGCCTGGCTCCCAGCCTCCAGCTGCTGGCCCGCTCAGCCGCTGGTTGCTTGTTTATGCCCGAAATAATCACATGAGAACTATATTCATTTAAACTCTGCTTGGCCCATTATCTCCAGCCTTTTCTTGGTTAGCTCTTATATCTAAACTAACCCATTATAAAAGTCTGTGTGTCACCACAAGGTGGTGATCTTACCGGACGATTCTAAGGTACATCCATCTGCTGCGGGAGCCTCATGGTGACTGGCTCTGACCCAGTCTTCTTCCCAGCGTCCTCTTCTCTTTTCCCTGCCTATCTAAGTCCTGCCCTATAAAATGGCCCAGGCAGCTTTTTTATTTAACCAATCAAAGCACAGAAATAAAGACAGACCCTCCTACAAGATAGGGTTTTAGTTCCTAGGAATTTAACATCTGCCTCCTGAAGAGGCCAATTTGGATGCCAAGATTCTGGAGTAATACTAGTCACGTACATACACATACTGTGTCCAATAATCCTTCAATTACAATGGTATTTATTTGTATGCTCAGTTTTAGTCTCTGGTCATTTGTAGAAGACTGCCTAAATATATGTTTCTTGTTTTCTATTGGAATTTTTGATTCATCCTCCATGNAATTTCTGTGTGGTTAGTTTGGGGCTAAGCTAGCCAGGTAACCAGGAGGAACAAGCAGCCGGCTCAACTGCAACAATGTGTATAAGACAATAGGTTGAATATGATTCACAGTTCTACAAGCACCCTTGATGTGGGAGAAGAGGTAGAAATATTCTTTTTTTTTTCTGTCATAAATAATTCTTTTTTATGTTTCTTTTTTATTTCAATTTTTAAAAGAGAAAACAAACTACCTTTTTTTATTACCAATCCCAGTTCCCATTTCCTCTCCTCTTTCCATTCCTTCCACCTCGCTCCCTCAACCCGACTACCCATCCACTCAGAGAAGGTAAGGCACATTGGTTTGGGAAGGTCCAAGAACCTTCTTACTATACCTAGACTAAAAAGTTATCTATCCAAAGAGAATGAGCTCCCAAAAAGCCAGTAAAAAGAGTAGAGATAAATTCTGGTGCCAGAGTGGTTGAAGAAAGTTGCATTTCCATCAGCAATGGAGGAGTGTTCCCTTTACTCCACATCCTCTCCAGCATAAGCTATCATTGGTGTTTTTGATCTTAGCCTTTCTGACTGGTGTAAGATGGTATCTCAGAGTCATTTTGATTTGCATTTCCCAGATGACTATGGTTGTTAAACTCTTAACTGTCTTTTGACCATTTCAGATTCTTCTGTTGAGAATTCTCTTATTAGTTCTGTACCCCATTTTTTAATTGAATTATTTGGAATTTTGATGTCGAATTTCTTGAGTTATTTATTTATTTTAGAAATCAGTCCTATGTCTGCTGTTGTGTTGATGAATATCTTTTTCCATTCAGTAGGCTGCCTTTTTGTTTTATTGACTTTGTACTTTGCCAGAAGCTTCTCAGTTTCAGGAGGCCCCATTCATTTCCTGTGCTCTCAGTGTGTGTGCTACGGGTGCTTTATTTAGGAAGTGGTCTCCCATGTCCATGAATTGAAGGCTACTTCTCACTTTATCTTCTATCAGGTTCAGTGTGGTCAGATTTTTATTGAGGTCTTTAATTCATTTGGACTTGAGTTTTGTGCATGGGGATACATATGGATCTATTTTCATTCTCCTACATGTTGACATCCAGTTTTGCCAGCACTTGTTGAAGATTTCTTAAAAATGCTTCCTTTATTCCATTAGATTCTCTGTCAAATCAGGTGTTCATAGGTGTGTGGATTAATATCTGGGTCTTTGATTTGATTTCAGTGGTCAACATGTCTGTTGTTATGCCAATACCAGGCTGTCTTCATTACTGTAGTTCTATAATAGAACTTGATGTGAGGAATGGTGATGCCTCCAGAAATTCCTTTATAGTACAGGATTGTTTTGGTTATCCTGAGTTTTTTGTTTTTCCATATGAAGTTGATTATTATTTTTTCAAGGTCTGTGAAGAATTGTGTTGGTATTTTTAATGGGGATTGCATTGAATCTATAGTTTGCTTTTGGTAGGATTGCCATTTTTAATATGCTGATCCTTCCTATACAATAGTATGGAAGATCTTTCCATTTTCTGGTATCTTCTTCAATTTTATCTTCAAAAAAATTAAAGTTCCTGTCGAACAGGTTTTTCACTTCTTGATTAGTGCTACTGCAAGATATTATATGTTATTTGTGGTTATTATGATGGGTGATGTTTCTCTGATTTCTTTCTCAGCTTCTTTATCATTTGTATATAGGGTACTATACTTTCAGGGACAATTTCTATAATTCATTATTAGAATTATCTTTTGGGCCCTGGATACATTTTAAAAGTAACTGGTCAATATCCATGTCCACAAATCAAAAGAGAGTAGATTCTAACACATTCTATTATCTCCCAAAACAAAACAAAACCAAAAAAGACCTTGAGGGTCAATGATTAACATACAGGCCTTTGAGGATGACCTTAAACTTCCAAATAATAGACACTATTCAAACATTAATACAGAAATAGCTCTTTGTTAGGTGTAAATTATTTTTTTTCACTGCCTGATGTGTTTAGTTAATTAAGTAAGAGTATAATGCCAGACAATAAATCTTTGTTTCCCTCTGAGGTTTTTTCCACATAAAAACATAAGTAAATACAAGGTGAAAGGGGTAGTAAAGATAAATTCATCTCAAATGCACCCCAGAATATTTCACCACTCCATAACTGTTCTAGTAAATTAGTCATTTCTTAAAAACAAAAGAAGTGATGTTAAGCATTGAGGAACTCCACAGCAGTGTGGGAGAGCCTATTAACTGATAGTTTAGAAGATGTCATCAGGCATGTGTATGAAAATCAAAGCCTGGAGAGCAGTAGCACAGCACAATTATCTCGAGACCCCTTTCTCCTTTAATTCTCTCAGATTTGAGGAATCTCAATGGTATTGTAGAAATGATTACAGCATATGATACTATTTAACAGTCAGCTTTCCTGAATTAGAATTGCTGGTTTGTCATTTAATCTTACCCTTTAATACAGTACAGGATTCTCAAAGCCAGTCATGCAGATTTAATTTTTTTCCATACTCCCTACACTTTTTTGTAGCATAGGTATCTCTCGCCTAGGACATTATCTAAACCAGGATGCTCCAACTGTGATTGCATGACTATTTGTACCAGTGTCCCCTGTAAACATCTTGAAAATGCTGCAGCAGGGAACATGATCTGTCACTGTAGTTTGACTTGTGGTGTGTGTGTGTGTGTGTATGTGTGTGTGTGTGTGTGTGTGTACTTATGCAGATGCCAGAGAACAATCTCATGTGCTGTTCTCAAGAAGTGTCCTCCTTGTTTGGCAAGACAGAATCTCTCAGAGACCTCAAATTTATTAAGTGGGCTACAGTTGTGGTTAGTGAACTGCAGGAATCCAATTGTGTGAAGCAAAATGTCCAGGTTTTTTTTTTTNATTAAGGTTATCATGTTCAACAGCGTGAATCCTTTCAGATAAAAACTGTATTCTTCGTAATAGTTTCTCATTCTGCACTCTGCTATCAGACCATTTCTTTAAGGATATAACATGAAGAACAAAGCTAATAGCCACCATGAACACAAAACATATATGTATTAGTTAACATGCATAGAATTTCATCCATGGTAGAAACAAAAAGTTTCTTTTTTAAATTCCTGAATGATGATATTGTCTGCCGTTATCTTGGAATTGGCTGACAATTTTTAGATTTATTAATCAAATTAACTCATCACCATTATAATTTTCAGAAAAAAATTGCTGTAGATGTAATAATCTTGAGTGGCCAGCAGGTGTCACTGTTGAGGCAGTAAGGCAGGTCCTAGATCATTGCCTGAAGTATCTAAGACTTAGACATACTATCAAATTCAGTTAATTACTTAATATCAACACATTAGCATATGGGGGTTTTAGTTGGGCAGAATACCAAGGAACCCAGAGCTTACAGACAGTCTCAAGCTGGGAGGTTACTGGCTGAAGCTTGGACGAGGCATTCGTAGATCTGAACTGGGAAGACAAGCCTGGGTTCCAGGTGCGCTTGGTCTGGTCTGAGCAGGCCTGGCAGAAGTCAGAGAAGCTGTGGAAGAGTTGATGCAGAAAGCAGCGGGTGGAAGTAGCAGGTTGGATCAAGCCACATGGGTGCATGCTGGTGGAAAATTGCCAAATTGCATCATGTACCAAACGAACCAAACCTTGTGCAGCTACCAAAAGTGATAGTTCAGCTGTGGAGAAGTAGCTCAGTTGCATGGGGTTGGAGAAGGCCATAGGGGCCTGGACAGGACCCAGCACGTTGGTACCAATCTGTTGGGTGCAAAAGAGTTCCACAATAGCCCAGAATAGAGTATAACAAAACTTTATTGATTGGGGATAAACTCACAGAAAGGGCTGCAATCTGCAGTCTTCTACATATGCTGGGAACTAGAAACAAATCCAGCAGCCAAGAGGCCTGAACGCTTTTTGTCTGTATTTATAGTACATGAGGCCACTTCCAAAGTGGGCTGGTATCTTAAAGGCTATTGGCTGAAGGACTTCCTACAGCATTTGACTTTGGTAGCATGCAAAGTACCTTCCAGTACCCTGAACACTGGCTGGGAGGGTTGAAGGCTCTAGGGGAGCACCATCATGACTTGGCTGTGTTCATGAGTTGTGTAGGTGCTGTTTTCAGCTATAGGTCCTTACAGTCAGATTGAGGAGAACAAGCAATGGCCTTGACAATAAACAGGATTTTGGAAATTTCACATGGGGCCCATTTTGTATAAAAACTCAGGTGTAACTCACTCCTGACACCAGAAACTTCCATGGGTGACAAGGGATATCTATTTAAGGTTACATCTACCCCTTATTTGTTGGTGACATTGAGATCACCTTTATACATTTAGATATTTTAGGAAGCTTCTATTGTATTAGGTTTTCAAACAAACCCTCAAATGACCCTCAATGTAAGTTCTTCCTCCCAAAAGATCTTTCATCCTCTTCATTCCTTTTCTTCCCCTTTTGATCCTCATATCCCATCACCCACATTTGTAACATGAGGGCTGGCTCGTTGGGGTTACTGTCCTNAGTACTCAGAAAGCTGCATCAAGAGGATTAATATTTCAAAGATAGCCAGGTTTATCTGGGAGAGCTTGTCTCTGATTAATTGATTAAATCGCCTCTCCACATACCATTCATGTTACAGTTACCATTGCTTATAAGATTCAGCTACACTTGCTTCCTTTCTGTTAGTTAAATACAACAAAGAATTCCAAATCTATGGAATTTGTCTTTTCTTCTGCATATGACATAACAGTGGTTTGTTCATGTCTGTGTATCATAGCTCAAACTCCTCCAATCATCACTGAAATGTCATCCTATGAACACATCTTCTATGCAAGTAGAAAGCATTTAAAATAATCATTTTAGAAGCTATATGCAATATTAGGCCAAAGTATGCATTTGGATCTACAATCACTATTTGTGGGCAGAGAACTTTGTATGCATTCTTATTTCTGTATCACATAATACTATTGGAACCCTGGACAAAAACCTTTGTGTTTAAATATTAAAAAATAAAATGATCATTTATTTTCCATCTCTTATTTATATTATCACCATAATTTCAGTTTATTAACAAATAGCATCCTAAGCAATAGTATACTCAGTTATTTTTCAAAACACTAGTAATACAACTTAAATCCAACAAGCAAACATAAATCAGTTTCAGATTTCTGGAATGTTCATGACTGGAAAAGATTGACAAGCATAATGATAGATTATTGTAAGTGAGTGGGGTTTTAATAGAAGAGGTCATTTTATACTGAGAAATTAAATCAAAAGCTTTTATGAAAGGATTTGATTTATCTGTGAGATGATGACTCCTTGTGGTTATATATTTTGACATTATTCTAATCATGGAAAAAATCCACTGCCTTTAAGTTGATCTGAGAAAGGACACATACAAAATGCTACAACCCACACATTACCAGAATGATTCCCTAAGTAATGGGTCAGATCAAATTGAGTGTATATATGAATAACCTTGCTGTAGGTTTGTTGGATAAGAGGCTGCTTACAGCATAAACATAATTTTTTAATGTTCTAGGAACTCCAATAATTATATGATTGATCTATACTTTCCGAGCATGAATAAATGAAAACAAAACTCCAATGTGAAATTTCATAAAATATTAATGTTTAAAGAAACAGTTAGCTCTGGCCTGGTGGGTTAATGACAGTGTTATTTCATAGAACAACACGGACCCAACTTCTGTCCAACAAATTTTGAAGAAGACGTAATGTACAAGAGATATTTTTCACCCACAATAAAAATGTTTTTTTTTGAAATCATGAGAATATGGATGCATCATATTAGAAAAGGGCATTATTTAGAGAATTTCACATATGTATACAATGAAATAGAAGTGTCCACCCTCAGTTTTTACTTCAATTGCCCCCTAATACATTCTGACATATTCTCTTACACCTTCACTTCTTCTCATTTTCCTGTTTCTCCTTCTCATCCTCCTTGTTCTTTTCTTTGTTTCTTTTGTTGAAAATTTGCTTCCTGGAATATTTTCTGGTAATGGTTTTCCTTCCCAGAACTATTCTGAGACATTCCCTACCTCCCCTCCCATTTAGATCCACACTTTCTATCTCTCTTTGGAAAACAAATAGACAATTAAAGAACAACAACAATAATAATATAAGGCAAAACAAAAACAAACTGGAACAGGACAAAATTAACAAACAAAGGAACAAGAGTCAAAGAGAAACCAAAAGAAACATACATAGACACAGAGTCACCCATAGTCACAGACACAGAATTCCCATAGAAACACAAAATGGGAAGCCATGCTATATAAAATAAAAAAATGAAAGCTAAAAATTAAATAATAATAAGCCCTGACAAATCAATATGGTCCAAAGAACTTCAAAAATATTGACATTGATTTTGTTTTGTGTTGGCTGTACACTGCTGAGTATTGGGCCTGCCCTTGAGAGTGGTGTGTATTTGTAGCTAAAGTCAGTTGGACAAAACTAAGTTTTCATTTGCTAGTGTCAATCAATTGAAGACAGCATCTGGGTCAGGAACAAGGTCTTGTGTCCACATCATCTTTTAGGACCGGAACCCAAGCAGTGCAGATCCATGAGGGCCCTGTGTTTGCTACCACAGACTCTGTTAGATCATATGTGTGTCTATCTTGCTGTGTTTAGAAGACCGTGACTCTTGATGTCATAATTCTTACAGTCTTTGCTCCCCCCCCCTCTCTCTCTCTTCTGCACTGTTCCTTGTACTCTGAGGGAAGAGATTTGATGATGCCATTTATGACTGAGCATTCAAGGTCTCAGTCTCTGTATATTATTCAATTGTAGGTCTCTGTATTTGTTCAGGTCTATTGCAAGAGTAAGGTTCTCTAATGATGGCTGTGGAAGACAGCGATCTACAGCTATAGCAGGATGTTGTTAGGATTCTTTGTGTTATACCTTTCCTTTAGCAAACAAAATTTGGTTTTCCTCTAAGTCCTTGACCAATCTGAGCCTAAGTACTTGACCACCAAGCAGTGTCAGGGATGAGTTTCATCTCATAAATTGGGGCTTAAATCCAATCAGATATTGCTTGATTATTCCCAGAAGCCTGTGCCACTATTGCATGAGCACATCTTGTAAGCATGTGCTCATTGTAGATGGCAGTGTAGCTAGTTGAGTTAGCATTTACTTTTGATGGTTGGCGTACAAAACAGTTCCACAAAAGCCTGGAATGGAGTATAACAAAGGTTGATTTACTAGGGATAAACTCACAGAAAGGGTAGTGATCCGTAGTCCTCTGTATGTGCTGGGAGCTGTAAATTAATCCAATAGTCAAGAGTCCCATGCATGCTTTTTTTCTGCATNGAACTAAGACTTAACAGCCAATATCTACATATATGCAGATATATACATATTTGTAATTCTTGGTCTCGGTTACCTCACAAAGGATCTCTTTTTTCTAGTTATACCCTTTTACCTGTGAATTTCATGATTTTAATTTTTATAAATGACCGGGGAACATTCCACTATATAAATATACCACATTTTTTTTCTTTATCCATTCACCCATTGAAAAACATATAGGTTGTTTCCAACTTCTTATTATGCATAGAGCAACAGTGACCATGGCTGAACAGGTGGTAGAATGACACATCTTTTGGGTATATGCCCAAGTGTTGTATACCTGGATTTTGAGGAACTATCATACTATTTGCTAAAGATGCTGCCTGTTTTTTAGTGTGTGCCATTGGCTTATCTATCTAAAATCAGGTGTCCTTAGTTTGTGGAATTATTTCTTGATTTTTCACGTCTAGTTCATTTATTGTATATCTGTTTTTATATTAAAACAATGTTGCTTATTACTATGGCTATAATTGTGTTCTACAATTTGAAATTAGGGATAATAATTCCTCTAGTAGTTCCATTAGTCTAGCTTGTTTTTGATATATTTTTCGGATGTCTTGTGTGTTTGTGTGTTTCCATATGAAAATGAAAATTGTCCTCTCTTGACTTGATTTGTGAAGAATTGTTTTGGAATTTTGATGGGAATTGCTTTGAATCTGTAATTTGCTTTTGTAGAGTGGTAAATTTTACTATATTAATCCTCCTGTTCCATGAGCATAGCTGAACTTTGCCTCTCTTGATATATTCCTCAATTTTTTAAATCAATGTCCTAAAGTGTTTATCATACAAAATTTCACTTACTTGGTTAGAATTATTTCAAGATATTTTTAAGACTATTGTTGATAGCTGTTTTTTCCCCTGATTTCTTTCTTAGTTCATTTGTCATTTTATATAGGAAGGCTACTGATTTTTGTGAAATAATTTTGTGTTCTGCTTTTTTGTAGAAAGTGTTTCCAGCTGTAAAAGTTACCTGATGGAAATTTTAGGGTCACTTGTACATATTATCATTTCTTCCTAAATTAGGATACTTTTATTTCTTCTTTTCTTATTTCTATTGCCTTGATCACCTTTAGATGTCTTATTGCTCAGTCTAAGCCTTCAAGTACTTTATTGAATGGATATGGAAAGAGAGTACAATCTTATTTTTTCCTGATTTTAGTAGGAATGTTTTGAGTTTATGACCATTTAGGTTGATGTTGGCTGTTTTATTTTCTGTAAATCATTTCTATTATTTTGAAGTATATGTCTTGTATTATTAGTATCCCCAACACTTTTATCAAAAAGGGGTGTTAGATTTTTGTCAAAGACTTTTTCATCACCTAATGAGATGTTCATGTGTTTTTTTGTCATTCAGTCTATTCAGATGGTGAATCAGTTTAATTGATCTATGTATTTTTTATTATCATTGCATCTCTAGATGAATCCTACTCAACCTTTGTGGATGATTATTTTCTTTTGATTTGTTGTATTTAGTTTGCAATTATTTTATTCAGATTCTATGCACGTATGTTCATAATGGAAACTAGTCTGTAATTCTTTTCTGTTCAATCTTTATGTGATTTAGTTATCAGGATAATTGTAACTTTATTAAAATATTTCTACAATCTTTCTATGGTTTCTATTCTGTGGAATAATTTTATAAACTAAATTTATCTAACCCTGGGATTTTCTTGTTGATGTTGCTGCTGGGTGATTTTTTAATGACTGCTACTGTTTTACCAAGGGTCTTTAGAAATTGCTTATGTTATCCTGATTTAACTTTTTAAAAGGGATATATATTATATATGTGATGTATAATATATATAATCTTCCCCTATCTATCTATCAATCATCTATCTATCATCTATCTATCTATCTATCTATCATCTCTATATCTATAATTATATCTATATCAAGAAATTACCCATTTTCTTCATATTCTCCAAATTGTGAAGTGCAGGATTTTAAAAGAATGCTCCTATGATTTTCTTTATTTCCTTGGTATCACTTGTTATGTTCTACCGTTGATCTCTAATTTTATTGAACTGGATCTTCTCTTTGCATTTTAGTTACTTTGGATAGGGATCATCAATTTTATTTATTTTTCTCAATGAATTAACACTGTTGCATTGGTTCTTGGCATTTTCCCTTGTTTGTTTCTGTTTTATTTATTTCAGCCTTAATTTTGAATATTTCTTGTTGTCACCTCATTTTGGGTGTGATTTCTTATTTTTGTTCCAGATGGAGATTGTTTCTTGGTTAGGGATGGTGTTTTTGTTTAGTGCCCCTTCTTAGCACTCGGGTGCTATGTGCTTGGACCTATGCAGGCCCTGTTCTTGCTGCTATAGTCTTTGTGAATTCATATTTGTCAGTTCCATCATGTCTCAAAAACACTGGTG
The DNA here is from genome assembly GCA_028555095.1 of Dicrostonyx torquatus. Classification (NCBI taxonomy): domain Eukaryota; kingdom Metazoa; phylum Chordata; class Mammalia; order Rodentia; family Cricetidae; genus Dicrostonyx; species Dicrostonyx torquatus. The sequence goes on along the minus strand of JAQHUG010000449.1, from coordinate 1,051,183 downwards.
CCATAATGTTCTCCATCCCTTCAGCCTCTTACAATCTTTCAACTTGCTATTCTTCAAAATTTCATGAGCACTTTAGGGAGGTAGTTGATGGAGACATCCCATCCAGGATTGAGTGTTCCAATGTCTCTCACTCTTTTTCCATTGTACAGTTGGGAAATCTCTGTATTAATTCCCATCTCCTACAAAGAGAAGCATCTATGATTATGGCTGAGAAAGGCACTGATCTCTGGGTATAGCAGTCAATTTAATGCTATTTTCTTTAGCAGAACAAAATTATTATTTTCTCCCAAGGCCCATGGCTTTTCTAACAAGGGTTATTGATTGCCCCAGCAATATCAAGCACAAATTTAATCTAATAAGTGGGCTTTAAATCCAATCAGATAGTTGTTAGTTATTCTCACAATGTTTGTTTCTACTATTGCGCAGGTATAACAGGCAGACAAGTCACCATCATAGACCAAAGAATTTGTAGCTGGGCTGTTTTTTTTTTCTCTTTTGGTATGGTGCAGAGTAGCTCTCAGTATCATGAACACTTAGTTCATAGTAAAGAAGACTCTACTGAGGCACAAGCTTGACGTCTCTGTGTTCAACAAGATACATAAATCCTGTTTTCAGCAATAAGTATTAACATTGCATTATGCATCCTGCAACTCGGCAATAAACAGCCTTGACAATAGCCTGAGCTGTTTTTGATATTTCTCTGGGACCCTTTGGCCAACAACTCAATTACATATAACCCATTCCTAGCACTGGAGGTGTCACTTCATAGCAAAAGGTATCTGGTTGGAGTTTGTTTCCTTCATTATTTGGTGACTATATTTATATTTCTTTTATATTTATTTATTTTAAAAGGCTTCTACCCTAATAGGTTTCTTCATAAACCCTCAAATGGATCTTAGTATTAACTGACCTTCTTTGTAATTTTTCTCTTAATCCCTCTTCTCTTTCCTTTTTCTTTTAATGTTTATGTTTCAGTATATTGACAAATTTTGCATAAAATATATTAATTTAAATATTTTCTAGAGTAATATGACTTAATTTAAAGAGATCAAAGGTTTATAAATAAGAAAGGAAGAAGTCAAATATCTCTATTTGAAGATGATATGACTTTCTACATTACAAAACTTATAAACTCCACCAGAAAACATCTACAGATGATATTTAGATAAAGTATCAGGAAGCAAAATTAATTCAAAAAATCAGTAATTTTCCTGAAAATTTGTGGAGAAAGAAATCAAGAGAACAATATATTTCACAGTAACCTATAATAATAATCTGAGGATAACTATAACCAAAAAAGTGAAAGACTATTTCATTAAAAACTTTAAGATATTGAGGAAGAATATAAAAGATATATAAAATATATAACATATAAAATATAAAAAAGATCTCCCCTGTTCAAAAAGGTATAGGATTAACTAATGATAATGACATCCCGCCATAAGCAATCTTCAGATTCAATGCAATCCTCATCAAAATTTCAACACTATTCTTCACAAGCACAAGAAAGAACAATTTTCAAATTCATATGGAAACATAGAAAATCCAGGATGTCTAAAACAATCCTACATGGTAAAGAAAAATACTGGAGGTATCACAATTCCCAACCTGAAGTTTTGCTACAAAATCATAGTAATAAATATATAGTATTGATGAAGGAACAGATACATTGATGAATGTAATCAAATTAAAGATAAGGAAATAATTTTACATACCTACGGACATCTGAGTTTTGACAATAAATCCAGAAATACATACTGGAAAGTAAACAGCATCTTCAAAAATTGTGCTGGTCAAATTGTATGGCTGCATGTAGAAAAATGCAAATATATCAATATTCATCACTATGGACAAAATTCAACTACACATGGATCAAAAACCTCAAAGTAAGCAAATCTAATAGAAAGGAAAGTAGGAGTATCTAGAAATCATTACTGTAACAAGAGGTGCAGGCTGTGTTCCCAGCACCTGAGAGGGGTGCAGGCCTTTGTTCCATCCCGCCCGGCTCCTGGCCGCTGGGCTAGCTTACATTTGAAATAACCCCATGAAAATTGTATTAATTAAATTACTGCATGGCCCATTAGTTTTAACCTCTTATACATATTAGTTTAACCCATAACTAGTAATCTGTGTATCACCACGTGGTTGTGGCTTACTGGGAAGATTCTAGCCAAAGTCCATCTTGGGTTGGAGAAACAAGGCGTCTGGCACACTTGCCTTCTCCCCTGCTTTCTCTTCTGTATACTCCGCCCACCTAAGGGCTTCCCTATCAAAAGGCTGAGGCAGTTTCTTTATTTAACCACTGAAAGCAACAGAAATACAGAAGGACCCTCCTACACCACATTACCACAGGAAAAGTCTTTCTGCATAGAACACTGACAGCATAGTCTTTAAGAACAACTAATAAATGAGACCCCATGAAACTGAAAAGCTTCTATATGGCAAAGGATACCATTTGCACAAAGTGTCAGGCTACAGGATGGAAAAAAATCTTTACTAAAGAAACATATGACAGAGATTTAATATATAAAATAAGTAAAAACCTGGACACCAAAAAGAAGAAAACCCAACAACAGAAGACAAATGTTTACCATCCGTAGGCATCAGGGAAACACAAATCCGAACTACTTTGTGGCAATGGCCAAGATCAATAAAATAAATAACAGGTCATGCTGTTCAGAATGTGGGTTAAGAGGAACACTTATCCATTGCTTGTGGGAGTGCAAACTTGTACAGCCACTGTAGAAAGCAGCGTGGAGGTTCCTCAGGAATCTTAGACTAAATCTACCACTAAAGACAACTATACTACTCTTGGGTTTATACACAAAGAACTTTATATCCAACTACAGAGACACTTGCTCAAATATGATCTTTGTTGTTCTATTAATAATGATCAGAAATTTGAAATAGACTAGGTGCTCAACAATGGATAAACAAATAAAGAAATTGTGGTATGTTTACATAGGGGATTGCTATTCAGAAGTTAAAACAAAAACATGAAATTTACTGGCAAGTGGATGGAACTAGACAAAAAAAAAATCACATTACATGAGCTAACCCAGACCCCAAAAGACAAATGTGATACATATTCTTTTATATGTAGATATTAGCTTTTAAATCTTCAATAGGAGGTTAGTTATACAGTAAGGACTATGGGAGAAAGTAAGATCTTCCAAGTAAGAGGATACAGAATATATTGCCTTTAAATCTTTATGCCTCCTCTTGCATGATCTTCTCTGAGGCCTCTTGGGAAGAGTGATGTATGTGCATGTATGTGTGTGGGTGTATGTGTGTGCACGTGTGCTAAATAGACCTATGGCCATGATTTTATTTTTGCTATTAATAATAGGAAAATTTTGAATGATGAAAAAATATTTTGAATATTATAACTCCAAGGAAACAGGGCATGAAGTAAAGCAGTGTCAGGTTATAAGAAGATGCTTCTTCTAACTGTTGTTTTCCTGAAAACAAATTGTTGGGGGTATATTTTAGCCTCAGAAGCATTGGGCTTAGATGAAGTTGAACATTTTCAACACAACTCATTTTCCTTAAAACTCACAGAAATTATATTTAAGTTTCCCACTTACTTCCATTTCTGCCTGGATATATACCATTGGTTTGCAAATCTCAGACACAGAAATAAAAAGAAAATGATAAGATAAACTATGTCCCCAATATACTACTTCTGGGCATATAACCAGAAGTTTCTATATTAAAATACAACAGTTTCTGCATATCCATATCCACTGCTGCTATATTCGCAAATTTTGAAATTGGAAATATCCTAAAAGCCTACCAACAGATGAATGGATAATGAAAATGTGGTATATATACAAAATAGTACTTCATTCACCCATAAAAAATAAAATTAGGACATTTTCAGGTAAGTGATGAAAATGGAAAAACAATATAAAGTTAAGAGAATACAGTTCCAGAAAGAAAAACACTGTTGTTTTTCCACTCACATATGGATCTGACTTGAATATATACTTTTAGCCAATGCAGCAGAATGGGGCATGAGGGAGTGTAGGGATATAGAAAGAATAGTAAAGAAAGGCCAGGCTGAGGGTGGAAATTTGTGGCACTCTTGTTTAATTAAACTGATATCATATTAAACTTCCTCAGACATCAATATTTATGTCCATAGATAAAGATCATCAGTTTGAACTGCAGAAGGCTCTCTTTGCAGGAGTAGATAGTGTTGACTTCAGAGAATTATGGCTGCCAAAGATTCATAAAATAAGCAAGTGAATGCTGAGGGCTCAGCCCTAAACAATACATGTATTTAACCAAGTCGGTTAAAGCTCAGGGAACAATAGTGGAGAGAGGGAAGGAAATTCATGAGAGATGGGGTTAAAGACTCAGAAATGATATCCTCTATACTCAATAAGGTCATTGCAATCTTGTGTCATGTGACTATAGCTATTAGCATTGGACCTGCAGGAGGCTGGCTGCATCAACAACCACTCATAGAAAAGGGAGGAGCTGACAGGGTCCCATTGCTTACTGCTAAACAATTTGATGCTGCAAGAATCTCGTAAAGGAGAAACCATTATAATTAGTTGGGTACTCACTGCTAAACCTACTAAACTCCAACTGAAAATGCCAAGCCCGTGAACTCATAGATGTCTCTGGTTAAATTCAGTGTATCACAAAACAAATAGGAACGAACATGAGAAAGAGAGTTTTAGTGAGAAGGAAGATAGACAGGAGAGCCAGAGGGATGGAAAGTTGGTGGTTGGAGAGTGGCCAGTGTATGTTATGTCCCTTTGTGTAAAAACACATTTAATTGGTTAAAAAAGCATTCAGGTACATTTTAGACTGCATAAAATGTTTAATCTTATCCTAAGTCTTTAGATCTTGGAAAATAGGAAATTTATGCACAAACAAGTTAATAAAGTTTAGAATATTGAAGTTGAAAGACCTGTGAAGAATTTCAGGATATATAAATTATATTTGTGATATTAAATTTACTTTCTAACTTCCTAAAATCATGTTGAATCTACCTGATGCAACTATGTAAGTCAAACCCTGTACCTTTTATTGAATTTGAATTATAACAAAGAGGAAAATGTAATCTACACATACTTGAGACTCCATAAATATTTGCCTAAGATGATTCTAGAGATTTAGACTTAAGCTAATATAATTCTCCTGCAATGCTCCAGGTTTCCTTTAACTTGACGTTTCCAATCCATTTCTTGGAGATGATGAGCATCCAGATAGAAAGTGCATAATCAATGCTTCTTTACTGGAAATACTATTACTCTTAAAGTAATAAAAATAAATTATTTTTATTAATAAAAAATAGACATTTTTACTCCTGTAGAAATTACTATGAACATTTTTTAGAGGCTCTACATACTACTGAGTAGCCTTCTGTGCACAAAACACCCACCGTAAACAAAGATTTTCAAAGAGGTCAGTAAAAGAGGCTAAAAATCTTTGACCAGAAGGAGGTCTATGTGTTCAGATCTTAACGGATACATTATTTTTCATATGTGAAATTTTCTAAGGATTCCAGAGTTCTGGCCAATCTTTTATTCATTAAAAAACCTATAATAATATATTACCATAATCACATGTAAAATATTAGGATATATTCATTGACCAGTTAATTTGTAATGCAGTACCAATCTTTGGCTCTATGTGGAACAGAAAAATATCACTTTCACTTTTATATAAGATCATCAGCAAAAACATACAATCAAATACGAAAACTCATGGCAGCATAATATGTATCACTACAAATTTAACCTCTAAATTTCTATATTATTTATATTATAAACCTTTTGTAAAATTGAGGTAATGCTCAAAACATGTCTTGAAAATATTTGATTTTAGCAGAATGTGAGAGTAAGAGAGTGAGGGGGTCGGAAGGAGGAAGAAGGGCTGTTGTTACCTTTCAAAAGGTAAAGACTGAGAGACATATATGTAGCTATGTGAAAAGGAAAATATTCTAATTAAAAATGTGTGAGTATAGCCATCTACTAGAGGAAGTGATCAAAGATCAGTCAAAGAAAATGTATTCCCTGGAGTTGTAGGCAGCTCAAAACAAAACAAAATAGAAAGGCCCAATTTTTATAGCTGACACATTTGGGATTGTAACAAGAGAAAATACTTCAAAAATTGTTGTCACCCACATCATAGCATTTGTAAAGACAAACGGCATTTTTTTTTTCAAAAAGAAAAACCACTTGAGATTGTCACTCAGCTGAATTCAGAGAACAAAGGAAAAGTTGACAACTTGAGGAAATAATTGCTAGTATTTGTGCACATGTGCATCCATCAGCCCATTTCCTTAGTCTTTTCTGAATTATAGTTTGTGACACATAGTGGCATTTCATACACCATCTCTAGATTCAGAAAATTTTTAAATTAAAACATTCTTCCCCTTGCACTTTTCCTTGTTTTCTTTTCTTCTCAGCCATTTTACCACTATTACATCCCATCTTTTTTAAAAGCATTTTTTTTTAGAATTAGACAGAATTTCTTAAGGTTAGTTGGGAGAATTTTGTATGTTCTGTCAATCATGTTTTAAATAAATTTTGATTGGCCACGCAGGGAGTATAGGTGGGAAAACCAGACAGGAAGTAGAGGGGAGAACAGGAGAATTTGGGAAGCAGGAAGCTAGCTCCCTTGGCATTTCCTGCACAGACCCCAAGGAGGCAACATGTAAGCTGTCTGGATGAGAAAAGGTACCAGCCATGTGGCTAACATAGATGAGAACAATGGGTTAATATAAGTTATAAGAGCTAGTAAGAAGCCTGAGCTAATGGGCCAATCAGTTTATAACCTAATGTAGACTCTCTGTGTGATTTTCTTTGGTGCTTGCCGGCTGTGGGGTACCAGGTGGGACAGAAACCCCAACAAGCCAGCCCTCATGTTACAGTTAGTCTTTGAAGGAGACTTGAGTCACTATGGAAAATTGGTATTCAACAAAGAATATGGTGATTTTACAGGAAGCCACTTTTGTATCATATCCCAAAGAATTGCCTTTATTTTTAACATTGTCTCTCATAGTGTTAATATCCTCACCAGGAAACTGAAAGAGTAATGCTAAAGGAAGAAAGGACTCTTACCTTGGCTGCACACTTATTATTAATAAGACAGAAACAAAATTATTTACTCAATACAAACTTTATGTTACACAAGACTCTTCATAAGGAATGAAGACCCAATGGAATAGATAAACCTATTCTATATGATATATGTAATTCATTTCAAGTGGTGATAGTTTGGAGAAAATGTGGTAGTTATGAGTGTATGATCCAATAGTTAAGTAATGAGATGAGAGAATTTAACAGTGTTCTTTCTTTCAGTCCCATCTCTGTGGTCCTGATTTCAGAGATAAGGATAAGGATAAGGATTCCTTTTCTTTCTTCAGTCTGGGGAGAACATTTTTAGGCCCAGGCTGGCAAAGGAGATCAGAAATCACTTTACTTATGACCCACTTCAGGAGAGGAGGAGGGCTGAGGGAAAGGCAGGGACTTTTCTGTCTTGTCTTTTCTTTCTTTTCTTTTTCAAATTCCTTAAAAAAGTCAGGTTCTCAAGGTTCTCTGTTTCAGCATGTTATATCCAGAGCCCATCAGATACAAGTTCGGCAAATTAATAACTCAGCATTGAGCAACAAATTTGAGATTGTGAGACATTTACATTTGGATTTTGTTCTCACAGTCTGTATGACATCCACTAAATTTAAAAAATGCTTTTATTTTGTTTTTACTTATTATTTTCAAATATATTCTATCATATGTACTTGGAAACAATAGTATGAAAGTTCTTGCTCAAATTATCAAAGCTAGCATTTTTCACAAATAAAATATTTTAACCTTTCATTATTAATATACTTAAATCATTGGCATTGCTTTTTATATTCCAAAAGCAGAATTTTCATTTAAAAAGTTTATTGCATCGTGAAAGCTATCCAGACAAGTGAATAAATCTTGCATAGAATTCTCCAAACTATTGACAAAGCTTAAGTTTGCTAGATATCTATTTAAATAGTAGAAGGAGGAGTTGTATGCCAATATTAGTGTGAAGGTCAGAGGACAATCGCAGGAGTTGGTTCTCTTCTGCCACCATGTGGGCTTCTGGAAGAGAACTCAAATACTTAGCCTTGGTGGCAAGCACCTTTGTCATCTGAGACATCTCATTATCTCCACAGTTACTAGTCTATGAAAGTTGAAATTTAATAAATCAGCTTCGGACTCAGATGTGTGTGCAGGCAAGATATTGAAGGCAGCATATATTCCCAGTAATATAAATATTTGACTTTATTTACTGATTCTCATCTTTTTCTCCTCTTAATGTAGAGACAACAATCTCAATAAACTAATCTGGTTTCTGAGACAGGTACATTTATATTTCTACACAGGTACAAAGACAGTGTCATGGGTTGATTCTTATTTTCATACACTGTTCGATGCTGATGTGGAGGACATCTATTCATAATCAATTGCTTCATCTTCGACTTCATTGCACTATCTTAATTGCATAACAATTAAATCAGAGCATTTCATGGGGGTATGAAAATAGTTCAAGTATCAGTATTTCTTAAACTCCAGTAGATCCTGCTAAGGCAGAGAAGTATCATTTCAAACGAATACTTTCTTACTTTATTTTTTATTTTCTGCTTTTTTTTGAGAGAGAGAAATTATCTGTAGTTTTGGAGCCTGTCCTGGAACTAGCCCTTATAGAACAGGCTGGCCTCAAACTCACAGAGACCACCTGCCTCTGCCTCCTAACTGCTGGGTTTAAAGGCATGCGCCACCAGTGCCCAACAAAAGAATACTTTTGAGTAGAATTCTATCTTAAATCAGGAATTTATAAGAGTCTTAAAAATCAGGGGCTGAAGAGATGGTTATGTGGTTTAGAGCACTGACTGCTCTTCCAGAAGCTGGGTTCAATTCCCAGCATCTATATGGCAGTTCACACCTATCTGTAACTTCTATTCTAGGGCCTCTGACACTCTAACATAGACATATATGCAGCAAAATGACCATCTACATAAAATAAAAACATATTAACTAATAAATATCATGAAAACATAGACTGGGGGTTAAAGCCAATAGATACTGCTGTGTGCTTAGAAGGTGCAAGGCTTTCAGGCACGTTGACTGAGATTTCTGTCTGTCTTGGTCCCACAGTCCTTCAGTCCCAAAGAAAGACACAGAGGTCTGCATTAACATAACCTGGTTGGCCTAGTAGCTCAGGCTTTTTATTTGCTCTTATAACTTACATTAGTCCGTAATTCTTGTCTCTATCAGCCACATGTCTGGGTGCCTTTTATCAGTGAGGCATTCTCATTTTCCTTCCTTTGTGTCTAGGTGACAACTGCAGACTGAGCCTTTCCTCTTCCCAGAATTCTCCTGTTCTCATTGCACTGTCTGTTCGCCCCACTTATACTTCCTGCCTGGCTACTGGCCAATCAACATTTTAAAACAATATACTATAAGTGACAAGTATATTGTATAAGGTTACAAATCCATGTCACTCTGCTCCTTTTTTTTTCAAAACAAGAACTCTAAATGAAAGTAAGAAAGAAAAAGAAAGAAAGAAAGAACTCTAATTCTAATCTCCTTTGTTCAGGTTTTTCCTAGACCATTATCCTTAACAACTTGTAACCAACACTGTAAACAAAGATAAATATTCATAATCCCTTTTATCAGGGGGAATGTGGGCATAGTTCTAGGATACTTCCTGCTAATTAGGGGCACTGATAATGTTATGGAGACCTAAAAATTTAGAATTATGATCAAGTCCTAAATGGAGTATTCTGTGAGACTCGATCATCTCAGTCAGCAGTCTTGAAACTGTTCTAGATGCAGAACTCAGAGGAAACTCCAACAGAGGTTCTCTGAAATGCTGGGTCATCTGGATCGTCCACTTCTATTAGAGATTCTTCAGGGAGTCATCCCTGATCATACCTAATTTTTCATAACCCAGAATGAATCCACAGCCTCTCACTGCCTGTGGGGAAAAAAAAACAAAATCTCTTCTCCAAAGTAACATATCTTTTGACTTAAATTTTAAAGTCAAGGATTTTCAAAATATAGATGTTTTATTGATCCAGCAGCATTTGTAATCAAATGCCTTTTAGCAGCTGTTCTTCCTTTCTCTGTCATCAAACAATTTAAAGACAACACAATAACGTAGAGTATCCAGATTCTTTGTGTATTTTTCATCTTTATGTGGCTTTATTTTAAATTCTATTTTTTTATTTTTATTTTGAATTTTTGGTTTTTTTTTAAATTTTTATTGTTAAAAGAAAAATTTACATTTACTCCCCTTGTTCCCGGCCCTCCCGCTCCCCCACTACCCCACTTCCCTCCCCCTGCTTCCTTATGATGGTGCAGGATACCCTG
>JAQHUG010000449.1:1016545-1029804 GCA_028555095.1 Dicrostonyx torquatus | reverse complement strand
TATCTTTACTGTATATTTTTCTTTTTCTGACCGCATAATTCTCCAGCAAAGAAAAACATGGAGGGCTGGATAAGCCTTATTTGTTAATTGTTTCATTACAAGCAAATATTAAGTGTAATTTTATGCTGGATATTTCTTAAACTCAGATGCAAAGATGAAATATGTATATAATTTTATAAGATACATTTGTAAAACATATAGAATTCATAACAATATGTTAAATCTTTATGTATAGGAGTGTTTTGTCTACATGTATGCCTGTGAACTACATGTGTAGCTGATGCCCAAGGAAGTCAGAAGGGTTTCAAATCCCTTTGGAAATGACAGCAAAACTCATAGTTAAACAACTGATGTGGGCTCTGAGAACCAATCCCAGGTCCCTTGGAAAAGCAAACAGTGCTCTTAACCACAGAGCAAGATCTATACCCATGAATAAAATATTTCTGGCTCCTCAAATATGTGGGGACAAGATATCAAGTGTTACTAGTTAGTGAATGAAGAAAGTGTTTTGTTAGAAAAAAAATGCCTCTAATAATAAGGAAATAAATCTTTATTATTGTAATTTAACCTTAGGGTTGAAGGCAAAATGTAACAATAATAATAGTTAAAAATATTTCCTGGAATGTATCTAAACAATGAACAGATGTTTGAGGTCAATAAGATGAGGTAAGTGGACTGATGTAATTGCCACAGGAAGGAGCGAGGTGTACCCTTTGCTTGTCTGAATTCACAATTACTAAAAAGGTATAAAAACAATGTCAGAATTCATTTGTGTCCTTAAGACACATAAATTTATCTTTATAAATTGGAATATAATTGCTAGAATGAAGCTATCAAACTTTAATGCACTTTATAATACCTTGACGGCTTGATAAAACACACATTGACCGACCTTCATTTCTTCCCCAGTTTCTTACTTGAAAAACCTGTAATAGGGTGACAAGGTTCCAAATCAGAATTCCCTCTTTTCTTTCTTTCTTTCTTTCTTTCTTTCTTTCTTTCTTTCTTTCTTTCTTTCTTTCTTTCTTTCTTCCTTCCTTCCTTCCTTCCTTCCTTCCTTCCTTCCTTCCTTTCTTTCTTCTTTTTCAAATATGATTTCTCCTGCTTTGTATCCTCAGCCAGGTACCTGTTCTTATTCCTCCTGCCTCAACCTCCCACATGCTGTGCCTCTAGGCATGAGCTACTACTAAGTTTAGTGAAGAGTTTCAATTTCTAAGAAGTCCCAGCTGACACTGATGGCTCTGTTCACAAAGAATATAGGCAAATACATCTCTGGTGATCTGGCCTGGGGGCAGGTGTGTGCTTTAGCATGCTACTTCATCTTTGTGATCCACCTCACTTGTAAATGAGGGAACTCCAGTTATATTTTTGGTTCAGTTTTCTACTGAAATGAGAGAATAGCACAGGGTGGTTAATTTACAGACAGTAGAGTTTTGCGTCCCTATGTTCAAAAGTCTGGGAGGTTCACTGTATACACGCCAGGTCCTGCTAGGGACAGTCTCCTGATGTTAAGACATTGATGAAGGCACCTCACAGTGAGACATACAACCATCCTTCCTTCTTATAAGGCCAACCTGCGCGAATGCCTTTGTCTCCCTTGCCTCCCAAAGGCCCACATCCGTATACAACATAGGAATTTAAAGATTATACCTCCTACTTATGAAGTCAGTGGTTAACATATTGGGGTTAAAACAGATTGGATGATACCTAAGACAAAGAAATATGGGCAATTTAAACTAAATATGAGTCACTTAATTTGAAAGCATACTTACTCATTTTATAAACGTTAGCATTCATCAGCAAAAGAAAACCCCAGGAGCCAGTCTCAGTTTCCTTTGGCAGTCCTGTGTAAACCACCGTTCTTTCTGCAGGAATCCAGACATGACCTGCAGAATCAGCAAGAAAGATTCCAGTATTCTCCAACCTTAAGTCTTGTCCCAGAAAGGCGTTCTGAAATTTGAACGAACTATCATGACTTTTGCCTATTACATCTTCGCCGAAGTCTTACTACCCCTGTGGCTACCACGTAACTGCTTGCTAGCCAAGGTTTCATATTTTCTATAGCATTTCTAGCATTCATTGATCTGTTCCCAATTTGGCACTCACAAAATTTATTCTTCAGAACGCTCACTGATGGTTGCGCCAGTGGAGGGCGCTGTTGACCTGCAAATTATGACCTCTGGTATTCGGTACCATGAGAGCACTTTCCACTGCAGGTCAAGAAACTCCTACTGTAACACTTAATGCTCTGGTGGTTTTCACTGAGCTAAGCTGTTTATTTTGCTTTGAATAGAAATTTACTTTTCAAAATCCTTGCCCCAGTGGCTTCTGGTCTTTAGTAGGTGGTTGACAAAAGATGGGAATAACAGGGGAGGACGGGACAAGAGAAAAGCTGTGTGATAGGAACAATTTCTTGGGAAGCAAATGTTAACCCGCAAGTGAGATACGTTATCTTTATTAAGAAAGAAAAAATAAAGTCAACTAATTCTGCTTCCATGTGTATTTGTCTTTCAAGTCACATTTTCTTTGGAGTTACACAGTTAATGATTATTTATTCTAAGGGATTGAGTAGATTTAAAGTGATTAACTATAGTGTTGAATTGTAGGACTAATGAATAAATGCCACTAATCCAGAAAGCCATGTATGAAAAAAAAGCACACTCAAGGATGGCAAGTAGAGATCAAACATGCGATGAAGACATTTTACTTTTCCAAACAAAATTTTACGAATCTGCTGTCCATATTCCTCTGTATGCTCTATACGGTTCAGAGTGTTTGGATGTGTGCCCCCCTACACACAAATAACTGTAAAATAAAAGCAGGGAAAAATACAATATTACTTTTCCAGAGGCATATATAAAGTAACCTAAGGCCTGTGAAATCTTTACTGGGAATTTTCTGCTCATAGATGACTGTTCTTTTTGATTAAGAAAAAAATAGCGTAAAGCCCTTGCAGTGGGAAGCCTTTGCAGTGGGAAGCCCCTGCACGGAAGCCCTTGCAGTGGGAAGCTCTTGCAGTGGGAAGGCCCTGCAGTGGGAAGCCCTTGCAGTGTGAAGCCCTTGCAGTGTGAAGCCCTTGCAAGCCCCTGCAGTGTGAAGCCCCTGCAGCGGGAAGCCCCTGCAGTGTGAAGCCCTTGCAAGCCCCTGCAGTGTGAAGCCCCTGCAGCGGGAAGCCCCTGCAGCGGGAAGCCCCTGCAGTGGGAAGCCCTTGCAGTGTGAAGCCCCTGCAGTGGGAAGCTTTTGCACGATGTTTGCTTTTACCAGGTCCAGGCTCCCTTTTCATACTACAATACTAATTCCATAATACATGATTTGCATGTGTTTTCAGGGACAGATTACTTTGTGGTAATATACAAATTTAGACCTTGAAAGTAACTCAGGAAGTCAGAGATGTCACTAAAGATTTTATGTCAGGTCAACATGTAGTTCTGGTTTATTGACATCTCAGTCCAGAGAAGAATGATTTACTATGATTCCCTTATCATCCAATCCACACTATAGTAATTATATTCTTAAACATGTTTAATCTTTGTTATCTTTTGTTCTCATGAAGAACTTGATAACAAATCTCTTCTCTGTGTGTGTTGCTTTGCCTTGCTTTAGAGACAGATGCTTCCATACTCTTGAATGGCCTTCTGATCTGGAAAATTCTAACACTTCAGTTTTCCCAGTGTTGGGATCAAAGATCTTTGCCTCTAAACATGATTGGACAACATTTTAAAATTAAATTAAGTTGCTAAAGAGATGGTCAACTGTCAAGAGTGTCTGCTGCTTTTGAAGAGAACTGGAGTTTAATTTATAGCACCAATGTGAGAGATTGGAAGCTCGGAACTGCCTATAGCTCCAACTACAGGGGATCTAATGTTTTCCTTTGTCCTCTGTGAACACACACATAACACACATATACACAAGACAATACGTACAGAAAGGCAACCGACCCATATATACACATTAGGACGACAAACATACACACAGCCATATACACAGATAAGACAATAAACATACATGATGTAGGATTCACCTCAATATGCTGTGATTACAATTAATTAATAAAGAAACTGCTTTGGAACTATAGCAAGGCAAAGAAAACTAAGCTGAATGCTGAGAGAAAGAAAGGTGGAATTAGAGGGAAAACATGTAGCCCTACCGGAGACAGACACTGAAATTTTACCCGGTAAGCCACAGCCACGTGGTGATACACAGATTAACAGAAATGGGTTAAATTAAGATGTAGTAGTTAGCCAATAAGAAGCTAGAGGTAATGGGCCAAGCAGTGATTTAAATAATATAGTTTCTCTGAGGTTATTTTGTGTCTGAGCTGCTGAGGAGTTGGAACGGCCAAGTGGCCCTCTTACAACACATACATACACAGCCATACACACATGCACACACAAGACAACAAACACAACACACACACATACACAAAAACAACAAACACATATGCTTAAATACCTTAATTAAATACGTTAACATCATGGATTTAGGATTATAGATCTCTAACTTCTTTTCTTTCTTATTTTATTTTTCTTATTTTTTTATTCCTCTATTTTCTAGTATTTGAGGGAGTCATGAGATTTTTTTTCCCAATACAATTTTATCTTTTCACATTTGGCCAAGAAAGCAATGAATGTTTGGGCTGCACGTCCTAAGAGACTTAACCCACATGCTTCAGTGACCCCAAGTATCTCTCAGCTCCCCAGTATTGCTGTTCTTCAAAACTCCTCTTGGTTCTATCAAATTCAATGCATTCATATGTGTTTTTCCTCTTCTATCAAGTAGTCTATACATGCATCACATATCACATGGATCCCCAAAGAATAATTGTTGACTTCTATTTTTCTCTCAATTTATGCTCCTCCTGTTAAAGACAAAATAGGTGACTTAAGACTTTGTCTGTGAGAGATTTTCTTGATTGATGATATATTTTGGAGGCACAAGCCCACTATCAGTGGGATCATTCTTTAGAGAGCCAATTGAACATGAAATAATCAGTCAGCAGAAATGACTGTTCTCCATGGTTTCTGCTTGAGTTTGTACCCATACATCCCTCAATGGGCAATCTATAAATTGTGATACCCTTCTAGAAGTGTAAGACAAATATACTACTTTTTCCCCTAAGTTTTTTTTCTTAGAGTGTTGAGTATTTTTATTTCTCTGTTTTATTTCTTTCTACAGTAACAGCAATCAAACTAGAACATTCATTAACACAGGCTGTACCACGTCTTCCTCTCTATGGGTTAGACAGCCTGACTTAAGGTTTCTATTAATATGATAAAAATGACTTGGCCAAAACCAATTTGTGTAGAAAGGGTTTATTTCACCATATAAATGCATATCACAGTGCATTCATTATAAATGGAAGTCAGTGTAGAAGCTAAAGGAAAGAACCTTTAGTTTTAATAAAGGGTCAGGAGTTGATACAGAGACCATGAAGGGGTGCTTCTGACAACCTTGTGCCTCATGGATTGTTCTGCTCAGCCTGCTTTATTACAGCTCCCAAGATCCCCAGGCTATGAGTGGCCCAGCCTAGAGGGAGGTGGACTCTCCCATATCAATCATCAGTCAAGACAATACCCCACAGGCTTTCTTGAAGGCCAGTTACAGTCTCCTTTCTTTCAAAATGACTCTAGCATTAAACTAGTCACCACAGCCCCTATGTCAACTAAGAAAATATCCATGTGGCTGCTGCTTTCCTCTGCAGAAGAGTCCCTAGTCAGTGATGATAGCTTCTACCTGATCACCACAGGTGATTAGGGTTGGAAGTCTTCTGGTTCAGAGCCCAGGTATGTGATTTCGAGCTTTTCTAGAGAAAGCTGAGGAAGAAACACAAGCTACTCTAAGCCCCTTGGGGGTAGAGACTAGGTGTTTGAGGGTAGATTGGGGCAAAAGCTCGGCATACTGCTAGTACAGTAAGAATGGCAGGCTATTTCAGAAGAAAATGGGGGTGCAAAGTCACCCTCAAGTCTGCATTTTAAAGGTACTTATAGCTTCTTAATCTGTATCATGTGTTTTCAAAGAACGCAACAAGATTAAGAAAATATGATAAAAAAATAGAGCTGTGTTTCCAGGCCTTGTTGTGTAGATCATTGGCCCAAACCACTTCCTCACTTCCTTTCCTAATTTATTTATTGCCGAGGGAATAAAATTACCCCAACTCTGGGCATTAGGGAATATTGAAGTAGAGGAGGAGAGAAGGCATCAGCTAGTGAAGAGATAATTTGTTAGAGTCTTGAGCAATCAAGACCTCTTATTCTACTAAGGACTTGTTCAGGAGGAGAAAGAGGAAATAAGAGGTAGGCGAACCTATTTTCATAAAAATACTTCAAGTCTGTTCGCCATTTATAAATCTTACATGATTCTTAAAAACTGCAAAATTCATAGTGCTCCAATCTTCACATTGACAATGTGCATTCCATTTTAGGGTCTCCTCTGTGGACAGAAACCACTGGGGGCCTGAACATGACAAGGCAGCGAGCACTTGCCCATTAGAGATAGAGATTAATCAACTGTTTAATGAAGTCTTGTTCGCTTATTCTTCTTTGTGTAGCCCTTACTGACTTTCCACACATTTTTATCTACTTAGTGATACTTCTTATCCCTGCTAACTTTTTTTTGCATCATTTTACTAACCATTAATGAACTTTATTTCATTTGTATATCTAGGAAGACACTGCAAGGCAATTGCCACTAGGCAACTAATAGGCACTAAAATAGGACAGCAACACTACTCAGAAAAAAAAGCATGAAAGAAAGTAAGAGATTAGTGTTGCATTCACCATATGTCTTTATACAATTAAGAAAGGGAGTCTGAGAATAAAGGAAAAGCAAATGCATTATTAACACTAGTATCACCTAGGAAGCAATTGTCCAGGCACACACCTGTGAGGAATTTTCTATTTTAGATTCGTTGAAGAGAAGGATCAACCTTAACTAGGTTAATAGGCAAGAAGAGTCACATTATGTGTAAATGTCTCCAGCTCGTGTGTTTGTGTTCTGAACTGACTACAGAGGAGAAATGGACATGAGCGCTAGCATTCTTTTCCCTCTGTCTCTTGACTGTGGGTGCATGCGACTATCAGTCTGAAGCTCCTACTGCTGCCCCCATGCCATAATGCATTGTCCCTGCATCTGGGTATTAAAATCATCCATCCTGCCTTAGAATATTTTGATGCAGAACCAAGATAAGCAACTATATAAAACATAAACTAACGGTCTACAGAATGAATAGATTTTGTCTAAAGGTCTGGGATTGGACCTAGAGCCTCATGCATGCTAGGCAAGCTGTCTACCAAAAGGTAATAGCAGAAATCCTCAAAAGTGAAGTGTGTAAGTCACCTTTTTATATATTTCTTTTTTTTCACATTTGATTTTTTATTGCAGGAAAATTTTACATTTACTCCCCTTGTTCCCGGCCCTCCCGCTCCCTCCCCACCCCACCGCCCTCCCCCTGCTTCCTTAAGACGGGGCAGGATACCCTGCCCTATGGGAAGCCCAAGGCCCTCCCCCCTCCATCTCGGTCTAAGAAGATGTGCATCCATATAGAACAGGTTCCCAAATAGCCAATACATGCAGAAGAGATAGGTCCCAGTGCCATTATCATTGGCTTCTCAGTCAGTCCCCATTGGCAGTCACATTCAGAGAGTCTGGTTAGGTCATATGCTCATTCAGTCCTGGTCCAGCTGGATTTGTTGAGCTCCCAATAGACCAAGCACGCTGTCTCTGTTGGTGGGCCAGTCCCTCATGGTCCTGACGTCCTTGCTCATCTTCTCCCTCCTTTTGCCCTTCCACTGGACCTTGGTAGCACAATCCCTTGCTCTGGTGTGAATGTGGGTCTCTGGCTCTATCTCCATCCATCATGCGAAATTTCTATGGTGACGATTGAGATATTCAACATAGTAACTATGAAACAAGTTCAGTTTCAACACTGGCAAACATTTCTTTAGTTGCTCATATATCAACTCAGTTTTTGACATTTCCTCTCTGTCACAATCACTCAGTCCTATTAAACTGTCTCATCTTGACTGAATACTGCAAGGCAACAAGGAATACAGTGCCTGAGGTGACACTGAAGTTATAATATCTGGACCTGACTATCTTGGCCAATGTTGAAGATAGAAAAAGTATAATACTATTATAACACTATTGTACATGTATCTTTTGTATGTAAAATTTCAAGTTTTCACACAGGCAAGATGGCACCTTCAAATGGAATTAACATACATGTGCCTATGAATGATGGAGCATGGAGGAGTGCCCAAAACAGATCAGAGATGAGAGAAGAAGAAGGAAGAGAAGAGGGAGAGAATGAAGAGAAGCAGAAAGAAGAAGGAAGAGGAGAAAGAGGAGGAGGTGGACGAGAAGGAAGAGGAGGAGGAGCATGAAAAGGAAGAGGAAGAAGAGGAGGAGGAGGAGGAGGAATCATTTCCTAAAACTACCCCCAAGGTTTTCAGGCATCTCCATGTATGAAAAGAGAGGAATGGGGGAGAATCATTTCAGGAAAATATTTACATTTAAATTAATTAATTTATCATTTCTGAGATACAAAAATTGAGCAAGATAGTTTCTAAGGTGACCGTAATAGGAAAGATGCTAAGGAGACAACATAAGCTATTGGGTGACCATGACAAGGCAGTTGTAGTTGGGGGACTGAGACATCCACAAAAAAGCAGTCTGTGTTCAGAAAAAAAATGTGAATTACACATATATGGTCTCTGCAGTGGCCATCCCAATCTCAGTGGTCATTTTCCAGTTCCACCCAGAACCTATTTGTCTCTTTCTGGTTGGAAATGCAGTGTACCTAGCCCATCCCACCACAAGCAGGAGCTAAAATGAGTAAGGGTAGTACATTAGTAACAGTATGTAGTCACTGGTCCATGAAGGCTCTCCAGCCTGATCACTTGGGCTTTTGTGTTGAGGGGGCTGGGAGGAAATGCATGAGTCTGAACTTAACAAATGCCACAGAACGGCACTGGGGCAAGTCAGAACCATGGGATTGGGGACTGAAACTGGACCCAAGAGAAGCAGGGAAAGAGAAACATTCCAAGGTTTCTCTGTCGTCGTCTGGGGAACAAGGAGAATGGAGATTAGGATGCTGCTTGTGAAAAACTGAAACTCTTTCTGTCTTCACCTCCTCTACATTCCTGTCTGCAGGAGAGCCCTGGATGGAGTGGGTGTCATCTCAACTGTAGTAGGGACCAATCTTGTGACTATATGTTGAACATATAGTAAATTTCCATCAGTTTAGGACCAACCAATGCTCTAAAATGTTGAACTGGTAAATGATGAGTACTCCATTGAGCGGTGGTAATAATGTATTAGGCTTTTCAAATACATTCTAAATACCTTTTAAAGGTGCAATAAAAATTTCACTAAAAAGAAAAATTCAAGATTTCTTTTCCTAGTGTTTAATTATATCATACGAACATATGTTTTTTGTTAACATTCTTGATTAAATTCTTCAATTTGGTACAGTTTTCAGCGTATAGACTGTAATCTCTTTGTTCCCCATTACCTGTATTTATGCTCTGCAGTATTTAATCATTGAGTGTTATTGAGACAAGTACATATTCTGATTTGTCAGTGTCCCTGCGTGAGGCTGTATGAATGGTCTTGTACATTTTAAGTGTCCTCTTTCTGTTATAGCTATTCTATGGTGTTTTATGTGGGGAGAGACTTAGATTAGGACTGTGTGTACTGGGAGCTATATTGTTTTAAAAATATTGTATTCTACCTTATTATTTTCTAGTAGAAAATTGTTATTTTTCTGTTAAATTGTCTATTTTATTTCTTTGCTTTAAAATTTATTCACTTTAATGTTCTATTAATATTCAAATAGAGATCAAATAAGAAAATAGTGTTAATATTTAGCATATTTCTTTTATCTTCTTTGTTTTAAATTTATTTTTTGCTTATTTTAATATACTATTGTTTTCTTACACTGCCATTATTTCACCTCTTGGATTTATTTCCCTTGTCGGCCATTTCTTCTGCCTTTGGTTGTGATTATTGCTTTTTTTGTTAGCAGTTTTCTTTCCTTGGAATCTCTGCTTTCTTTATATTTTGTTTGTTACTTTCTTATTTACTTACTTATTTTAGTAGCTATGTCTTTTTCTTTTTTGCCTCTCTCCAAGCCCTTTCTATATGCCTCTTCACTCTGCATAAAGTCCACAGGATCTTTATCATTAAAAGTTATGGCATGTTCATGTGTATTTGTGTGTATGTATATATCTATATATCAGTATTTCTAAAATAAACTGTTAAGTCCATATTATGTTGGACTTAACATAATATATATATACATATGTATATATATATATATTTATATAATATTATCAGTGTTGACCATTTGGCACTGAATAACTAACTATTCTGCTCTTCCAAGGGGATGATCAATTCTCCTCCTCCCAGTTTTATTCAGTTACCCGTAGCTCAATTCTCTAGGGTTGAGATCTCTTGAGCATAATGTCAATTGTGGTATCTGCTTAGTGCCATCTTTGTTCAGATTATGCTTGGGTGATCATGTTGGTGAGACCTTACTGGTCATAACTTCTTATGTTACTAATATACATAATCTCAAATAAAATGTTCTGATCTGGCTCTTATAATCTTTCTGCCCTCCTGTTCCACAGTGGTCCCTGAGTCATAGAAGCAGGGACATTTTATAAATGTTACCATACCTTGCTCTACAGTCTGCAGTTTTATTGGTTGTGATTTTCTGCAGGGATATATATTGTGAAGAGAAGTTTCCTTGATGGGGCTGAAGATTACACTTATCAGTGGGTATGCTAACAAGTGTTTATGGATCTTTATTATGTATTATGCCAGATAAACAAATTAATGGTTATAGATTCTCCTCTAATAACCATGATTTCAATAACACTGAGTAGCTATCTATGTTTCAAATATTAGGCATGGTGTCTTTCTTGTTGGGCATGTCTTAAGTCTAATTAGAAAGCTGTTAGTTACTGCCCAGGAAAAAGTGACACTTTGCATCCATTGGGTTTTCATGCTGGTTTCTGGGGTTCACAGGCATCATAGCTGGGTAGGACTGTTGATTGCCTCTGTCCTGTGGACGCTTCCATGTTGCCTTCTGGTCCTTTAAAAGCTTCAGGGAAGGGCATTCAGGTGAGTCCCAGCTAAGGTTATCTAAGCACAATTAGTATACGGTATCTTTAACAATAAGCGCTTGCCTTCCAACACTGGCAGATAAACAAAGTCACCAGCAATAGTATGTCAGCTTAGGGAGTCTCTTGAATAACCTTGACCAGCAACTCAGAGAGCTTCTCATAGCATCAGCTTAAATGAGAAAAGTTCATTCAAACTGTATATACTGAAATATGAGAATTAGAGTTTTTAGGTAAATGGTTAGTAATATGATTTTCAGACATCTTTATAATTATTTTGCCTTTATCTCTCATTTTTCTTAATTTATATCCACCATCTTTACTAATTAGCTCCTTTTTGTATATTAAATGATTTGTCTTCTTCCATTCTCCTTTCCCCTTCTCCTCACTTCTGATTTATCCCTCCCCTTCTTAGGAGTCTCTTTTTTTCCCATTGTCCTTAGCAGACTATCTTTATCTTGATATTCCCCCTGTCCTTTTCCACCTTCTTCTTGTACTGGTATCTAGTAGATGAAATGTGTTCTCTAAGCAAAGTGATTGCCCAAGAACTTCCTTATTAACATTCTTTCATATGTGTGGTCTGCCAGCTACTATGATCTAGGTAATTCCTGGGTGGAAGTGGGTCGTATTTTCCACAAGCATGTTTCATGTAGTAGAAAATGGTGGTGAGCCCTGAGTTTTTCAGAGAATTTGAATGGGTTTATCAACCTCACAGTAGCCCAGTTTTTAACTTGTGGCCACTGTCCTGCATATCTGGTTTCTTCGATTACTGACAGCCTTCGCTGCAAAACGACTGATTTATGATGTATGAGCTCCTTACTTTACTGCTCTGTGGTTTAAAAAAGAACACTAATTAACTAGTAACTAAACCAATAAACTTAATCACATCATCGATTTCAATATAATTAATCTATCATATGATTTGATTTTTGAACACTTATAAAAATAGAAAAAGGATAGTTTCTATTTGCAATCCCTCAACATTTTCCCTCCCTTCTTCCCTCAGGATTGTGGGCCATCTGCTTTACCCAGAGTAATACAGGAGGCCCACAAAGATACGCTGGGAGAAAGACTTATTCTAAAATGCAGTATGTCACTCATCTTTAGAAATAAACTTCTCCAAATACTGTGATTAAACCTATTTACTTACATAACATAACATATCTAAGAAGTGCAATTTCACCTAGTTAAATTTGAATTAAATAATCTATGCTTTAAAACCACAAAAGGGAACTATTTCTCTGTGTGCAGTAGAAAGAAAGATGTTGTTAAGGTTATGATTCTGAAATGTTGAGATCATTGATTATTAGTAGCCAAAGAAAAGCATTTTCCTCCAAGGGTTTAGAGGACAAAAGGAAGAACTAACAAATTAAAAAACGCCCTTGACCTCATGGATAGCTAAATAACCATTTTCCTTCCATAAATAAAGTTATAAAAAAAGAAAATTATATATATATATGTGTATATATATTACTATTATATGATATAAGAGAAGAAAAAATTACCAATGACAGAGGCTTGGCCTATGGATAAAGGCAAAGCCTTTATCTTCAAAAAGAGAAAGCCAAACCAGAGAAGAGAAAATTTAAGGCCAGCCTCGTGTTCATAGTGAGATCTTGACACACACACAAATCAATTCTGAAAAAGTGGGGAAAGATGAACAGATTTTATTAAAAAAGGAGAGAAAGTAGTTTTGTATTAAAAAGTAAAAGGAAGGGGATAGTGTGTGTGTGTGTGTGTGTGTGTGTGTGTGTGCGCGCGCGCGCATACCCATGTACCATAGCGTGCAAACGAAAGTCAGAGGACACGTTGAGATGTGTTTCTCTTCAGTTACGTGAGTCCTGAGGATAGAGCTCAGATTGTCCTGATTGGTGGCATGCACCTTCACACACTGAATCATCTCATATTGTTAGTTCGTTTCACCAATAAGTGAAATGTAATTACAATACACTTACTAACTGGCTCAAGAATAACAATAGTTAGCTGCTCGTAATCACAAAAACCTCAAATAGAAAAGATTCCAAGAGGCATTGAGAAAAAGGTATATTCCTTTGTGTTTGAGGGGAATGTTCTATAGATGTCTGCTAAGTCCATTTGACTCATAAAATCTGTTCCCTTCTTTCTCTGATCAGTTTC
>JAQHUG010000449.1:956617-980360 GCA_028555095.1 Dicrostonyx torquatus | reverse complement strand
GCTCAGCTGATAATGTCACTGCCATGATACCTAATGATTTGAGTTTGATTTTAAAGGTCTGTGCCTCACATGCTGAGTCCCATGCCATGACTTGTAAGTGTCTACACACATACAAGTACAAACATACAGAATACATAAATATAAAACACTTAAATATAACCTGTTTTCAATAGTTTGGCATTCTATATTTTTATTTGATTCTATGATTTTTAAGATTTTGCCACAGCTTTCTTTGTTGATGATTTCACCAAATAGTTATGAACAGTTCAGTCTCCACTAGTTTGTTTATGCTATGCCATTTCTCTTGCTGTTGATTTATAATTTCTTACCTTACTTTAACTTACAATAAAAGTCATTTTAATGGTTTTGTCCTTAAAGAACTTGCTTTGTATCCTTAACTCTCATTAATGGGAAAGTTCCATGGACTTCTGAGAAGAATGTGCATTGTGTACATGTTGTATATTGCTCAGTCTCCATGTACAATTCTACTATAATTAAATTTTCTTTGATCTTACATATATGTTGATATTTGCCTTCAGCCATGTAGGATTCATTCAAGAATATTGTGTCATTCTAGCTTAGTTTGCAAGAATATCTTATTTACTATGGATAACTTTCTTTCTTAAATAGGAGAAATAATTTGACTGGATATAGTAGTCTGAGTTGATAGTTATCATCTTTTCAGCATCCTATGCTTTCAGAACTTTTAGTTACTATTGAAAATTTGTTGGTATTCATATGGCTTTGTCTTTATAGCATTGGCACTTCTCTTTTATAGCTTCCAGCATATTTTCCTCATCCAGCTCACTTCGTGTTTTAACCATTGTGTATCATTCTCATTTTTCCTGACCCTTTATGTCTATCTCTAACTGCAAACTTAGGATATTTCCCTTCATTTTGAAATGATTTTCTTTTTCTATTTCAGTGCTTCATGCATTTGGAATTTAGTAGTATCTAATAGATCCCAAATGTTCTGTTTAGACACTGTTACTAATTTATCTGTATCACTGAATGTTACGATTCATGTCTTGTCCTCAATCCCTATCAGTTTGTCTTCTATCTGATTCATTTGGTTGCTAGTGCCTTACCCCGAGTTTTCAATTTGGTTTACTGAACTTCTGATTTTCAATGTTTCTGTTCGACTTTAAAACTATTTCCATCTCTTTGAAGAAGAACATTTTAAAATTCTATATTAACTTCCTTCTTTCACTTAGCTGTTTGTTTATATTGTTTTGAATTCACTGTTGAATTATTTCTGCCTGGTGTGATTATTTCAGTATAACATCTTCATTTAATTTTTTGTTCCAATCTCATGTAGTTCTGTCTCATTTGTGACCTCTTTCGTGGTTTTAGTGGGTTTTTTCATATTCTTTTATTTTTTTCATTCAAAATTTACACTTTCTCTCCTTCTTCCAGTCCCCTCCCACTCCCCCACTATCCCTCCTCCCTCCCCCTGTTTCCTTAAGAGAGGGCAGGGTACCCTGCCCTGTGGAAAGNCTTTTCTTGGCTAGCCCTCACATCATAAACTAACCCATTCCTAATAATCTGTGTGTCACCACAAGGTGGTGACTTACCAGAAAAGTCTAACCTGCATCCATCTCTGGCAGTAGCGTCATGGCATTTCACATACTTCCTTTCTTCACTGAACTCTGTTCTGTCTACTCTGCCCACCTAAGGGCTATGTCCTCTCCTATAGGCCAGGCAGTCCTTTATTCAACCAATGAGAGTAACCAACTACAGAACCCTCCTACACCAACACAGGACAGGTGGAAGTAATGTCTTCACTCAGATAGATCAAATTGTTCTTTTTCTACACTTTGTGTCATTTGGACTCTAAGAAGATTCAATGATTTCTTCCTAACTTGGTGCAAACTAGTGCTTCTACACATTTGTTAATTCTAATCATGTCTTCTTCTGAAACACTCACACAGATACATCCTCCCGACCAAAAAATGCTCAAGCAAATTAGCACTGACACTAGTCCAGACTAGTGGTCGTTCTTTCTTGGTTTTCCTTTCAGAGTCCTTACAAAGTAAAGACAAACTTCTTTTAGTCTAAAGATTTAATTCTTCCAAGAAATGAAGGGATTCCATAAGGTGGGATTCTCACATGTGCAGTTCTTTCCTGAGAAAATTCATTCAATTTTCTCAGGAAAAAAAAGCTATGACTAATATACCAGATTGTATATATTCTGTAGAGAATGAAGAGTCTAGTGCTCAATTGCAAAAACATAATGCAATTGAAAGAAACAATCTCATGATATACTGGGACTTCTTCAAAGATAGGGAATTGTTTCTGTTAGCAAGTATATCTGATAGTAATATATAATGCCTTACAGAACACACAAAATGAATATAATAGGTGTAAGAGAATAAAGACAAAGGGAAATGCAATATTTTCTAAATAATTGCTTGAACATAGTCTAGGTTCAGTAGCCTTTATATAAAGAAAAAAAATAGCAAGACTGCATTAAAATCAGTCCAATTAAGACTGCCACCATGGACTTTGGAGGTGATGCTTATACCCTCCCTATATCTAGTACATGGCTCCTCAAGAATGGAAGATCATTTTACTGTGAGAAGATGTCCTCTGAGAGTTGCTCATGCTCCACAGTAAAGCCCAATAACCATGCATATCTATATGTAGAACTAAGTGGACTAAGTGTTTTAGAAAATAAATAAAAAGAATATGGATTTCAAAGGAAGAGAGATGGGCTCTAGAGAGCTTCTGTAGGAAACTAGAGGGTGGAATGGGAGGTGAATATGATCGAGATAGAATTATATATCTAAAATTTTTGAAGAATGAGTAAAAATTTTATTGATAAAAACCTAACACTGGTGTTTCATCACAGTTGACTGAGTGGTAGCTCCGTGACAGACTTTTGGTTGGGCTTTCCTAGTGTAATGCCATTGGTACACTACTGACTCTCTTGTGATCTCTCTCACCAGACATTAATACCTGCTCACTATGGTTTAGCTAGTTTTACTATCAAATTAGTGACATTTCAAGAGAGAAATAATACTCCCAGTTAGCTTGTTTGCCTAATTTAAGTCATAATTCTTTAGGCAGAAAAAAATAAGTTCCTGTGCATTTAGTTTATCTTTCTACTCAGTTCCTTGTCTTTGCTAGGAATGTAAAAGTATTAGCATATTTTTATCAATGCATGAACCTGTCAATGCCTCTCTTCTGTGATTTTTGCCATTGCTCTTCATAATCTTCATTTTCTCCCCTCACTTCCTCTTTTATTTTGCAAAATTAGTTTTTGTGGCATAACTTAATGTTATTTTCTGAGAGACCTCTGACTTCCATATAGAGAGTAGCCTGAAGCAGAATTTATATATTTTTCATTCTGTCAGATTAATTGAGTTTCCTTTATTCTAGTGGTATTTACATTCATTGGCAAATTGTCACTAGAAACAAGTTGAAAACTTTGCATACTTGTTAATATCCATCAAAATTTCTTTGAAAGAATAAATTAATGAAAAACAAACTCTGAAGAAAAAAGACATAGAAGTTTCAAGGCACATTGAGTACTATTCTAGTTAAAATGGTATATAGTTTTCAAATGAAAGTCAAATAATTTCAATAAATTGACGAAATAAAATTCTTACATGAAATATAAGGAGAGTATAATTCTAGAAATAGTAAAAAAGCATTTTAAATAATTATTCTTCCATTCGTATTTAAAAATATTAGAGAAATGCCAAATACCACATGAATAAAGAAAATTGTGTAGCTCAGAGTTATTACCTTGTCAAGTCTTTAGTTATCCCAAAGTAAGACCTGCTAATACATTTTCCCAAATTGAATACTTTAGAAATATCTAAGTACCTGGGTTGAAAGTCAGTGTAAAGTGTTTCTCCAGTTATTGATATAGACTAGACACCCCAGTCTCCCAAAATTCATGGATCATTGTAGAAAAGTATAGGGACCAGAGCTCTAGATAACTACAAGAAAATAATGTCTTTCAGACATCTGTAGGGAAGCCTCACACCTGACCTCTGTAAGCTCAAGTAAGACTAAAACACAGCATAGAGAGGGAAGGTGTGCACTAACACTCATCATCAGTTGAAAACCTGTTAACAATTGATAACTGTTGGGAAAAGTAGAGTTCATATTTCGAAAGGTGTAGTCACCAGTAAGTTGACATACTCTAGTGGAAGGCAACATACTTAACATGAGAAACACATTTTTGACTTGATGGATGTTTAAGAAAAAGAACATGAATTTGGATGGGTAGGAAAGGGGAATGGATTTGGGAGGAGTGAGGTAGAAGTAAGAATGATCAAAATGAATGTGTACAAAATTCTCAAAAAACAAACAAGCAAATGAAAACCTCCAAGACCTTAAAAAAAAAGAAGCAAAATGCGAATATGAAACTATTTGAGAGCTAAGTGTATTTCCTGAGCTTACAACAGACAACCAATCTTTCCACAAAGCATTACAATTCTTTTAGAATGGATTGATAAGTATTACCTTCATTCAGTAGCTATTTTTTAAAAAAATAATTTCCATATGATGTTCCAGTATCATATTTAGACAAAGTCATTATCTTTAAAATCATGTGATTCTCCTTAATTTACAAAGACCCATTATAGCGTTTATTGTTCCCCATTGAAAATTCTAGTGTTTTAAGTGATTTCTTGATTTGAGTTCAGAGTAAAACAAAACAAATAAACGAACACAGAAAACTGAGTGGTGTAGGAGGATTTTTCTGTATTTCTTTGCATTCATTGGTTAAATAAAGACTCTGCCTGGCCTGTAATATAGGACACAGCCCTTAGGTGGGTGGGGTAGACAGAGCAGAAGGTGGTGGGAGAGAAGGAAGTGAGAGAGCCACCATGAAGCCACCAGGGTCAGACATGCTGAATCTTCCTGGTAAGCCCACTACCTCGTGGTGACTTACAGACTATAGAGAATGGGTTGAAATAACATGTGAGAGTTAGCCAAGAAGAGGCTAGTAATAATGGGCCAGGCAGTATTTAAATTAATATAATTGTCATGTGGTGATTTCAGGCATAAGCTAGCTGGCAGCTGGGAGCCAGGCGGGATGGAACAAAAGGGCCCGCATTCCTCTCAGGTGCCAGGAACACAATCCGTACCTCTTGCAACACTGGGAAATTTGCCTGCCCACTTGGACCAAGGGTTATTGCAGGCTATGCCTATCCAAACTCTGATTCTCGATGTGTGTTGTTGTGCTTCTGGGGGAAAACATGTGAATTCACACACTCTTTGCTATTCTAGAGCACTTTAATTGTACTTTGTAAAAGGTAAATAGAAGAACAACTCATTCTTATTTTTTTTCCTGTGAAGAGATAAATTTTGATGAATGAGCTACCCTATCTACCAACCATGGTTAAAATGCTCTAGAAAATCAAAGCGCGTGTGAATGCATACATTTTCCCATGAAAGCACAACTTTACACTAGGACACAACAGAATTAGGTAGCCAGTGGGAGAGAAAGGTGAGGTCAGGAAGGGACTGAGAGGAGTGGATGGGAGGGGAAACTGGAAGTGGGATGTAATGTGTGAGAGAAGAATAAAAGTTTTAAAAAAAGTTGTTCTATGTAAGTTGATTGTTCTCAATTTCTGCAGTTCTATCATGATTACAGCAACGATTAGTTTTTGAAAGTGCTGTATTTTTAAGAATTCATAACTCAACATTATCACAATGATCACAATTCATATGAATTATTTTCACAGTTGGGATTTAAAAAATACCAGAAGCTTTACAATATTCAAAATCAATAACAGTTTCAGATTTTGCTAGTTATATATCCTTCTTAATAAATTTTGAAAATATAGAAGAAAATGTAATACTTTGGTACCACTCTGTATAAAATATAAGTATTATTATTTATATAGTGAATCATATGACAGTAGGTGGTAATTCAAAGAAAATTGAATTACAATAAGATCTATTATATTTGGATTATGTTTTGGTATATGTTTT
This sequence comes from Dicrostonyx torquatus, assembly GCA_028555095.1. Taxonomy (NCBI): domain Eukaryota; kingdom Metazoa; phylum Chordata; class Mammalia; order Rodentia; family Cricetidae; genus Dicrostonyx; species Dicrostonyx torquatus. Next base: position 974,408 of record JAQHUG010000449.1, on the reverse strand, counting down.
TTCTTTAAATCAATATCAATCGGAAGAACAATGATTTATAACATATTTCCTAGTAAATCTCATTTAATTTCATTTAAGACACACATGATTTTTACTCTAATTTGTTATTGGCTCAAGAGAATTCTGTTTACAAACCTTGTACTTCTATAGTGTTAAATGTGTGGTTGACTAACTCACAGAACTTGAAACTGGCATTGCAGAATGGCTCACAAAGCTCGGACATACACAGATATTCAAATATAGTTGAATGATACCCTACTTCAATTAATTCATTCTAGTGACTTTCTCCTTGAGAATGTTATTTTGAGACGAGAATAAAGGACTAATAAGCTTGCATTAGGGATTATTCTTTGAATCAATATTTAATTTGTAACTTTTGATATAGCAACTTTAATAGTTAATGAGTAAAATAAGTAGTTATTAGCTCTTACATTAGTACCTCATGCTCTTTGTTAGCCAGGAGGGTAAAAAATTCAGGAAATAATTCTATTACTGATGAAATGCAAGTAACAATGTTATATTCTCAAAATAGAAACAATAAGTGAATATACCAAGAAATGGTATTACTTTAATATATGCCTCAGGGATACACTTCTGCTATGATATGTATCTGCAAATCATAGGATTCATATTATAAGAAACCAGAGTTGAATATAGCGAAACATAGGTTAACTCCGATAAGAGAAAATAGCTGCACTATGACTTCTTCTCAGGTATTGACCAATCCATCAGAAAAATGCAATATTTCAATATTTCAAATTTATCTAAATTTGAAGTCTGAAAACCTATTTTGAATGCTAGCAAAGGAAATAATTGGAATCTCCATCTCCAGATGCTTCAAGGTTTGCTTATATCTTGCTACTCTAATGCACATTAAATCGTGTGCTTTTCTATGCAAGTGAAACACCACAAAGCAGAGATAGTGTATATTATTTTAAAAGAAAGCATGACTCCAGGCTTCTTACCCCAATTCTTCTCTCTCATGACGGTTAGAAATCATTGGGTAATTACTTTACTAGCTATGTCATCTGTTAAAGGTGACAAAGATGCTCGCTCTGAAGTCTTTAGATTATGCCTCAATCAAGCTCTCTTGTAGGTCTCTTCATAAGATCAGATATGGGATGTCAATTATCATTTTGGTGAGAGAGTGTGAACAGCATACTGTGTGAACATTAGATAAGGCAAAGTGTGAAACTGAGATTAAATGAGATATAGTTTATTAAAAATTATTTCTTCCTGATATTAGTAACTATTTCTTTTTCTATTCACTTTAAAGCATTTAGTCTCTGATGTAGAGGAAGTACATATTAATCCCAATTTCTTAATCAAATAAAATTTAGGTTGTAAAAGAATCACAATTTAATTCATATTTATTCTTGAAACATTCCATGAATCAGTATTTCTCACTTTGTTGATGTCAAGTTACAGATTAAGAAAAAAATAATTCTTACTGATTTGAAGAAGGAGGTTTGAAACCAGGGGAAAACTGCTCAGGAATCCAGCACTCATCCTTATGTACCATTTCTATGAGTTAGAGCAAGTCATGGCCATTCATTCATTGAAATAATCATAGTGTTACTATTTGCTTTAAGGTTTATAACATAAGACATTTCAATTTAAGGGCAGAATTCTATAGCATCTCACTTTCATACAGGAATGGTTCAGAGGTTAGGGAGATGGCTGGATAAAACATGTGTCTTAAAAGCACTGAAACCCAGAAATTGTATCCTTAGAAGCCACCAAAAAGATCTTCGTAACCTGCCTTTTCTTAGGAGTAGATTGAGGATGCCCCAGAACAAGCTAGCTAGATAGGCTACCTGAGTCAGTGAGTAGTGTCTTACTACATAAAGTGAAAAGTAATTGAGGGATACAGAGGATGTCAATTTTTGGCCCCCACATTCAAAGTGTAACACATAGCATAGTACATGCACGCACAAAAGATGCATTAAAATATTGACACCCAACGGAGTTTTTGGATTAAATGAGAGTTATGACAAAAGCCTTTATAGAACTTGTCCAACAAACATAAATTACCATAGATGATTCTCAATAGATTTTTTATCAATAATTTCATGACAAACTTATTGTTTGTATTCCAATAAACATCATTTATATAATTTTTGTCTGTCCACGCAATGTTTTTAATTTCCTTCATTATTTAAATTAGTCCTCCATCATACGTGAAATTTATATGCATCAAATGCTTACTGTCTTTACAGCTTGACAAGAGTGTCTAGGGTGTAGTCAGGAGCAGAGATAACTTAAGAAATGATAAGAACAAAAGATCAAGGTCATCCTTTTCTATAGGAAAGTTGCTCCTTACAGTAAAAAATGGAACAGACAAACAATTAAACAGCAAGTTTTGTTTTGTTTTTTTTTTTTTTTTTACCAAATAACAAAACTGTCCAAAAACTTATATTGGTATAAACCTTGCTACCTTAGCTGTCAAATGATCTAAATCATCTTGAAGTGTTTTGATTTTAAGAATCCTAAAATGCAATTACAATCAATAAATGTATTTTAAAACTCTAAAAATATGCAATATTGTTTTATGTGTATTATGATGTAACCAATCCTAATACACAAAATTTATATCATGAAATATCTTAGATTGTATGAATGTAAGGAAGAAAATAAATCTGTTGAAATCAGATTTTATATATATATATATATATAATAGAATCAAATGATTTTGTAATTTATCCTTAATTCAGGCTTAAGGATAGAAAAAAGTAAAAAAAAAAAAAACGCTAAAAATTATCTTTTCTTCCAAAATTCACAATTTATTTCTCAAATCTATTAGAACATTTTAACAGTTCTATAATCTCATACATCCTGATTTTGATACTTTCTTCTAATTCTCTATAGAGAACATGGTATTTTTTAATTTAGCCAGATAACAGACAATATGAGAACCAAAGCTAAAATGTCGGAATAGATGCTTAGATGGACAGAGACCACAGAATACCTACAGATGATAACAGCCTGGAACTTGGTTTTTAATATGCATTTGGGCATTTTACCAACTAGAGACTGAATGGAAATGCACATGATACCCTAAGAGATAGCAGAACAGTGAATACTAGGGTATGAATAATACATCTGCAATGGAGGGGTGTGAATGATCTAAAACAGTGTCCCATCCTGATAATTCCAAGACACTGGCAACCAGATATCAAAAAGAAAAAGAAAGGTACCTGTAAGGAATGGATGTAACTCAATAAATAAAGCTGTTACACTGAGAAAATACATGTACGTATAATGTTTTCATAATAAACTGTGTGTGAAAAAATTAAAAATTACTGAAATCCGTGGTTTTGTGTTAACATATATTTTAAAAATCTTTTAATTTAATCTTTATGCAATTATTTTGATCAAATTTTCCCCATCTGTTCCCAGATCCTCATCTCCCTACCCATCTAATTTCATGTTCTCTTACTTTGTTTCTTTTCTTTGTTTTGTTTTTGTTTCTTTTCTTTCTTTCTCTCTCTCTCTCTCTCTCTCTCTCTCTCTCTCTCTCTCGTAGGGATGTCACTTGTTTGGTTCCTGGCTGCCTGGCTAGCATAGACCCAAAATAACTACACAGAAAATTGTATTAATTAAATCACTGCCTGTTCCATTTGCTCTAGCTCCTTATTGGTTAACTATTACATATTAATTTAATCCATTTCTGTTAATCTGTGTATCACCACGAGGTTGTGGCCCATCAGCAAAATTTCAGCATGTCTGTCTCCTGTGGCTACATGGCTTATCCCTCTCTGCCTTCCTTCTCCCAGCATTCAGTCCAGTGTTCCTTGCCTACCTAAGATCTGTCCTATCCACAGGGCAAGGCAGTTAGTTTCTTTAGTCATTTAACCAATGAAAGCAACACACAGACAGAAGGACCTCCCACACCATCCCTCCCTCCCTCCGTCCCTCCCTGCATCCTTCCTTTCCTTCCTTTCTTTGTTTCATTCATCCTATCTCTGTGCCTTTCCTTTTTCCACTCTGTGATTCTAAAAGCAAAGAGAAATTCAAAATAAACATACGCCTATTGAGACAAGAAATATCAGAAAAAAACTAAATGAAACAAACAAGCAAAACCGACCCTACAATAAGCATGGTGTCCTTTTTGTGTTAGCCAAATACTTTCGGGCTTGGGACTTGCCCTGAAATGACATCGATATCTTTTTTTTTTTATTGTTAAAAGAAAAATTTACATTTACTCCCCTTGTCCCAGGCCCTCCCGCTCCCCCACTACCCCACCGCCCTCCCCCTGCTTCCTTAAGATGGAGCAGGATACCCTGCCNGCTAGCATGGCCCATCCTACCACTGGTAGTCAGAGGAAACAGTGAAGGGGTGTGTATTTTCTTCTTCCACCATACTCACTGAGTCGGTTCTCTGTGATGTCTTGATTTTAGTTTCATTGTTTTAAGTGCTGAGAAGTTTTCCATCTATGTTCCTCACGTAAATGCACATACATTATTATTCACTGTCAGAATAACTGGACTTTGTTGAGTGAGTTTGTAACCACTATCCTTTGTACTAGTCATAGTCCTTGTTGCTCAGAAAAAGAAAAAAAACAAAAACAACAAGAAAAGAGGGATTTACAATGGCTCAAAGTTTGAGGGCAGGCCCCATCTTAGCAGGGATATTAGGATGACATTTCTTGAGACAGCTGCCCACAGTACTTCAGTTAGCAAGCAGAGGGAGATACATCCTGCTTCTCAGCTTCTTTTCTTCTTTAGATTCAACCCAGGCATCCAACACATGGATTAGTATGACCCACATTTAGGGTCAATCAACCACCAAAGTGAACCAGTATAAATAACTTCTCATAGAACTGCCCAGATATTTTTTTTTTCCAAAGTGATCGCAAATTCTACTAAATTGGCAATGGAGATAAACAATTACACACCATTTTTCATTTTGTGAGAAAATCTGAGGAGTGCTGTTAATTCTAAATTGCAAATTTAGCATTAAATCCAGCCAATCCTGTGTTTCTCTTTGGAGACTATTAGTTGCTGCTTTCACAATGGTCTGTTATAGATTTCTTCTCTCTCTCTCTCTCTCTCTCTCTCTCACTAGTTTTTCAAGGCAGAGTTTCTCTGCAGCTTTGAAACCTGTCCTGGACCTCGCTCTGTAGACCAGGTTGGCCTCGAACTCACAGAGATCGGCCTGTCTCTGCCTTTGTATGCTGGGATTAAAGGCCTGCATCACCACCTCCCAGCTCTCTCTCTCTCTTTTGTTATTGTTTCATAGCACCATACATTTATGGCCTCTATTCCCTCCTCTCATTCCCCTCTTTATCAAACTGAAATTTTTCCTCCCAGCAAAAGCCCCTTCTTCTTTCATGTTTTTATTGTGAGTGTGAACTGTAGTGTTTTGTTAGTGTCTTGCCAATAAGTGAGAAGTTCTTTGCTAAAATGAAGGCAATTTTTCAGTGGTGACAACACTGGAGAGTAATGAAATTTCATTGTAATAGGTTTTTAAAGGTGATTTTTTAAATTTCACTTTGGAAGAGAACATTAATTTAAGAATTATTTGTTGCAAATTTTCTAGTTTTTAGGAATATAGATTGTCAAAGTACTGCCTAGTAATTTTCTAGATTTCACTTGAGCTTGTTGTATCACTTTTTTATAATCCATATTATTAATTTGAACCTTAATCACTTATTTTTCTGGTTAGACTGGCAAATCTTGCCCATCTTTTCAGAGAACTAGCACTTTGTATGTTTTGTTCTTTAACTACCAATCCATCAATTTCAACCCTCCTTTTTATTATTTTCTTCCATCTATACATTTCTGTTTGAGTTCTTCTTATGTCTTCAGGACTTTGGTGTATAATTATGAAGTTATTTCATAATTATTGTTTTTGTTGTTGATTGGCTTTTAGTTTAGTCACTAAAGGCTATATTCCTTCTTCTTAAAGTACATATAATGATATTCAAGAGTTGTCAGTAATGCTATTATTTTTATTTGTGTTTAGGAATATTTTATTTCCTTTATTTCTTCAGTGAACATCTCTCTCTCTCTCTCAAAATATTTGTAACTTCACTCATTTCTATTGGTATTGATTTCCACCTTTATTCTACTATGTTTTTGATAAGATGTAAGGAACAATTAAATTGTGTTTGTGTTTTCAGTGCTGACTTTGTGGTATACAATGTCATCAATTTCAGGTGTTTCCCGGAGCCATTGAGAAGAATGTTTACTGTCTATCTGTTGGATGGAATATTCTGAAAATAATTGATAAGCCCTTTCGATCAATTGCATGATCTTTGTGCTCTGCAGTTCATTTGTTGATATTGAGTTTTGAAAAGTTATCCAAAGATGAGAGTAGCTACTGAAGTTATACATAAGTATTTCATCAGTATATTGACATATTTTACTTTGCAAGACAATGAAATTATGAGCTCCAACGTTTGGTGATATGCACAGATATTACCAATGCAGGCACTAAGATCAATGATTACTAAATAGGATTCATAAAACTGACAATCTTTTGTAAGGTGAAGGAAACAGAAGTTCATAGAATAGAAAAGAATTTTCACAAATTGCTCATTTCACAGAGAGCTAATATCTAAAATGTATAAAGAACTCAAAGAACTAGACATCAAAAAATGAAATAATCCAATTTAAAATTGGGTACAGACTAGACAGAAAAGTTTCAAGAAATTCAAATGGCCAAGAATCACTTAAATGTTCAACATCTCTACCCATCAGAAAAATGAAAATCAAAATGAAACTGAGATTCCATCTTACTCCTGACTGAATTGCAAAGATCATGGCTATGTAACAGCTAATGTTGGTGACGATGTGAACATTTCTCCATTGCTGGTGGAAATGCAAACTTGCATTCCAGTTTGGAAATAAGTAAGGCAGTTTCTCAGAGAACTGAGAATCAATCTACCTCAAGACCCAGCTATTCCATTCTGGGGCATATACCCAAAGAACACTCCATCCTACCACATAGATAATTTCTATGACATATGACATATGTTCATTAGCGCTATTTGTAATAGCCAGATGCTGGGAAGCAACTTAGATATCTCTCAACCAAAGAATGTATAAAGACATGTGGTTCATTGACACAACAGAGTATTACTGATTGAAAAAATGACATCATGAAAAACATCATCCTGAGGGAGGTAAGCTACAAACAGAAAGGCAAACAAGGTATGCACTCACCTATAAGTGGATATTACTCATAAAGTAAAGAATAATTATGCTATAATCCACAGATTCAGAGAGGATAAGCAACAAGGAGGGCTCTAAGAGGGGTGCATTATCTCGTTGGGAAGGGAAAATTGAATAGATTTTACTTGTGGACTGGAGTAGTGGGTTTGGGGACAGGAGGAATAAAGTATGCAGGGTGGGTGGAGAGAGAGATACTGGGAGGATCAACTAGAATTGGGGAACAATTGGGAGTAGGGTGGAAACCTAGTGCAATGGAAACTCCCTGATCTGTAAGGGCAACTGTAGCTAAGCCGCCTAGCAATGTTGGATACAGAGTCTGAACTTTTGATCTTCTGTAATTAGAGAGGGCTGCAGTGAAGTGACTGGAACACCAAACCCGTCACAAAATCTTGGACCTACAGTTTTTTCTGCCTAAGAGATTTTCTTGGATGGTGGTTCAGAACTTGTGGGTGTTGACAACCAATGACAGGTTCAACTTGAGACCCATTCTATGAGAGTAAGCCCAAACCCAGCACTTCTGGAAGGCTCAGGAACAGAGGTTGGATAGATCAGAGACCTAGGAGAGAAACAAACACAACTGAAAGAAGAACAACTTATTAGCCTATTCAGGTGAGATGCACATTAAAACAATCTAACAATTGCACAAACAAAAATGACTATAAATTTGAAACTGAAAATGTAATACAATGGGCTAGAATACCAGTAACTTCCATCATCATTTATTCCTATTTGGAATTAATATAAATTTTTTCTGCTCCCCTCTAATTTCTCTTATATGAAGAGGTGTAAATGGAGACTGCCTTTTTGTTTCCAGATGTCCAGTCCCAAATGATCACATTGAAACTATATTAAATACAACACTGTTTGACCAATGGCTTAGGTGTCTTTCAAGCTAGGCTTTACATCTTTTATTAACCCATTTCTATTAATATGTGTATTGCCAGGAGGCTGTGGACTACCAGTAAGGTTCTGGCAACTTTCTCCTTCAGCAGCTACATGACATCTGCCTGACTCTACCTTCTTTCCTCTTCCATTCCTTCTTGGATTTCCCAGATTCCTATATTCTGTCCTGCTACAGGCCAAAGCAGCTTCTTTATTAACCAATGGTAATAAGACATATTCACAACATATAAAGGGAAGTCCCACATCAAAGAGGACTTCTAGTCTCAGTAATTTAAAGAAGCGAAGTTGGTATGTTCTAGCTTAGAGAACTTTCTCTATGCAAGTGCACTTTCTGTTTGATGTTTCTGGCATTCCTTCCGAGCTGCCAGTTGCAGCTTCCTTTCTTCCGTCTTGGGTATCATTCTATCACGAGGTTTTCTGTGAGCAATGTTCTGAGAGTGCATGGATGGTCAACGCACTTGCATTTACATTTCTTTCCTACAGTCACTAATCTTTATTTATTTTACTGACATCTGCATCAGTCAGACTGCACCCAGTACAAAGCTTGTTTCTTGAGTTGTGATATCTCTCATGCAGGAAGTAGTAGGAATTGGTTCTCCTAAGGCAATCATAGAACATCTTCACATTTCACCCATCTCCATTGCCTGTTCTGTTTAAGGATCTGTCTGCCATAGGTTACATCACCCCCAACTCCTTGCATCTCTGTGCCTAGGTAAGTCTCTCTTCAGCTTGATCTTCCTCTTGAATTTATAAACTTAGAGAGGGAAAATCACCTCACTCTCTGTTACCTCTACCTTTGTCCCATCATGGGGACGGCACTGTATTGGGACACTGGCTGAAAGCTGTTCCTCATTGTTTCTTTGTGGAAATGTCACCTAGGATTTTGTGTTTCCTCTTTTATCTTTTCTCCATGACAACCACAGTCTATTGATTGTTTTCTCTATTGTTCTTTTCCACCTGGTTAAGAGGGTCTGGGTCTAACCTACCATCTTTCTCAGTGGATGCTAAATTAAGATATTTTTATACAACCTTAATTTTATCTTTTCCAATTAAGAGCATATGTTTTATATTATAAAGAACTAATTGATACATTTATTGGGTAATCCTGACAGTACTGCAGTAGAAAGGTCGTGGTTAAAGGGTCTTTTTGACTGAACTCCTAGTGGTTCTGACTTTTATACAGAATCATATACTGGGTCTGGTAATAAATGAACCCATGTGTTGATGCTAAAAATGTTAACTTAGTATGAACTGTAATTTGTGTTTCCTAATTGTGCTTGTTAGCTTAAAATATAAATGTGAGATTACCTGTGAGCCTCATCTCAACGGAGGAACTGTCTGGATCGGGTTGGCTTATGAAAGACATTTCTATGAAAGAGTGTCTAGATTTGTCCTTCTCATAGGAGCACAAAGACAATTGTGCATGAACCATTTTTAGGGTTGGCCCTGCACCACATAGAGTTTAGAAAAATAGCTAAGAATTAGAAGCATGGGAGCAAGAGTTCACACATTGATTCTTTCTCTGTTTTTAATTGTGGATGCAGTGCTGTTAGTTCCTGCTTTCATTTCTCTGCAATAATGAATTATACTCTGGAATCATAATGCATGTACCCTAAATGCTGTTAGTCAGAATATTTTATCACAGCAACAAAAAATGAAACTATAACACTATATTTCATATTCTAATAAGGTAAATATATATCAGTATTAATATGTTAATCATAATATATAAAAAAGCTAAGGCAGAACATATATGGTAATGTAATTTTATATAACATGTAAGGTATTTTAGGTATCACTTCATCAGATACATTGTGTGGGACAAAACTCCACTGTAGGACCAGCAGCTGAGACATCCAGCTGAGAATCCAGATGTTGGTGGCCACTTGGGCACACAATAAGTTGGTTGTCGCTACATGTGTCAGTTCCAGAAGGGTCACAGTGTACCCTTAAAGTTGTATGATAGACTGTGGACTAAAATTACATGCAATATTTGTTTAGGTCATTCTTTAGAACTGTTTCATAAGAATAAATGAGACGATTGAGAAAAAAACACATTGAGATTCCAGGAAAAATAGGTTCTATTCATTTGAGTTATGTTTGTTAGAGGGTTACTAATAAATGCTGCTTTGTGCTTTACCCAAAGGTATGATCTGGCACTTTGTGGTTGCAGTGCTGGAACTCCAAGCATCTGCAAAATTGGTTGGAGTTCTTTCCAGGCTACAAAGAATGGGTAGTATCTTTCATTTCATTGAAGTTAAACTTGTGCAATTGCTCCCCCTACCTAAGTCTGTTTGTACTGTAAGCATTTTGCTTTATAAATGGAGGGAATTTTTCACAGCTGGCATGTTGCAATTCCTAACAGAAAAGCAAGCTAACTTGATGAATTCATTAGGAGGCATGTAGGAAAGTAATGCTCATTTCTTTTCAAGGGATGAATACCGCATGAGTGCCTACTTTGGTTTTTTGTTTTAATTGTTTTTTTTTGTTTGTTTTTCTGCACAAAAGAAAGAAGATATGTCAATATTTGGTAAGAGGCAAAAGATAGGCACTTATGAATAAAAGTCTACAGATGCTAAAAACGAAAGTGACACAGAAAAACAAGTGCATAAATTTCTATAGAAAATGTTAACTCCCCCTTCATATTTCCTCATCTTCACAAAAAGTTGCTATACAAAGGCATCCAGCCTCAGGGTTTAAAATGCAGTCTTACCAGTAGGTGGTCTGAGGAATCGCTTTATCCTCACAACAAATAAATACTTTTTTTTTCACTTTCTATCATCTTCATTTTCTTTCGAATATTTGTACCTAAGAAGGAACATCCCTTGTTCTAGAACAGGAATGTTTTCATGTATTCCTGAAATCTACTTGCCCAGATATGGAGTTTCATCTCTCCAAAATTTAGGGAAACTTCTTCTTGTATGATATTTTCTAAATAAATAAAAGCAAAGAAACATCAGAAAGGAAACAAAACTTTCATTTTATTCCTTTTTTGAATCCCAAGAAGAAGCAGAACTAGAGCCACAGAATGTCAGAATGTGTGTGCCAACCTTGTTTATGTTCTCATATAAGACTGCAACCTCAGGAGAATAGATCTTTTTGAAATCATAAGCATATATCAAATAAAGTCCTAATGTTAGGAAATGCTTTATATTGTTATTTTTATGAATAGTCATAGAAAGAAGATGGATGTAACCATGTGTGTCGTATGGTTAGAGTCAGAAATGTTCATTTAAATTTACATGATATAGCCAGATAGTATAAGATGTTGAAATATGATCAATGTACAACAAGAGATAATTTCCAAATTGTTAGTAAAAGATTGGGAGAGCAAAGATATATTCTGTTAAGGACATTAGTATGTTTAAATACTGTGTGCAGTTTATTATAATAAGCCAAGGAATTTAAATTTCTCTTGCTTCAGATACTTTCTGGCAGGACATCACCTAGAAAACATCTCATTTTCTTAGCATAATTGGCTCTCCCATAGTAAAAGAGTTCAAACTTTTATGACTTAAGTTTTGGGAATTTTGAACCACTAGTTCCAGACAGATGCTTACGGTGACATATCAAAGCATTTGGTGAGAGAGGGGCAGAGTGCAAACCTTACTATCTACTACTATGCTGCTCTGTTAGAAGACCATGAGGGACTGGCCCACCAACAGAGACAGTGTGCTAGATCTATTGGGAGCTCATCAAATCCAGCTGGACCAAGACTGAACGAGCAAATGACCTAACTGTACTCTATGAATGTGACTGCCAGTGGGGACTGACTGAGAAGCCAACGATAATGGCACTGGGACCTATCTCTTCTGCATGTATTGACTATTTGGGAACCTGTTCTATATGAATGCACATCTTCTTATGCGATGGAGGGGCGAGGGCCTTGGGCTTCCCATGGGACAGGGTATCCTGCTCCATCTTAAGGAAGCAGGGGGAGGGCGTTGGGGTAGTGGGGGAGCGGGAGGGCCGGGAACAAGGGGAGTAAATGTAAATTTTGCTTTTAACAATAAAAAAATAAAAAAAGAGAAATGAGAGTATTTGTTCAAGGAGGAACTCCATAGTAATCTTTCTTTAAATCTTTCATTATGATGTGAAAAGTTCTCTTTAAGGGCTGCATTTGCAACATATGCTAATAATATATCAGTTCTTAAAAATTATTAAATAAAATCTTTAATTTACTAGATCATTTTTGTTTCATGGATGTGTGTATTTATAGTGTGTGTATGTTTGTGTGTGTGTTTGTGCGCGCACACACACAATGCACACGCGAGCAATGAGAATAGTGGCTCATGCCGACCTGATACTGATGCCTGGTGGCTTTCTCTATCTCTTTATGCTTTATTATTTTAGGTAAGTTCTTTTGCTGAACTTGCAGCTGATTTATTGGCTGGGCTGACTGGCCAAGTAGCTCCAAAGTTCTGCCTTTTCACCTCAGGCAAGAGTTTCATGGGTGAAGTCATACTGCGTTTTCTCATGTTGTTGATGGGAAATATAACCTAAGGTCCTCTTGCCAGGTTAGCAGACATTTTATTGATTATGCCACCTTCACAGCTTCATAAAATTTCCATTTCTGAACAGAAAATTTATAGATACTGAAGACAGGTGCAAATGTGAATATATAGATTGCTTTGTAATTTGATGGTGCATGCCAGTAACCCCAGCACCAAGAAGATCGAGACACAAGGATCACAAATTCTGTGCCAGTCTGAGCCACGGAGTGAGACCTTGTTTCAACAAGCCAAAATTGCTTTATAGATAATGTTTACAATTTTACAGCAGTAATTTTTTCTTTAATTTAACCTCTACTTCAGTGTAATAATATTTTCATTAAGAAAACATAACTAAAGTATGCTTTTATGACTCTGTGGTACTTTTCGTGGCGGTATAGGAATATTTTAATCAAATATGCAGGTACTGGTAGAGTCTCAACCTTGTGACTAGGCTCAAGTGTAAAAATCTAACGCTTAGCATTGACATTTTGGACATGTGAGTGACGTGTCTGCTTTGGATTGTCCCCAGAACTGATGGAAATATTTTTCGAAAGCATTTAATCCAGACTTCCTCTAGATTATAACAAGTTGAAAGGAGAGTGATAAGTATGATCTTATCCTCTGCATTAAAAAGAAATTATTTGGTTAAGAATTTATTGCCATAAGTTAAGGTGAGAACAAAGCCGCCAAATGCTGAATAAACTAAAGAAAATAAACTACAAGCAAAAACTTGAGCTAGTTGCATCATTCACACAGAAGATTATGGATGGTCAACCTAGGAAGATGTGTGGTTGCAAGGAATAATAAGAAGGGAAGAACAGATGAAACTCTGCAAACAGGACAAACAAATTCCTGGCTTTACAATAATAGCAATAATATATTGGAAAATATACTTCTTATGGCACTTCAGATGGAATAGATTAAATCATAGCATGAAGATAGAAAAAATTAATGTGGTGCAGTGGACAGCAGGATGCTGTGGCAAACTACTGAGCAGGAGACAATAGCGTTAGATTTGGCAAATTAAGCCAGTACTAAAAAGAATAAAGATTTGAGATAGAGATTTCTGAGGTCTTACGTTTTTGAAAAGATAATAGATGGTTTGCTAACATAGGTAAATAATGGGTGCATATCATGTATTGAGGAACTTGACACTGGAAAAAAAAGGATAACCATGAATGACAACGAAATAGAAAGCTTCATTTTCTTCCTCTTTCTTTGACGTATTTGCTTATAAAAGACAGTTGAAGGAGTTTATGGAAAGGCAGGTCTTTGCTGTGAGTCAGGCAGCATGGAAAGTTACTGTAGTATTTGATTCATCAGCAGGTACAACATATTCTATGTAATCCACTTATATTGAAAACAATTAGGTTGGGGTGTTTTAACAATTGCTATTAGTACTAGCTTTCGAGATTCAAGTAGAATTTATTTTAATGACAATAACCATAATCTCTTTCCCTTGTTACCTTGTTATGTAGGGTTAATAATGAGGAAATGAATAGCTTGAGAAAGCAGTCGTGCTTGTATCTTGAAATAAAATAAAATAAAAAAAAAAAACTGGATAGAAATCAAGTAGAACAAGGGACATTTAAGACGAGGGAGGAAATTGGAGCTCATACATTCCAGACCCTCAAAATTAGAAAGGCAGTAAACAAAATGGAAAATGGCCAAATGGAGCAACAAACAAATCACATCAAATAAGCCATTGCTTTGTTTATCCTTTTACTCTGTGAGTTAATCATTGCATGCTGTAAACTAAATCCTTCCTTCCATGTAAGAGAGCCTGGGGAGAGCAGATTATGACAGGAGCACCAAAGAACTGAGAAACTGTCACCGAATTCTCCACAACATTGAAAAGAAATAAAATTTGACATTATAAGTGGAAAATTTTTGATTTAAAAGTCAGGAAAGAAAGCAACTTAGAAATTTCAATGCACCAGTAGCTGAATTGAGACTCTGAACATTTATTCAGTCATCTAATAATCACAAATTCATTGGGGATTGCTAATATGTACAGTGGCATTCAACTAGCCTTAAGACCTATTGTCATACAGGTTCATTTTAGAATTATTCATTAATTACACATTCAGGAAGTTAATAAATGGCTTAATGTCAATGTTTTGGAAACAGTAATCCTTTCTCATCAAACATTGCTGCAGTAAAATTGGCAAATAAAAATCAAAATTGAAACTGGAGAACTTGATATACATATACTGTGTGAAGTTCATACCATAGTCAAGCTTATTAACCTCTGCCTGCTGTTGTCACTTTCTGTGCTTCTGGTGAAGGATGTTAGCAGACTTTATGAGTACAATAAACTATGTGTTATTGCAGTCAACATTCTGTTCATTACCTCTCTAGGGTGTGTTCTTTGTATAACTGAATGTTTATGCACTGTTTTCAAAATTAATACTTTCGTGTCTAATACATATCAACAACAACAGGTTAATGAGTCATTTCTACCATTTCCCTTTTTCGCTTATATCTTATTTATTTATTTTGTTTATGTCTTCCTTAAATGGAAAGAAATTACGCTTTCCCATCCCTCTACTCCTCCTTGCTATTCTCCACTGCTTCTCAGATCTGTGTCCACCCCTTTACTGTTTCTTATTAGAAAACAAACCAGCTTCTTAAGGATAATAATGAAATAAAATAATAAAACATGATGCAATAAGACAAAACAAACAGAAAATGAAAAGAACTCCTACCCCCTTGTTCACATACTCAGGAATCCCATAAAAACACAAAAACAGAAAGCATAATATGTACACAATGAACATGTAAAGTTAAACAAATAGAATCAATATTAAAAATAAAAGATACAAAAGGTTTTTAAAACTGACATTGTGAGACAAGAAGCCTCCAAAGATGCTGTTGAGTTCATTTTATATTCTCCATCTACTGATGGGCATGAGGACTACCCTTAAGAGTAATTTTTCTAGGCAAAGTCCATGGAGAAAATTAAGCTTTTCTTTGCAAGTGGTTATATAGTGGGAATTGCTTCCCAGGTAGGGATGGAGGCTGTGTCCACTTCTTAGAGCTATAGGACCCCAAATACGTACAGACATATTCAGGCTGTGTGTATACAGCCTCAATCTCTAGCTTATATGTGCTCTGGTCATATTGATTTAGAAGGCTTGTTTCCTTGGTGTTCTCCATCACCTCGGACTCTTATATACTTCCTGCCTTCACTTATAAAGGCTCTGTAGGACTTGAGGGCTGGGATTTAATGGAGAAATTTCACTTAAAGGTGAATGCTCCAAGGTCTCTCACTCTCTGTGTATTGCCTTACTGTGAGTACCCGTATTGTTCACACTTGCAACAAGAAAAAGCATCTCTAATGATGGCTGAGCAAGGTGCTTTTCTATGAGTACAGAAGAATTTCATTATAAGCCATTTTGTTGCTACATTCATTTAGTAGAAATGCAGTACTTGATTTTACCTTAGAACCCTAGGTTTTCTAATCTTAAATCTTGGCTTCACAAGACATGGTGGGCATGGGTTCTGACTCAAGGAATCGGCCTTAAGTCAAATCAGATATTTTTCAAGTTCTCCCACAAGCTTTGTGCCACTATTGTGTTAGCATATCTTGCAGGTAGTGCAAGAACCCCACTGTAGATTGAAGAGTTTATGGCTGGGTTGGTGTTTACCATTCATTCTCCTTTGGTAGCAGAGTACTATCTTGTACCATCAACATTAGTTAATAGAGATGAAGGCTCTAAAGGCACTAGCTTCACTTTTCCATGTTCAAGGAGTTATGTCAGTGCTGTCATCAACAACAGGGATTTACCATCAATTTTGTGGCAAGCCACCTTGGCAATAGCCCTGGTTGTCAGAGATTCCCAGGGGATTGCTTTGGTCACTATCTTAAATAGATGCAACCTATCTCTGGTCCTAGATGGTTCATTTGATGACAAGAGATGTCCAGTTGGGGCTCTGTCTCCCCTATTATTTGCAATTTCATTTAGCTTGCACACACATACACATATATACATACATATACGTATATTTTAGGAAATTTCTACTATGCTAGGTTTCCATACTAGCTCTCAAGTGCTTCTTTATTTTAGTTGTCTCTTTCCATATTCGCTCTTTTGTCTTCCCTTTCTCCCCCTGTCCACTTGATCATTCCTTTCCAGCGTCGAACCCTCTGTCTTTCCATAACTATTCTATTTTCCTTTCATACGGAGATCTATTTGTCTCCAATAGTTTTTTTAGTGGTTCTATAGATTGTATCTTGCTTATCACTGACTTTTTTATGGCTGTCCA
The DNA here is from genome assembly GCA_028555095.1 of Dicrostonyx torquatus. Taxonomy (NCBI): domain Eukaryota; kingdom Metazoa; phylum Chordata; class Mammalia; order Rodentia; family Cricetidae; genus Dicrostonyx; species Dicrostonyx torquatus. The sequence continues at coordinate 957,565 of JAQHUG010000449.1, read as the reverse complement.
TATCTGTTTGTTTGTTTTTTTCTTAAGCTTATGCATATTGTCAAGCACACTGCAAGTTTGGTTTTTTCTCTCTGAAGCTGCTTTACTGCTTATATGTCACCTTTTCTGTCCGTATGAGCAAAGCCTTAAACCCACCACTTGGCTTAACACATGGCACACTGTCACCTTAAGCATGCAGATAACTGCCAGGAGATATGTCTCTGTACCATGGTAGGCATGAGAAACATGGGATTAGGAAGCCATGTTTGGCTCCATTGTTATATGTTTGGAACCTTTTTGAAGTTTTGTCAGGTTTTATGTGGATATACACAGCCAGATGTCAGATGCCGTCTGTAGTTGGACTTCCTTTGTCAACTCACTGGTCAACTCATAAGTAACCACATGGAGACAGCTCATTTATATCCTTTTATAAAAGCTTATCTGATAGCTTAGGATTATTACTAAATGGCTCATACAACTTTAATTAACTCATTTTTATCAATCTACATGTTGCCGCATGACTCATGGCATTTACCTGTTCTCTTACAAGTCTTGGACTGTCTCTGTCTGAAAACTCTGTCCTTCTTCCTAGAGTTCTCGCTGGCTGGCTTTCCTGCCTATACCTCCTCCTCCCTAGCTATTGGCCATTAGGATTATATTAACCAAATGAGAAGAATACACCTTCCAGGAGTACAGAATGATCATTCCACAACAAGTTGTTGAGAAGGTTTGTTTATGTGTGTTCAGGTAAAATGTCCTGTAAATATCTGTTAAGATCATTTGATTTGTAACATCAGTTACCTACAGCATTTCTTTATTTTGTTTTGTCTGGATGACTTGTCTATTGTTGAGAGTGGGGCACTGAACTCTCTACTATGTGTGTAAGGGTCAATGTGTGATTTAAGTTGTAGTAGTGATTCTTTCATGAATGTGGGCGTCTTCATGCTAGTACATAGATGTTCAGTATTG
>JAQHUG010000449.1:936408-956519 GCA_028555095.1 Dicrostonyx torquatus | reverse complement strand
AAGTGATGTTTCTGGATGTAGTAGAAGAATAAATTCTGTTTTTTTCATTAATTATGCTAGTCTCTGTCTTTTTATTGGAGAATTGAGACCATGCTATTTAGTTGTTGTAGTGGTTTTGTGTGTGTGTGTGTGTGTGTGTGTGTGTGTGAGAGAGAGAGAGAGAGAGAGAGAGAGAGAGAGAGAGAGAGAGAGAAAGAAGAGACAGAGGGGGAGAGACAGATACATAGAGAAAGAAAAAAAAGCAATTATTAGTTTGATTTATAAGAAATCTTCTGGGTACTTTATCTTCTGGTAGTCCACTAATTGCTGATATAATACCAGAATGACCATGAGGTAGTTTCTCTGCCCATAAATATAGAAGTTTCATCAGTCCCAGTATGGAACAGGTCTAAAGGAGTTTGGGAGAGCTGCACCTCTCCAGTCTACATTGAATGTCCAAAGAATCTGGCTTTAATGCAGCAATGGCAACAACATGACCAATGATCTTCTAGCAGAATGAAGGTAAGGATGCACAAAAGGAAGCTATGCTTTTCTCTGTGGCCTTTTATAAGATGTGTTTTATGCAAGGGAAGGCATATCTGAGAGAGAGTGGTTCTACAAGGAGAGTTGTTAGCATAGCAACTGAGAACAGAACCATTTATTTGCAAAATCCTCATGGATTCCAGGCTTTCAGTTTTTACAGAATATTCCTGATAATATGTAATAGCTCTATTTGTCTTCTGTTAAATTAATGAAATTAAATTAAATTTAAATTACATTTATTTTAAAATGATACACAAAACTTAAAACTAGATATTTAATAGGATTCTTCATGAGATTTTAATATAAGTATATATCATGAATTAGATTAAAGGCATTGATCATTAATTATTTCATTAGAGTAAGTATAGAAATTTCATTCTTTCACATTTTTGAAATATATAACATGTATGTATTGATTGACACACTGACATTATTTTGTTTTTCTATTTTTGAAAATAGAAAATTTTTATATTCTCATTATGGATTCTCCTCCCCCAATTTTTCTGGGATCTTCCCTACCATCCTTTGCATCCAGATCCACACCCTTTTTTGTCTCTCTTTAGAAAACAGTTATCTAAAAAGGCAGTAATAACATAAAGTAGGACCAAACAAAAACATAGAAACAAAGAAATCGGGTTAGAAGAAACAAAGTACTAGAACAAGAATCTCAAATCTACAAAAATAAAATAACAGGGGCAATAATATATACAAATAGGGCTTGTAAGTTTTAAGTTTAAGACAAGAATGCTAAGACAAAACATTGAGAAAGAAGCTCCAAAGTTGCCACTGAGTTCTTTTTATGAGAGCCGTTTACTGCTGGGCATGGGGCCTGCCTTTGGGCATTTCATGTATGTCTGAGCAGTCCAAAGTCTCTAACTCTACATATATTCCAGCTATGGTCTCTGCACTTGTTCCCACTTACTGCAGAAGGATACTTCTCTGATTATGGCTAAACAAGGTATTGATCAATAATATTAAAGAATAAGTTAGCAGGCATTTCATTTATACATTTTTTTCTTTTAATGTATTTATTGATTTTTACATCCCAATCACGGTTTCCCCTGCCTCTTCTCTTCCAATTCCCTCCTCCCTTCTCCCTCCCATCCACTCCTCTTCTGTCTCTGTTCAGGAAGGGGCAGGCCTCCCATGGGTATCAATAAAGCATGACATAACAAATTGCACTAAGACTATGCACCTCCCGTTCTTTTTAGGACAGACATGGCAATCCAATATGAGGAATAGGTTCTCAACATCAGCCAAAGCTTTAGTAACAGCTCCTGCTCTATTGTTAGGAGTACCACAAGTAGGCCAACTATTCAACTGTCACATATACAAAGAGCCTAGATTAGTGTCATGAAGGCTTCCTGGTTGTTGGTTCAGTCTCTGTGGGTTTTCTTGTAATGTTCTTTATCCCTCTGGCTGCAATAATCCTTCTTCCCTTTCTTCAATACGATTATCTGTGCTTTGCCAATGTTTGACTGTGGGCCTCTGCATCTATTTCTTTCAGTTGTTGGATGAAGGCTCTTTTATAACAATTGAGATAGTCACCAAGTTGTTCACAGGAAATAGCCACTTCAGGATACATATCAGTTATTGCTAGGAGCCTTAGCTGGGGTCATTCTTGTAGATTCATGGGAGTTTCCATTGTACCAAGTTATACCTGACCCCAAATACCATCCCATTCCCAGTCATCTATTTCTGTACTCCCACCCACAATCCACCATTAACCTGATGTCTCATCTTCCCATCTCCACCCACTCCAGTCCACAAGGTGATCTCTTCTATTTCTCCTTCCCAGGGAGAGCCATGTATCCCTCATTGGGCTGATTTCTTACCTAGTGTCTCTTGGTCTGTGGATTGTAGTATAGTTATTGCTGGCTAGTTTCATGTCAACTTGGCACAAGCTTGCATCATTGAAATGGAACAGACTTCAGTTGAGAAATGGCCCACATAAGATCTGGCTGTAAGCAAGACTACAGGGTTTCCTCTTAATTAGTTTCTGATGTGAGAAGGCACAAAAAATTGTTGGTGGGCCCCCTGGGTTGTGGTTCTTCGAGAAAGAAGGCTGAGAAAGCCATGGGGAGCAACCCAGGAAGCAGCACTTCTCCATGGACTCTGGGTGAGCTCCTGCATTTAGGTTCCTATCCTGTTTAAGTTCTGGTTCTGACTTTCCTAAGATAGTGAACAGTGATGGCAAACCCCTTTCTCCTCAAGTTCCTTTTGGTCACAGCATTTTATCACAGCAATAATAATCCTGACTATGACATTTTGTTTAGCTGAACTGTAGTATTTGGATTTCCCATAGTTCCCAAGCTTATCTGGTCTCAGGTTCATTGAGCAGTATCAAGGATGAATTGCATTTCATAGAGCTTGCTCTATCCAGTCAGACAATGGTGGGTTACTCCTACAAGCTTCATGCCACTGCTACACTAGTACATTCTACAAGCATGACGTCACTGTACACTGAAAAGTTTGTACCTCGGTTGGTGTTTACCTTTCTCCTTCTGTAGAAAGCGGACTAACTTCCAGTATTATGAACATTGGTTCATATTTGTGAAGGCTCTAGGAAGGCACTCACTCAATTTCTCTGTTTAACAAGTTACATTGTTCTTTTCTTCTTCATTAGGACCTTACCACCAATAGCCTGGGTTTGTTTAGGGGTTCTTATGGGGCCCCTTTAGCCAACAGCTCTATAAGATATACCCCATTGCTGGCAAGAGAACCTGCATTTTTTGATGATCAATACCTGTGTGGGTTCTGTCTCCCCCATTAATTGGTGAATTCATCAGATTTCCTTAATGTATGTATATATGTAAGAAAGCTTCTACTCTATTTGGTTTACATATAGTCTCCATCAGTTTTAGCTGTCTCACCCTCTATTCCTTTCCTCATGCCTGCTTCCTTCCTCTTCCTTGTTTAATCCTCCTGTGCTTACCCCCTTCCATCCATAACTATTTATTCCATTTCCCTTTCCTATAGAGATCCATCTCTCACTCCAGTCCTTTATTTTATACGTGTCCTTTGTGATTATGGTAATTATAGTTTGTTCATTAAAAACATCACCACTAAAATCCACATAAAAGGAAATTCATACCATATTTGTATTTCTGGGTCTGGCTTGCTTCACATAGGAAGATTTTTTTCTAGTTCCATTTATTTCCTGAAAATTTCATGGTTCAGTTTTTTTAACAGCTGAATAATATTCCACTTATATAAGTATAACACATTGTCTTTAGTTGTTCATCCATTGATAGACATCTAACCAGTTTCCAAGTTTTGGCTATTACACAGCATTGAAAATGGTGAAGCAAGTGTCTAAATAACAGGATGAAGTATTTTTTGGTTATTATGCCCAACAGTGATATGTTGTAGAGCCCAATAAGCAGCAGGAAACATTTTGGAGAGAACTACGTCCATATTCCCAAATATTGTCTATAAATATTTGTTTACATTTAAAGGGAAAAGGCATGGAGCTGCCAACAAAGACAGACACACTGGAACCTTGCCAGTAGGCCACTAGCCTTGGGGTAAAATATAAAATAATGGAGATGGGTTAATTCTAGATGTAAGAGATAGCTAGCAATGTGTTTAAGAAATTGGCCAAGCAGTGATTTAATTACTATAGTTTCTGTGTGGTTATTTTGGATGTCTAGGTGGGTGGGAAACGGACAAGCAGAAGGTGGCCAGGAACACACGAGCAGTCTCTTACTCCAGTGATATAGCTGAATCTTGAGCTACATTTATTCCCACATTCACCAAGAACTGCCACATTAATTTTATATTGACTGTGTGAGCTGGCAATCCAAACAGCAGTGGATGTGTACTCCCCTTCCTCTCCACGCTCATTTGCTTGATTGACCTTGGCCATTCTGACTGGTGTAAGATGAAATCACAAATTAGGTTTGATTTGCATTACTCTTATGAGTATGTATATTGAACATTTCTTTACTTCTCAGTCATTTTCGTTCCTCTTTTGAGAATTCTGTTTAAGTCTCCATTCCAATTTTAAATTGGGTTGTTTTCTTGATGTCAAGTTTTGTTTGATTGTTCTGGGTTTTTGCTTGTTTGTTTTTTTCTTTATATTTTTTTGACATTACCTCTATTGGAGATGTGTTTGGTAAAAAGCTTTACACATTCTATAGCCTACCATTCATCTTATTTATACTGTCCTTACTACACAGCAGTTTCTCGGTTTCATATTTTGCCAACTATTCCTTTTTTAATTTTAGATTTATTTATATTTTTATTTTATGTGCATTGGTCTTTTGATTGCATGCATGTCTGTGTGAGGGTGTTGGATTCTTCGGAACTAGAGCAACAGACAATTTTGAGCTGCCATGTGTGTTCTAGGACTTGAACCCGGGTCCTTTGGAAGAGCAGACAGTGATATTAACTATTGAACCATCTTTCCAGCCAATTGCTAATTGTTTTTAGTGCGTGTGCTATTGATGTTCAGCTCAAAACACCTTTTCCCGTGTCAATGATTTCCAGATGATTCACCATGTTCTCTTCTATCAAGTTCAATGTACCCAGTCTTATGTTGAGGTCTCGATTCATTTGAGACTGAGTTTTCTTCCAGGTAGCTTTTGTGGTTTGATTGCCATTCTTCTACAAGCAGCTATCTAGTTTGACCAGCACCAACATCAAAAAAAAAAAAATACAACACTTTCCAGGATGTATTTCTGGATTCTTTGTCAAAATCTGCTGTCTGAAAGTTTGAGGTCTTACTTCCAAGTCTTCAATTCAGTTCTATTGATCAATATGTTTATTTGTGTCAATATCATGCTTATTTTATTACTATAGCTCTGTCGTACAATTTGATATTGGGAATGGTGATCCCAATTTTTTTTTATTATTATTATTTAGGATTGTTTTTAGCTACCCAGGGTTTTTTGCACTCCAGTATTAAAAAATCACAAGAAATTCTTATTACATGTTTTCAGCACCCCCTTTCAGTCTCCTATCCTCAAATAGCAGCCACTTTATCCCCATATGAATATCAAACTTTCTGATTCCAAATATGAACGGGATCTGATACTACTTGCCTGAACTATTCAGCCAATGTTCTCCATTTTCCTTTGTTTACTCTGGAGTCTGGAGAATTGAGAACACTAGAGGACTGAATGCCCAACTGAACTTTATACTATGTTCTCACAAGACGGAAGATTAAAGAGATAATCACAGCTTCTAAGGCCTTTTATTTTTAAAATAAGGACAGTAACTTCTGGGAGCATAGAACACTTACAGCTTAATCATCTCTTAAAGGAAATATTTCTTAAAGCTGTCAGTTTCTAACATAAATTTCAACACATGAGACAGTTAAACCATAGCAAACTATCAAGTTTTATTTTGGAGTTAAGCCCCAATAAACCTCTCAGGGTCCAGCTAAGATTCACTATAGCAAAGGAAAGTCTGACTTCTAAGATCTGAGGGTAAATAAATTACCTCCTGTACATGCCCCCCCACACACCTTGGGTAAAGAAATAGCGAGAGAAGAAGGGAAGGAAGATCTCCACCAGGTGTTTAGTCTTTGCAGATATGGTTAACGAAATTCAATAGGCAAAAAAAAATGATATTGATATGCATTTTAGAATCACAAAAAGGCAAATAGAACCTGACAAAGCATTCTCCAGGAATGGGTGATACTACCTAAGAGGGGCTAGCATCTATTGAGAAATACCTGAACTTCCAAACCATTAAAGTTACTAACCCTCTCTGAACCCTGGACTCACCCATGCCTAGTCAGTCGGTAAGGGCGGTAAACCTTTCCGCGCACCCTGTTAGTAAAAGTAATTTTGGGGGATTGACTTTCTGTAAATTTGACTGTTGGAAAAAAGAGTGAATGTTATTGTTCTAAGGTCTGACGGAAAGGTCATGCCCCTGCAGGAAGAGGTAGTTAAACTGTTGAGGTATTTTGGAAATGAATCCCATTTGATAAAGAGAAACACCATGATTTCAAAAGACTTTTATAGAATTGACAGTGACTTACCAAAAGGGCAAGTATTCCTGCAACTCGGCTGGATAGGCTCTCTGTGTAGAGTGTCCATACTCCCATGGATTAGTCTCATAGATCTGTCAACTGTAAATTTACTGTATAATACTTGAGAACTCACAAGCAGACTCCTTATCTACTGCCTGCTTTCAAACATTATTTTCTCATTTTAAACTTTGAATTTCGTTACGTGGTTTGTTTTTCCTGACATACAAAAGCTGTTTAGTTTGAGGCAATATCAAAATGCTGACTCTTTGTAGTCAAAATAGTCTTCAATCACATATGCCTTGATACATCCAAATATTTATTAGGCTCTAGATAGGTTCACTTACATTATTTTAAAAGGCTTTATACCCTTTCCCATACTATCCTACATGATAGATTTCACAGAACTTTAAGAGTTATTTGGATTACACATGGGTCCTCTGTGGAGATTTTAAAACTTTATATAGCCATGAGGGAAAATGTAAAAAAATGCATACATTAACCTGGACTGAAGTCTCTAGCCAGCTCATTTCAGTCTGCTTATGTATTGCACAGTAGAAATCAACTAGGTTGTTAATAAATGCATATTTCTGGATCAAATTCACACTGACTCACTGGATCAAATTCACACTGACTCACTTATAATCCACCAAGAGCTTGACAAATGAATTTGTATATTAAGTAAACCTTTTTTTGGATCTATGTATACAAAAGGTAGTAAGGAGTAGTTTATATACTCTAATATTTTCCACCTTAACACACTGAGTGGAGTGAAGAGTTATAATTATGTTGCCATTGTTGATAATAATGTGGAATATTCCATCTTATGAATCAAAACCAAGTTGGGTTGAAAAACCATCATCAGAAACAAATATTTCCTGTTGTTTTCTTCTAAAGAGATGTACATGTATACTTCTTTGTGTACATATATGTGAATACATGTAAAACAAAAACTAAAACAACAAATTGAAGCTAAGGGTGCAAGTCAATGAAAAAGAGAATACGTGGTAATTCAGATACAAGAAAATAAGTGGTGGGAAGTCTATTTCCATCACATTCACACAAAGGAATCCTTTGTAAATCAAATCAAGTTCTATTTTAAAGCAATACCACTGCATTTGTGCATGTTTTGCGCTGCTTTTTGCTTCTCTTAGCTGCTCAATGACTTTCAGTGGAATAATGAATGCCCTGTCCTCCTTTGTAATACAGACTTTGAATTGCAGCCATGGAGATCATCTTAAAAGGTCATCCTGTCCTTTGCTTGACCCCCACAAGCCTTATATATTTGAATTCTATTTTTAAGATTCCCACAGTTGCAATGTTCAGAAATCTTTTGGGAACCCATTTAGTATTGAAGAACCATTTCTGTTATCAAAAGCTTCTTTCTGCCATGGTTTTGTTACTAAAATTTTTCTCTATTATAGCTTAACCAAAATTGGAAAAACAGTGGTCTCTATAATCTGGGGAATAATTCTTACTGAAAAGAATTTTAACCAGTTTTTCTCTGGCCTAAGTAATGAAAACTATTTTAACACTTTACAAAATTTTAAACCTTGGAGCCTTTTGATTATTTATTTTAATTTATCTTGAGCTCATTTCCTTCTTCTTATATTCTGGGATATTGAACTCAACACAGTATGATGTCTCCAGTGCTGAATAAAATAGGAGGATTACCTTGCCGTTCTTATTTACTCTGTTCCTATTTATGCGCCCCGTACAGCTCTGAGAGGTACAGATAAGATGAAAATGGGTTTTTGGATGCCCGTGGTCTCAGATAATTTAATAGTACTTTTCATAATGATATGGATGTTATTCCCAGAACCTGTCTAGTTCATATCATAGGTAATTATTTTCTGCCTATCTATAGCGTTCTAAATTTCAATTAGATAAACGATTCTTCACTTCTACTGGATAAGCGATTATTGTAAAAGGCAAGTTGCTTGTATAGAACAAATTACCTCTGCCTTTTAGCAAAAGGGTAAAAAGCACATTGATGCACACCTTATAAGGGCCTAGCACCTTAGAGGTATTTAAGTTAGAAATACAGATTCTATTGTCCTAGGTTAATATGCTAGACACTGTACATATATGCATATGTGTGTTTCTGAAGGCATGGGTGTTTTCTTTTATTTATTTTGACTTACCTATTCTAAAACTTTTTAAAAATATACTTAATCCTGAGTTCTTTTTTATATTCTCTAACTTTATGAAAAATATGTTAAAATTAGAACATAAAATTGACAGATATTTAAGTGAAATTTGCTTTTATTTTATTGATTTCACTGAAAGTGTCTAGAATTTGCTTTCATTTCCAAATTTTTTCTTCCTTTTCTATAGTATAAAAAACCAAAGGGAAGAAGTATACATTTTACTCACATGCATATTTACTGGTAATATTCATTTTTATAATAAAATTGCAAATAGGAACACATTAAGTACATGTGTTCCAATGTGCACAATCTGCTTTCCATCCTTAGTGTTTAAAAGATGCTGGAATTGTCTAGGTTTTCATATGTTTCCTCATTTTCAAAAATTCAATAGGTTTATTTTTTTGTTGTTGCCGTCGGTGTAATTGTTCTTATTAAGAAGCTTGTTTGGAGGTTCTAGCAGGGTAGTGTGGCTACTTAAATTCTTTTGACTGAAGACTGGTCCTCCTATATTCTAGAGGGGTGTTCCCTTAAACAAAGCAGATAAGAAATAAGGGTGAAAGGACACACCGAACTGGCCAGCCAGATCAGCTGATTTAACCCCAGGAAAAAATGGTGTGACAAATGTGTCTTCCTGGTTTTCCTCACATTGCATTTTCTCTTATTTGGACTCTAAAGATTGCTTTCTTTCTTTACTCTCTCTTCTCCCTTCCCACCATCACCTAGAGATTCCAGGTCTACGTTATAACCTCTTTGTTCATATAAGTCAGAGTATCTTGGAGTGTGGAAAAGAAGTAAAAACAACACACACTGGACAACCAATTTTGGTATTCATAAGGATAATTTCATTACATTTCTAATAAATCTTTCCTCCTCTCCCTACCTTTGGACCCAGCTATGTTCTTTCTTTTCTCAAACGTTTTAAAAAGAGTTTAGGGAAGTTTAAACAAAGAAATGGAATGAGTCCACTACTGAGAAAATATATGTCTCCATGATACTGGTGTGCTTTTTATGAGTCTGTTTTATTTGAATCTCTAAGATAGTATCTGTACACTGAATACACAGCTGATAATAATTAGTCTCAATCAAAAGTCTCAGTATTTCTCTTTTCTATTTCCATGCTGTATTTCTTCTACAAGCTCCTCAAGAAAAATGTAATTCTCTCCCAGTTTATATTACTTGTCTCCTTTTTCATCTTCATTGTTCCTTGGTTTGGGGGAAGGACTATATGGTTATTCTCCTTTTAATATGAGGGTCATGAATTTAATGTATTTGGGAAAGTTCTCAACATTTGCTTTTATAAAATATTGTTTCCTTTCTCATGCTCAAGAGAAAGTTAAAATTCCACACACTATAACTTTATGTGTTATGATCTGTCCATTGTTCTACAACATGGGTTTTAAGATTCCATGAATTAGTAAACATTTGCTCATGTGTTCATTCTTATGAGCAACCAGCAAATGTCATGGATTATTTTATGTTATGACTCCTAGGATAAAATCAGAGAAAGATCACATTTTCTTATTGATTTAATTTAATTTTATTTTTCCCTGTTTCAGCAAATAGAATTAGGGAATAATTGGACAAAAGTTTATTTAGGGTTGTAACAGAAAGCAAAACAAAATAATATAATAAAATTTTATTCCATACATAGCTCACATTAAGGCTAATATCTGAATAAGTCCTGAGGATGAAATTCTTCAAATGGTATTCAGTGAGGAGAGGATATGATGTAAGGACCTGGGAGAACACTGCTCCTGAACTCCAACTCAGGGGTCAGGGGCAGACATTTGATTCAGAAATGTGAAGCAGCTGCCAGTGAGAAAGGAACATGTGGGAGCATGGGAAGAAGAGATGGGGAAAGTTGCCAAACATTTTATGTCTGAACTTACTGAAGTAAAGAAAGTAATTTATTTTATGTAAATAGATGTTTTGTTGGTCAATTAGTCTGTGAAAGCTGTGAGTGCCATTTCTGAGAAAGGCAGAAGAGGGAAATAGATCCTCTGCAACTGGAGCTTCAGAAGGTTGTATTCCACCCTCGTGGGGACTGGGAAAAGGTCAGGGTCCCTGGAAAAGTAGCCAATGTCTTTTTTTCTTCTTTCTTTCTTTCTTTCTTTCTTTCTTTCTTTCTTCCTTCCTTCCTTCCTTCCTTCCTTCCTTCCTTCTTTCTTTCTTTCTTTCTTTCTTTCTTTCTGTCTCTCTCTCTCTTTCTTTCTTCCTTCTTTCTTTTTTTCTTTTTTATTAATTAAATCACTGCCTGGCTATTGGTTCTAACCTCTTATTGGCTAACTCTTACATATTGATCTAACCCATTTCTGATAGTATGTATCGCCACTTGACTGTGGCTTACTGGCATGATTCTAACCAGCATCCATCTTGGGTAGGAGCAGCATGGTGTCTGCCACACTTCCCTTCTTCCCAGATTCTGTTCTGTCTACTCTGCCCACCTAAGGGCTGCCCTATCAAAAGGCCAAGGCAGTCTCTTTATTTAACCAATGAAAGCAACAGAAATACAGAAGTACCCTCCTACACCATTTCCCCTTTTTCTGCTTAAACAAAAATGAAAGGCTTTCATTTTAACATAATAAAATTACATATTACAAAACAGTTATCAAGCAAGAATTACAGTTACAATATTTATATCTATTTTATCTTTTATCATAACAAAGGAAAACTATAACTATCCATTCTTCAACTCTTTCTTTCTTGCTTGCTTTCTTTCTTGTTTTCCTTCTTTCTTTTGAGGCAAGGTTTCACTATGTAGCCCTAACTGTCCTAGAACTCACTCACTTTGTAGACCAGGCTACTTGCCTATGTCTCCCACGTGCTGTAATTAAAGGCATGTACCACCACTGCCCAGCATAGCTAGTGTTCTTATTAACTGAGCCATGTTTCCAGCTCCATAAACTAGTTCATTCATGCTCCTTCAGTTAATTTTCAAGCAATATCAGTTAAAATTAATATCATTTTATTTAAATGTTTTAATTGTTCAATGAACACTAGTGGAAAAGATAGATGTACTAAAATATTTGATTATCACCTTTCCATACGGGGTTTAATAGATGAAGCACCTTTCTGTGTAATACAGCATTCTTTACATGCATCACAGTATTCTTACTGCAGACTCTCCATAACACCCTTCTTTACCAACACTTTCCCTCCCAAGATTGTATTAGCTATGCTCCATTATCACTTGAATATACCCTAATTGAAATAAAACAATTTGAACGAAGAAAAGGAAGACAATATTTGCATGAATTTTATTTTGGTATTTATTTTATTATTACAGTCACTGTTGAAAATCTTTAAATGCCAGTTATTTTTTTTTATTTTAGTACTTACATAAGAATTTTAAACATTTGTGGGATAATATTTGATGTTTCCCCATAGGTCTGTTTTATTGTGTCAGGCTCTCTGTCACACTACCTGAACAAGTAATTATAAATGGAAGGAAGTTTTGCTTAGCTCAGAATTTCAGAGGTGTCAGTCAATGGCCAATTGACTCCATATCTGAGATCCTGATATAAAATAGAGAGATATGTGTGGAGTGATCTTTCTACTTCATGGTAGCTTAGGATCAAAGAGAGAAAGAAGGGATTATTGTCCTCAGAACTTCTTCAAGGACATACCTCTAATGACCTAGCTTCTTTCAAGTAGACAACACGTCCTTGAGTTATAGTGACACATGTCAACAAACCCTTTTGAAAACACTTCAAGTTAAATATAACAGCGGTGAAGCATTGTAACCAACTACTCTAACTTCTCATGGGTTTATACTTACTTATGCTGTAAATATGTGCCCTTGGGTATTATACTCTCCATAGTTCTTGAGTGTAGTCACCCAGTGTTCTGTATAGCCCACTTAGACCTCTTCATCCAGTTGACGGGACTCATTATGGATCAGTATCTTGTTAGCCACACTCCTTTTTGTCTGTCACCCATTTCTATTTGTTGAGTATTGCCTAGCCATTTTTTTAAAAAAAAAATCTATTGCAATTTATTTCCTTTTTGCCTGACTTTTTTTCATTTTCAGATAATTTGATAACAGTATATTCAAATGTTACTAATTCTTTCTTTTCCATTTTTTCCTAAATTTTTTTCTAAAAATTTGCTGGATTTTTTAAATTATATCAAATAGTTTTATGGTAGGTCCCATGGTATTTTACATATATTGCTATGCGATGATCATATTGTATGTGTGTGTGTATGTATATATTTTATATTGTTGATTTGTTCAGCTATTGAACAAATTGTTATTATTATACAATAAGTTATTGTCTCCCTAGGACAAAACCTATTTCAACATGTTGAATAACCATGTATATGCCAGTAATATATTTTTGTTAGTATTTAGTTGCAGATTTGTCTTCTATGTTTAGTTAGAATGTTAGTTTATAGTTTATTCATTTTCTTGTGTATGCATGCACATGGATGTATTTATGGACGTGTACTATGCTGATCCGATTTGGTATTAGAATAGTCATAATGGCTTACTTTTCATCTTGTAAAAATATGTTGGAGATTATTTTCACATTCTAATGTTGAATATGAGTTATAAGAGAAGTCATCTGCTTTTTTTCTGGCTTTATTTGTTGACTAAGAGATTGTTAATTTCTTGGAAATGGATGCATTCTTTCATTGATTCTGTTTCACATGCTTGAGAAGATGGGATTGGGAGCTGACAGGTGTCTGTGGATTCAGGGGCTCTCTGTTCATGGTCACTATGATAGTTGATAATGCCCATGGGTTCTGCTTTATTCTGGGTTTCATCCTGTTGGGCAGTGTGGTGGTTTGAATAATATGTATTACAGACTCCATATCTCATAAAATTGAAAACTTGGTCCCCTATTATTGGAACTGTTTTGGAAGGATTAGGAGAAGTGTCCTTGCTTGAGGAGCTGGGTCTTTGTGGGGCAGAACTCCAAGATTTCAAAAGTCAAAACTCCCTCCACTACCTCACTGGGTTTTGGATCAGATGCAAGCTCTCATCTACTGCTCCAAGGACATGCCTGGCTGCCCACCAACATGATGGCTATAAACTCACCTTCTGAAACTGTTAACACCAGTTAAATGCTTTCTTTAGTAAGTTTTCTTGGTCATAGTGTCTCTCCATAGTGATAGGAAAAATAACTAAGATAGGCAGATACTGGGTTCCAAGGCTAAATACTATATCCACATTCCTTAATATTGTCTGTCATGAATAACTTCATCTCCAAGGAATTAGACAACAAAGATGATATGAACAAATCTTTCCTGCCTTATTAATTACATCTCTTGCTATTATTATTTTGGTCAAATTACACACTGTAATCTGCCATCTATATCTCTTATCTTTAGAAATGTAGGTTCATACATGATTAGACCAGATTGATTAATCTATGGGTTGATGTTAGGTTGTTTGAGGTCTTTATACCAGCATCATCTTGTTTTGCCTCTTCTGGTGTATATTTTTTAATTCAACATCACTGTAAGAATCTCTATACAAGGGAAATGCATCTTATATATGGTTTGGTATAATATACCATTTTACTTTCCACCAAGAGTCTTGAAATTTATTACACCAAGTAAGAGGAAGAATTTTCTAGTCTGAATATAAATATTCTCCTTTGGCTCATATTTTGAATGTGAGGTCTCCAGAAGGTAATGTTTTTGGTGAAGTGATAGGAATTTTAAAAATTGGGCTTGACTGATGTGGGTCATGGAGGCTTGCGTGTGAAGGTTACACACAGTTCACAATTTCTGCCTACATCTCCACTTGTCCACTTAAATTTATCTTCTCAACAAAATTTTGTATGTCAAACTATGAAAATCTAATAGAAATTTGGTTGCAAATAAGTGGCATCATTACTTTGGTTAATGTGGGCTCTGATACCTGCTACCCAGGGAATGCCATGGTTTCTTACCTGGCGCCCGACTATTTAGAAAGACAATAGCTGAGGTTTTCGCTCCAGCCTCTCTGATTCATTTGTAGATTTGCCCCAGGAAAGGTAGCTATCTCTGAGCTGAGGTGTGAATGGAGTGTGTGGGTGAGAGAGATGCCCCGGAAAAAAGAATAGATAGATAAGTCCCCAATATGGGAGGAGAGAACAGAACAGAGCGAGAAATAGAGATTGGAAGGAACATAGCAGAGCAGGAGAAAATAGAAAGCAGTTTCAGAGAAGAAATGGTTTTAAGAGAGCCTAGAGAGCAGAATGATGTTTAGGGAAATATAATAAACACAAGGCCTCGCTAAAGAAGGAGAGAAGCCTTTTAAGCTGTAATGGTGTGAAAGCCTTTTTCTTTCCGCGCGTCTCCGGGCACACATTTGGGGAAAAACATCAGTCTCTATGTTGGGGCGACGGTCCCCGACAGGTTAACTGAGACTTTGTGGTTTATAAAACTTTAGATTTGATATACAGAAAGAATTTTGAAAAAAACTTGGAGAAGCATGGTAGAGAAATCATAGTGCTACACTACACTGAGTACTATGTAAGTGAATTGTTAAATGTTTACCTAACCCTAGTCTTATTTATCTCTATGGATAGGATGCATGTAGGCTTCTAGGCTAGAAGCTCCCTTATATGTCAGCTATTCAAAACTGTCTGGATGAAAGAGGGTTGCCAGAATGACAGCATATAATTTTATTTGCATATTTAATGACATATACTTCGATATCATGACAGTTGACAATCACCATGATAAGAACCATAAAGAACTGAAAAGGAGCCATGAGAACTGGTTCCTGGATTCACAGAAAATATCTGCAGCTACTTGCAGAGGGTTGTAAAGAGTGAAGCATAAGTTGCAAATATAAATGCATGAAAGTTGAGGCTATCAGGGACAGACATTGAATTTGCAAAGAAACACCCTCAAGAGAGGCCTTGTTCACTTACCAAGTCCTTGTTCTGGTTGCTGTTCATAGAAACATAGGATTTTATGTTATTGGATATTAGTTCCCTTGAACTGCTTTCTATGCCTCCATTTACCCTCACTTGATATGAAAATATTTACTCTGTCACATTATATCCTGGGTATGTGTAAATTCCTGCATGATTTTAAGATGTTGATAGCTAAGGATTTGTCTTGAGTGTTAGAAGATACTTGGAAAATTTTATGGTGATTTTTATTTTATCTGAAAGTGTGTGTTCCCGAGTTCTCTATGTATGCAGGTACTTTCAGAGGTAAGAGTAGGGTTTTGATGCCCTGGATTTGGAGAAATAGGAGGTTGTCATCACTTGATTTGGATACTAGGAATCAAATGCAGGTTCTCTGCAAAAGCATCCAGTGTTCTTACCACTGATCCACTGCCATAGACCTTTAAAATATCCTTTGACTTAGGTCTTTTAAGAACAGTTTGATCATTTAAGATTTTGATACTCTCTTTAATTCAGAAATAACATCAGAGTTTAATTATTTTTAAGACAAGGTTTTTGTGTAGCTTTGGTGCCTGTCCCGGAACTAGCTCTTGTAGACCAGGCTAGCCTTGAACTCACAGAGATCTGCCTGCCTCTGCTTTCCGAGTGCTGGGATTAAAGGCATGCACCACCACCGCCAGGCAATCATCATCAGAGATTAAATTTAAGTTTTCCTTGTGTACCCTCCTTCCCTCCACCGTGCCCTGTACATACCTCACTTCCCCAGCCACCATGAGCCCACTCCTCATCAACAGCTTCCTATTACTCTAACAGATGACTCTGGACCAAAATACCTGACAGTATAAACTTCACTAATCCTTCTCTCCCTTAGTTGTGTATGTTTGGATTTTGACAGGGCTATAAAATTCTAGCATGGAGACTATTGTCCTTCTTACTTCATAATAAGTGTACCATAAATACATAAAATTTGGTTGAAACATTTTTAAAAATAAAGAATGATACTATGGGCAGATATTATGGATTACTAAAGTGTAAGTTTTAAGTCAAATTTTTAAAGGAGAGAATAAAATACATTTTTAATTAAAGAAATAATTATTTTAATATTATGATTTTTGAGTGTATACCTTTCTTTGGGTATATGGATATAGCCAATGAATATTTTACTATACATTCATATTATAGAAAACATGTCTTTTAATTAGTCATCATACTGTATTTAATTTATAAATTCATACATTTTTGATTATTACTTTCAAATTATATCTTCAATGATTTTTTATTGTTTAAATAACTAAAGAGTATTTCAGAAAGATCCAAAATGATTAAAATGTATATTTCTTCTATTACTCTCTTCTGTATCACTTTATATAATTTCTAATATTTCCCATAGAAAACATTTAGATCAACTCTAAAATAATTTGGTATATTTAATTTTTTTCTTTATCATTTTCTAATTTTATCATTGGAATCAATGACTATCATATTTAACAAGTCACAAAGCTATATTGTAAAGAAAGATCCAGTATCACCAGGTTATTTTTCTCTGAAACAATGGTTGGCAAATGGTGGATATCATGATCCTAGGATGAGTGGGAAGCAGGAACAGCACCACATTGTTCCGTGCACATGAGTAGTAGATTAAGATTTTTTGGGGAAAAAAATGATGAAACTTAGTACCTCATTTTCTTGTGAAAAAATTTTGCTAAAAGTAACACCCAATTTTAGGTTTTCTGGAGGCATCTGATCCATATCAAAGACTGGAATTCCTTGTAATATTTCATTAGGCTTGTCAACAAGATTTATTCATCAATGAGAATAAATGAGTATGTCAGCATAAATTATTGTGCTAATTTGTGAAACTGTTAATGAGATATTTTCAGAGCTCATAAATGGGAAGAGCTATGTCATTAAATTACTGCACAGTGATTTTATTTTGATACAGTAAGTGAGTGGATATTTTATCACAAACGACACCCTGATGCATCAGTGATCTGAAGATGAACAATTAAATATTCCAGGGAAAAAGTCTGATGATATTTAGAAATAGTTAAAACTTACAAAAAGGCTATAGAGAGAACATATGATTACTTGGAAAACTTTACATATGTTTTGAAATTTTTGGAACATAAATAATATTCACTAGCAAGCAAATCAGGAATAAGTATATAACTACAATTGAGGCATTGGCGGAAGGAAAGAAAAGGAGAAATGGTGTAATTTCACTGTAATTTTTAAAATTAAAAAAATAAAAAAAGAATTACCTGAAAACAAAAACAATTCATCCAAATATTTCACTACATAACTGTGTGGTATTCTTAAATACAGACTAAAACATAACATGAATACTTAGTCTCTAAAGAAAAGAGCACATCTTACCAAGGACTCTGCAAAGACAATTACATCATCATAGGTGCTGAAGAAGGAAGAAATAGATATGGATCAAAGAGAGAAATTATGTGGTTATATCTCTGCTGAGTCAGCGTCTAAGGGTGAACAAACAAGACATCAATAGACAGGCTAACTTGGACAGGAGAAAGCTCAGGAGACCTCAACCCTACACAGAACTGCTGGCAATTAAGGAATTTTGTAAGCTACAGAAACTTTTCCCCAGTGAAGAACACAGCATTTGGTTATACAATAGTGGTCAGCCCGAAAAACATATACAAGTATCATTATACAGTCTGAAAAGGATTTATTTACATATTTAGAAACACACACACATAGATATGCACAATTGCAAATTAGAGGCCATTAATTAGATTGAAAGCAAAGTTGGGCAGAATTGCTACAATTATGGTACAGTCTTAAAAGAACAAAAAAGTACTTTAAATGGGCGAATTGTCTAAACACAGAGGAAGGATAAAAAAAAGTGGGTACATGGAATGCATTCTACCCAAAAAGACAGGTTGTGTGGCACTGACACTGGCAAGCTATGCCGTGTGAAGTTGTCTTATGGAGCTGGCTCTGTAGGTTCACAACTGAGATCCCATCCCTTGTCAGACTGACCATCAGACTAGACTAAAGAAGGAGACTGTTCCTTTAAAAAAGAAATCCAGCAAGATCAGGAACAGTAAGAAAGCTGAAATGTATATGGGTGACTCTTTAGAGCAGTGGCTTTCAGCCTTTCTACTGAGCGACCCTTTTATATAGCTCTTTATGCTGTGGTGATGCCCAACCAAAAATGTCTATTTGTTGCTACTCCATAACTGTAATTTTGCTACTGTGATGAATCATAATGTGAGTCTCTGTGTTGTCCAATGGTGTTAGACGACCTCTGTAAAAGAGTCATTTGACTCACACAGGGGCTACCATCCATAGTTTGAAAACAAGTGCTTTAGAACCATGTCAATGCTAGGCTAAAATTAAATAGAATTTTTGTGATTCCTTAAGCAATGGTACCGAAAGATGCTTCATCAAGGTTTGCCTACCTTGAAGGTAAGAAGCAAATATTTACAGATTCTCTCCATTGCACTGAAGAGGAAAAATGAGCACACCAATGGTTCTTGGATATATCCTTAGGAGCATTATCTTATACAATTTCTTTCCTTAGAACTGAAGCTTTCTCTGTTTCAATGTACCTGGATACCTTGATGCATTCCTTAAATCGTATGTGTGACTGTGCATAATGTAAGTAGGGGATAATTACTGACACTGAGCCATTAAAGGATGAGGAACAATGTGACACTCCCCCGTTTCTGGTGGGAGTGTGCACTTGTTCACACACTTTGGAAATCAATATGGGAATTTCTCAGAAAACTGGGAATTGATCTCACTTAAGACTCAGCTATACCACTCTTCGACAAAGGACACACATCCTACCACAAAACACTTGCTTCATTATGTTCACAATGACTTTATTCATAATAGCCAGAAACTGCAAACAACTTAAATGTCCCTCAACCGAAGAATGAATAAAGAAAACGTGGTACATTTGCACAATGAAGTATTACTCAGCTGATTTAAAAGAAAAATGACATCATGAAATTTGAAGGCAAATGAACGCAACTATAAAAAATATCCTAATTATCATACTACAACCCACAGAAACAGAGAGGCTAAGTAACAAGAAGGGCTCTAAGGGGGATGCATGGATCTCCCTTGGAAGTGAAAAATAGAATAGATTTTATGCGTGGACTGGGGACAGGTGGAAATGGAAACAGGAGGGATCAGGAACGCCATGGAGGGGGGAATGAAGAAAGAGTGTAAAAGAAGAGTTAGAGGCCCTTTGGAGTTAATATGGAAACCCAGTGCAGTAGAAACTCCAAGAATTCTAATTTGATGATGCTAGAGAGGTCTCCTAGTCACAGAATTCACAGCCCAAACAGACTATTTTCTGTCACCAGGCAACATCATTTGGTGGGACTGGGACATCAGCTTTCTTAATTAGGTTTTCTATTGCTATGAATGGGCACCACGAACATGACAAGTCTTACAAGGAGAATATTTAATTGAGGCGGTTCACTTACAGTTTTAGAAGTTCAGTCCATAGTCATCATGGTGCGGAGTATCACAGCATGTAGGCCGACATGGTATTGGCTATATCTTGATCAGAAGGCAACAGGAAGTGACCTGCAACGCTGGGTATCTGGAGCATAGGAAACTTCAAACCCA
>JAQHUG010000449.1:857980-881333 GCA_028555095.1 Dicrostonyx torquatus | reverse complement strand
ACATGTAGAAGAATGCGAATAGATCTATATCTATCACCATGCATAACATTCAAGTTCCTTAACTCTTTGTTTTAAGAAGAAAACAGATTTTTGTTTTTTAATTCAATTTGGATACCATCATTTCAATATAGCACTGTAACATGTAGGCCTGCTTGTTGGGGTTTCTGTCCTGCTCTGTTCCCACAGCCAGCAAGGTCCCAAAGAAAATCATACAGAGGTCTATATTAATGATAAACTGATTGACCCATTAGCTCAGGCTTCTTATTAACTCTCTTTGTTTTTTCAAGACAGGGTTTCTCTGTGGCTTTGGAGCCTGCTCTAGAACTAGCTCTTGTAGACCGGGCTGGTCTTGAACTCATAAAGATCCGCCTGCCTCTGCCTCCTGAGTGCTGGGATTAAAGGTGTGTGCCACCACGGTCCAGCCCTCTTATTAATTATTATAATTTATATTAAAACCCACTGTTCTTATCTATGTTAGCCACACGGCTTAGCACCTTTCTCAGTTGGTCAAATCACATCCCGATTCTTCGGTGGTCTGGGCAGGACTGGGGGAAGAGCTTCCTTCTTCCCAGAATACTCCTGTTCTCCTTTTGCCCTGCCTCTACTTCCTGTCCTTTTGTCTTGCCTCTACTTCCTGACTGGCTATTGGTCAATCAGCGTTTATTTAAAACATGATTAACCGAATACAGGCAATTCTCCTGCACCATAGAACATTTTGAAAGATATACAAAAATATCCAAAAATATTAGCTGGGTTTTAAGAGAATGGCAAAACATAGATACACAAGATTGGAAGTGCTTAGCCTATATGTAGCATCTGAAAACTCTGGAAATGAATTATCTGGAAAGACATTTTCAACAAGAACACAACCAATGTTTGCATGGATATAGATAACAAGAATGAATTCTATTTACAATGACTTGGTTCCTAAATTTCTGTAGCTGTTATAACAACTTATCCTAAGTTTTGTGAATTGCAACAGTGACAATTTATATTTCCATTTCTGTTATTAGATGTTCAAAATAGGTTTAAACCACAGGGCATGAATTGCAGTATCTTCCAGACCTCATTGACTCTGGAGCTCTGGTACTAAATATCTCCCTGGCTTCTTTCAACCCTTGGAGGTAACCAAGATTATTTGAGCAACAGCTTTGTCAATCACCTCATCTTCTGTCACCAAGTTGACTATTCTATATTCTATAAAGTAAAATGTCTCTTTATTCTTCTTCCTAAAAGTGGTTAACATTAAAAGAGGCCATAGAACATCAATTTGTATTTGTCTAATTTGAATTGCATTTTTATTTTAAAATTTAATATAAATATTAATTTTTTAAAAATTGGATGAGTCCACTAGAGCCCACTGTGATGATCCAGTAAACTATTCCCATCCCAAATGTCAAATTATATGTGAATACTCATTGTTATGTAATATATTCAAGTTTCCAGGGACTAGCAAGCAAATATCTGTAGGGATTTACCATTAATCTACTGTGAATTGCATGATTCTCATTAAAGGTACTATGTTAATTTTTTATTTTTCTTTAGTTAAGTTGAATTTAGATAGCTAAGGCATATACACACATGCACATACACAGTTATCTGATATCAGCAATGGTATTATGCAATGGTGGCTTCACTAGAAAATTAATAGACAATTAAACAAATTAAATATGGCTTGTCATAATGATAAGGTGCCGTACATATAAAGTGAATCATAATTGGAAATCTTTGTAGCATAAAAATAGTATAAAATATTATATTTTGATTGATTGTGGTTATAAATGATATTCTAACTATATTATGTTCAGTAAGTTTTCCCTTTTTCTTCAGCATTTCTACTACAAAATTAAAGGTTCTATCAAGTTCACAATTTATTTCAGTGAGGTCACACTCCTGTAGGATATGTATAAGTTTTAAATCTTTTCATCTAAGAGAGAATGTTTCCCTATAAATAAATAATTTAAATTCCTGAAAGTCATGCAGCAAGTTAAGTAAATACTCCATTTTATTATTCTATGGCAGAATCGTGCACCATTATAATTCATATTCATTCTAATTACTCACACTGCTGCTTTTCTCTGTTTCACAGCAATAACCCAGCATTTCCACCTGTGCAATAATTAACCACCTCGTGCTGCTCCTGCTTCCATGAACTCCTCATTCTAGGCACCCACAGGCATCACAGCACCTTACTCTCCCAGTTCTGATCAAGACTCTCACGAAGATAATTTGTAGGGTGAGTACCAATCTTCCAGAGCCGACACAATAAAGCTATTTTGAGGTGTTTAGCATTGTCTTCTAATATGCTGAGTGAAGTGAGGAAATGAGGGAGAGAGATTATAATGGAGAGGCTTTAACAGAAGCTTGTGGGGAAGGAGGAATCTTTCAGGACAAGGTATTTGAGGTTTCAGACTCATGTTTTGTTCTGAGAGAATTCGGGAGTTTAACCAAGGGACCAATATGAAAAGTTTTGAATAGTAAAGGTAAATTCGGGAAGATCAAGAAAAGAAAGTTACTGGGGTTTATGAAGCATACTTGCATATCAAACACCACATGTAATATTCAAATGTATGCTGAATGTTCTGTTGCATGTGTTTATCGTAACTTTCATGTTTGCATGTATGTAAATAAGAGCTTGTGAGAGGGGATAAAGATGATGAAACTCAGTAGAAGTTCTCTAGAGGGAAACAGGAGGTGTTGGGAAGCAGGGGAGTGGACAAGAGGCTACAGAGTTGGGAGGGCATGAGACAGGGAAGAGGGATGAGAAAAAAGGTGGGAGAAGAGCAACAACCAAGTCAAGATATGTTGTAAAATGCCATCGTGAAACCCAACTCTTTGGAAGCAAATAAAAAGTAAGTAAAAGATTCCAAATGCAATATTTCCTATCCTTTCAAGAAAACGAAATTTGAAGTGTCAAAGAATGAAATTATTTGTTTAAGGTCACAAAACTGGTATGTTTCAGAGGAAAGAGAAATCATTATTTCTTTTGAAAGATATCCTTGCAGAGTGCTAAAGCTAGACAAATGATGTGTTAAAATGATTCATGACTTTTGATAACATTAGAAATTGCTGACAATTATACAATGGACTGATGTGTGATCTGTGTGGAGAGGAAAGAAACAAGGTCGGGATGTGTATTTAGATGGAACCAGACTTGACAACTGTGCAAACAGTACCATACTCAAGTCTTCAAGGGAATGGCACATTCTTTCGACTCACAAGCTTCAAGGTTATATACAACAATGTTGTAGCAAATACTGTTTAAACTAATACTTGTGGATAGTGAGAAAAAAATTGTATTTGTGTAGGTAATTATTTCCTATCTCTGACTAAAATACCCATTCATTAAAAAATAATTGCTAGTGTACACTACTCTTTCTGTCACAGCGACTCAGACACATTACTAACTTGTGCTAAATTTCATCATCACAAATACTCTATGAGTATGTAATATACATTATGATAGATGAGAAGATAGAGATTCAAGAATATGAGCTAACTGCTAAGACACGCACAAGTGACAGAACACATTACACATAACAATGTTACCACAGAGTCTACTGTAGTTGAGCAAAATTAAGTCACATAAAATATAACTTCACTGTAACATAAAAATTTGGAAGTGTCAAGAATAATTGTGTATATGTATTTCATCATTAAAGACTTAATCTTTCTTCTGTGAGTTTAATAGCTACAATATAACATTTCTGTTTGTATCAGTGACATGCTAAAGACAATTAATCACAGCTTTTAGGTGCTGGTTGATGACAATCTCGGTGGATGAAATTTTGATGATATGGGACAGGTCCTTTAACATGAAGGCATGAATACATTCTTAACTCAATGGCTTTCCAGTAGCATTCATTATTGTGAATCAATGAATTAATCAGCAATGCAAAATATCTCTTTGGGAAGAAAATTGAAGTAAGACTTAATGCCTAATTCCAAAATATAGAATGTTACATTGAAATATAATTCTCAGTTATTTAGTTCTTTGGAAAATTTTAATTAAAACTCAGTATTGGAGAATTAAGAAACATGAAAGATGAGGTGGACTTGTGGTGATAACAAGATTTTTAACGGAAAAAAAAGAATAGATTACTGCACCACAAAAGAAAGTAATTTTACTTATTTCTAGGGAAGAGAGACATAAAGAGAATGTAGATACAATGAGATGAGCATTGGTTTAATTTTGTACTACCTAATTTAATTTGCCAGCTTGATGTAACCTTTGTTGTCCCTGGTTTCAAACTTCCCAGGTCTTCAATGGCAAAATACAATTTCTGACCCTTTCAAGTCTGAGAAGTGGTCTCATATTAGTCCCTTTGGCACTGTTGTTCAATTTGAAGAAGAAACAATAGGGAAAATAGCTTGACATCTTGAAGCCACAGACTGACCATTTGCCAACATAAGGGAAACATACTTATTTAATATTATAAAAATTAATTGTACTTCTATGTTTTACATGACTGAGAATGAAACATGGCTTTTGTATTTCTTATATCAATGTTATAGAGAGTCAGAACTTTTCTAATAATTAAAATGAAATTGTTATTAATAGAGAAATTATAGATTGTGGATGCATTGTCTGAAGAACAATCCTGTGTTTTTCATCTTTGACACTGTCAACTTATTATAGAGTTTAGATAAATGTATAAAAAGACACAAGGCATGTAAATATTTCCATCCTCATTAGTCAGATAATGGCATTAGGCACAATCATTTTATCGACCTTTTTGCTTTTTGATGTGTTTATTTTTCTTTATTTTTTAATAGAAATCACATATATTTTATTTCAATTTATATATGCAGATGGAACTTACAAATTGATAAATTAAAACAGTCAAGTCTAACAAATCAAGCAATGTTTCAGACAACAAGAGAACATTTACTCACACTAGTGACCCTACTAGTGGCTGTTGCTTATATCACCTCTCTGATGCAATCCTTAGCATTTTTCTTTTTTTCATTTCTTTCCTTTCACTTAAAGTATATTTTTTCTTATACAATAGATCCTAATTACAGTTTATCCTCTATTATTCCTGGTTTCTTTTCACCCTCTCTCCCTTCCAGATACACTCCCTTCCTGTCTCTCTTTACAGAAGAACAGGACTCTAAAAGATAAAGACTGAACATGTCAAAATAAACTATAAGATAAAACAAAAACCATTGTCTTGAGGCTGGACAAGACAACCTAACACAAGGAAAAAAGTCCCAAGATCAGGCACAAAAGTCAGAGACCCACTGGAGACACACTTTGGAGTCCCATAGAGATTTTAAGCTGAATGCAGAGGACCTGGTACAGACCTGTACATGTCTTGTCTTTCCTGCTTCAGTCTCTGTGAGTTCATATGAGCTATGCTCGATGGATTTACAGGGCCTTGTTCTCTTGCTGTCCCCCGTTTACTCTTGCTCTTACACTCTTGCTGCCTCCTCTTCCGCAAGATTTCTTGAGTTCTGAGTGGAAGAATTTGATGAAGAGTTCAAATTTATAGATGTGGTTCAAAGGACTCTCTCTCTCTCTCTCTCTCTGTATGTGTAATGTATGGTTGTGTGTCTCTTCATCTGTTTCCATCTGCTACAGGAGGAAGTCTCTCTGATGGTGACTGAAAATGGCACTGATCTATGAATAAAGTTGAATATCATTATGAGTCATTTGATATGTTGATACATTGATACGATGGCTAAGAAATTATTTCCTTTGTGCTAATATAATATTCTCTCTACCATATTCTCTCAATATTAGTAAAGTCAGTAATCAATTTACACAAGATGACAATCAGGCTTCTTCAATTCCAAGAGGTTTACTAATGTAAATATAATCTAAGAGATCATTTCTATTTTTTCTACATTTTTTTGCTGCATCATGTTCAATATTTTATCTCTTTTTCTTGTTTTAATTTTTTTGAAGATGATAATGATTGGTATGTGTGTTTGTGTGTGTGTGTCTGTATGTTCATGCATGCTTTGGTGTCATGGTTTGTGTGTATGAATAAAGGCTGAACAACATTTGAGAGTTGTTCTTTTTTCTATTGTGGCTTCTGGGTATAAAACTCAGATTATAAGGCTTGTACGGCAGGCACTTTCATCTGTTGAGCTATCTCAACATACCATACTCCACTTTCTTTACAGAAATGTTCAATGTTTGAATGTCTATTTAGATAATCTGCTTCTTTGTGTGATTTTTTTTATGAACTCATCACTTCTCACCTACCCTTCCATACTTCAGTAGGAACTAAGCTACTCATTTTGGTTTACACTATTTTCTTTTCCCTTGATGGATTAATTGGTATCTTAGATTTGATGTCTTCATATAATTATCTGATAAACTAAGGACCTTGTTTTCTTGAAGCATGCATTAAAAACTAAATAGTAACATAAGTGCTCCATGTTGTCATGGGGGTTCTAACATTTCTGAGTCGTTAATTATAATATATGTTCTAATTAATTGTTATTTCACCTCAAAATTTCAGATTCATTTGAATAGTTTCAATTTTCATCTCTCAAGTTTTTAGTAACTTTTGAGTCATTAGGCTGGGATGATTCTGATACTCGGACCTTTGTGATCTAATATGATGACCTAGTTTTGTGACCTGTTTTTCTTATTATTACCTGTGTTCTACACAGCAATGATATGCCTTGATACAGTGAGTTAAAACCAAGTTCTTACATAGTCTATTCTTCTTTGACAATGTCCTTTATTTCCATTTTCTGTTCTTTCCAAACATTCTTTTAAGCAATTATTAGTCCTTCTAATGAGTCATTTAGATCTTCCACCATTCCCCTTATCTTTTCATGTATTTATGTTTTAGTATTGTATGTGTAAAATATAGAGAGTTTTGAATATACATGACTGTATTGCTTACAATGTAATCATTAAATTGGGATTCTTGTGTTCATCACATAAGAGACAAGATATTAGATAGATGGCATTAGTGTTATACTAAAAAAATTTATCCACTAAAAATAAAATATTGAGTAAATCTTCCTATTCTTAGTTTAAGTGACATTCTTTTTTCTCAGATACTTTATTTGAAATAATATAAATTCTTTCCTACCATGAAATTAATGCTACATTCATAAAAATATAATATGGTTATTTGTATCTATTTTCTATTTATTTTTCTATAGGATCCTTGCTTCAAAATTCATGGGTAAATCGCTGATTATTTTTGCTTGTTTATAATATGTTTCTGTTTGAATGAAGATTGAGAACTGTTTCCCTTTGGTCTACCTTCAGTCAATAATATAGCTGAGGATGGTGTCTAGATCCTCTTAATTAAACTGGATGTAAATTTTCTATGATTTTGCTCTTCTTGCTTTATGAAAGGAAAGTTCGAAAGTAGCAATGTGTAGACTTAAAAGAAATCAGAAACAACATACGTTAAGACTGAAGGTTGCATTTAGGTGCCAGACAACATTACAATTTGCACCTACACTGACTCATTGCTTCACTCATCATGTTTGGCTCCAGATCCTCCAAATTCTTTATATAATCCTGCTTCATAGTCATTATTGCCAGCCAGAAGCATGTAGAGAACCCACTAGTTAATGGTATAGGATACTAAAGCAGGTGAAATAGAGATGTGTGCTTCTGTGTATCATCTGTCTCTCAGTCTGTCCTTGTGAGTTCTAAGTGATTTCACTATCCTCTGCTTTGGGTAAAGGTGCTAAGTTTACAGCTACCACTCATGCTAATTTAATGATCTGATCCACCGCAAGATGCAAAAGCTTTTCTATGCTTTTCCAAAATTGCCTAAGTTCTAATTCCATGGTTTTCCTCATGAACAATTTGAGCCACTGACAAGTCGGGACCCAAACTAGGAAGAAGACCTTGTTCTCCAGTTTCCACTTGAGATTTTCCATGATTGTGTATTCATATCTCAAATGATTACAAAAACTTGTTGGAACAAGAAAAAGGAGATAGGGGACAGATCCTTGCTTAACCTGCATCCTTGCCTCATCTGAATGGTAGCTTGGCTATTTACTCCCGGCTGTCTGTACAACTTAAACTCAGAACCTGGGAGAAATTTTGATGTAAGTGTATGAGTAGGTGGTTGATTGGGTTTGAGCATCTACACCCTATGCGTCACTCAGCTCAGAGGACTGGCCTGCACTCACCTACAAATGTCCGTAAACCCAAGTGTCTTTTGCTAAATAGCAAATAAAAGAGGAAGAAAAGCAAGAGCAAGTGAGAGAGAGCAAATTCAGTCAACAGTAGGGCACTTCCAAATTAGCCTGTTTGCTGCATTCACTTTCTAAAATGAAAACCATATCCTGAAACTCTTAGTTCACCTGCTTTTATTATTCAGCCCTAGGTGGTACACAGTGTATAGACTCGCACTTCCTGATCGTGGATAGAATTTTCCTATGGGACTATTGTACTTGTCTAAAACAACTTTCAGCTGACTGTTTTAATGTGGCTGTTATACAGTATTTTAAATTCAAGTCCAGGTCAAAATGTTATATCATTTTTAGGATGTGCCTATTTCATGGATTCAAATGTAGGGATGTGAGTTTGTCCCTGAGATCTATATTATCTGTGCTTTTGTTTTCTTTGCTGACTCTGGGTTTGCTTGCATGAGTATTACCAGTGATTTACACACCTCCTAGACTTTTAAAGAGCTGTCCTTTGTCATTGATTAATTCTCTATATTGTTTGCTCGATTTATTAATTTCTGTTCTTAGGTGTTTCTTTCTGTGTTCCTTGTTTATTCTCTTGATTTTCTTTTTAAAGTTAGGATGAAATATGTTAGTGTGAACACTTCTAAAAAATAGCTACAAATTATATTTTCTTTAAAGAGTCATTCAAATTTAAATGATTCAAAATCATTTAAATGTGCTTTACATGAAGTAAAATTTAGTTAAGATTAAAACGGTGTGACACACACAAACACACACATATTTATACATACATACATACATACATACACATACATATACATACACACATGCACACTCAAACACACACATATTTAAATGATTTTTCAATTAACACTTAACATTTTAATGGCTTTCATTCACTATTTTATAAAGTCCTGCTCTCACTTCAGTTTATAAATAGGAGGAAGAAAATTATCAATAGCTTTTAATGCTTTTCCTGAAAGGAAATTTTTCAGAATTATATACTGTTCTCTATAGTTAGAAACTTCTTCTCTTAAGGCTTTTAGCTTCATTTCTTTTCAAATTCCTTCTCTTCTCTAAGAATCCTTAAGAGTTTAGATATGCATAGGTTAAAAATATTTAAACACCTCTCCTAGAATTCCTGATTTGATCTTTTGGGTATGTGCATTAGAATGATTGCTTCAAAGGAGCGAACTTAGTTTTAGATAAGAAAGCTTTCAATTTGATTATTTTTTAAAAATAGTTTTCTTTTGATTCTTTGGGAATTTTCACTCTATGTACCCCAATCATGTTTATCTCTCAGTCCTTCCACATCTGCAGCATTCCCCCAAAAAGAAAAATTTAAAAATATTAATTAATAACAAACAAAACTTCACTTAGCTCCTCTGTCTTTCTCCTCCCCGCCCAAAATACCTGTCTCTGTCTCGTAAGTAGCCTTGGGAGCTGTTGTGTGTATCAACTTTGTCCACTCAGCTCTACCTACAAATATTTATTGCAGTGAGTTGTTGGTCTGGTTCAGGTCCTGTGGGTTCTGGCATACCTCATCACTATAACCCCCACAGAAACTGCCCCCTGGACATCCTCCTTCTGCCCTGAGAAGGCACAGATATTTTGGGGTGAGCCAACTCAAAGCCAGGGGTGACAGTCTGAGTGGTACTTGATTTTGTCAGTCTGGGCCACAGGGACCAATGTCCTCAGGCAAGGGACAGAGTCACTTTTACTCCTGTGCTATGAAGACAGCTCTCCCATGGCTGTTGTGAGTGAGGGGTAAGAGCATCTCTTCTGAATGTGGGACCAGATCTTCTGTGAAGATTGGGAGGAGCTGCAATGGTCATCAAGGGACAGAGTCAGCTCTCTCAGGGCCAATGAATAGTGGTACCAGATCAGCATGACTTGCAGAATTCAACATGCATGGTTCCTATAATCCCATATGAGAACATGGGCCTCAGAGATCTTCGGCAGTAGGACCATTGACCCAGACATGACTCTTGGCAGCACTTGGGGCCAGGCATCACCATGACCTAGGTGGCAGCACAAGCCACCCAAATCTGTATGGCCCCAGAGGCAGCATGGCCATTGGACACCAATATGATCTCAGGTGGCTGACTATGCCCCAGGCATCATCATGGAATTTTAGGGTAATAGGAGCTATGGACATCAATGCAGATGCCAGCTGGGGTAGGACCATGGACCCAGACATGGTCCTCAACAGCAGCCTTGACACAATGGCCCCAGATGGCAGAGCTGGTCACTCACTTTAGCATGGTTCCTCAAGTGGCATGGTGCTCAGATGCCAATGTGGCCCCATGTAGGCAGGACAGACCCTGGGCATCCTCATGGCCTCCAATGGTTGCAGTAGACAAGGACATCAGCACAGACCCTGAGCCATGGATCCACACATGGCCCTCTGCTGCAGCTCAGGCTCAGATGTCACTATGACCCTATGTGGCAGCACAGGCCATTCAGGTCAGCCTGGCCCCAGGAGCAACAGGGCTCTCAGACACAAACATGAACTTGGGAAGCTATTCAGACCTCAGGCATCCGCTCAGCCTTCAGTGGTAACTGAAGCCATGGACATCAACATAGTCTCTGGCTGTTGTAGGGCCATGGACCTAGAAATGGGCTTGGAAAGAGCTGAGGCCCAAAGTCATCATGGCTCTTGAAAGTGGCACAGGCAACTCAGTTTAGCATGGCCCTTTCAGCTGCATAACCTTTGGAAACCAATGAATGTGGACTTTTCTTTTCTGCCTACCAGTTCCCAAGTACCCAACATGGAGACTTAATATGAATTATAAGTGTTTGGCTGATAGCTCATTTATTATTACTAACTCACTCTTACAACACATATGAAATTATTTTTATTCTACATTTTGCCACGTGGCATGACCTCTTTTTCATCTTGCAGCCCCTGTTTTCTCTCCATATCTTGTTGGCAATTACTGTGACTTCAACCTTCTTTTTCCCATTGTCCTTAGTCTGGTTTTTCTGTCTAACCTTATCCTGTTCCACTATTGGCCCATCAGTTTCTTTATTAAAGCAATCACAACATAATTTACATAGTGTCCAGAAGGATTAGACATAACATGCCCAAATGGCCACAGCTAGTGGCCAAGCCCCAGGCATCCATGTGGCCTTAGATAGCAACATAGGCCATGGATGTCATTAATGCAGACCTTGACTGGGATAGGCACAGCGACCAAGATATGGTCCTTAGCATCAGCCCTAGGCCCAGACATCACAAGGGCCCCAGGTGGCAAACAGACCACCCACTCCAGCCTGTTTCTCACTACCTTTGCTTCTTCTGTTCTGCCTCTTTCTACAGCACATGAACTAGGCTGCTTTTTTCCCCCTTCCCTTTTCTCCACCATATGTTTGCTCCTCTTAGAGGCACCTACCTGGCAGGCCCATGGAAATCTTCAGCCAGCCCAGGCTGTGAGGAACTAGGCAGGTGTCTGGGTGTCTTCCACTCTCCGGGGTCGTGAGGACACTGGTGGTGCTCCCAATTGTATTATTTGTAACTTTATAGACTGATGAAAGAGATGGGAAGATGTGGACTATAGACTTTGGAGTTAGATATACCGAGTTCATATTTATCTGAAACTCTGTAATTTAGTGACTCTAAGGGAATGATATTAATATTCATATTCTGCTATGTTTTAGATATTGTGTGGTCTGTAAAGGCTTACTTGAGGATGACTTCCTGACAAAGCAATATTCACAGATGAGGCTTTTGGATGTGACTGAACGAAGGTCTGACTTCATGAACATGGCTGTTTTAGTAAGATGGACCTGGATGTAAGGAAAGATTATCTGGGGCATGGCCTCAGGCTTCTTGTCCCCAGGAATCCAAATTTTTCTGCTTCTGTGCCCTCATGAGGTAAGAAGCTTTGCTGCACTGATGCTCTCCCATCAAAATGTTCTGCCCCAGCACAGTATAGAAAAAAATGAAATCCAGTGATTAATTAAGTATATGTATATGAACACTTATTGCCTTCAAAATTGTCAGCTATTGATATACAAATATTCTCCCTGTTCAATTACAAGGTTATTAAGTAATGAGTTTAATGATAATAACTTGGATTCAAATTTCTGACCCAGCAGACATTCATTACATGACCTTGGATGAGCTACTTATCTGTTCTTGTTTTATATATCATCCCTCTGCTTTCTATACTTGGGACATTTGAAGAAATTAGTTGGGCAAAACCAAGTTCCATTCCTTTAACAGATTCTTTATCTGTTCCAGACCTTTTATTACACCCAAGCTAACCATCTCATTATGAGCACTGACAAGGTCAATGAAAGGATGTTACGCTGCAAAAAAATCTCCTTGTTTTTTTAAAAAAATGACTTTTCATACAATCTTTTATTCTTTACACAAAGCTGCTGCTTATTTAAATTTCTAAGTCTGTCTGTATTCCATGAGAACTATGTGAAGTAGTCTTAACGTTAGGTAATGGTAAAGATCTACTGAAGATAGATGCCAACTCTTTCTTCAACGCATATCCCCAAAAGACATCGACTTTCTATCCCCAAAAGACATCGACTCCAAACAAGAAAAAACTCTAGAGCTATGAACTTTTGATATTTATTTCAGTCATTTTATCCAACTACTTTTAGTCTCATAATATACACTTAGAAAAATTACATTGAATTCAAAATCAATTAGTCTTATTCTACTCTTTCTAGTACAATGGGAACAATGAAGGAAAATGTACAGGCAGTGTATTGTCAACCTCAGTTACAATTATGCAACTTTTAGGTGCCTGACAGCTCTTTGTCTAAGAGATTATTTAAAGTCACAATTTTCTTTAATGATTACTAAAGGGAAACCCAGAGCAGATACGTTAGATTTGATTCAATGTCTTACTAGATAGTATAAGGTACAGATGTGATCCAAGTTCTACCGTAATGGATATCTGAGTCATATTAGATATTAAAAACTAGCCAGACTATTTTGAAAACATGTGTTGCATCTGTCTTCTAATTTCTGACAGGTTTTCCATTTTGTCTTTTTAAATTTTATTTTATGAACATATTTATGTCTTTTCTACCAAACTGTTATTACTTAAACAAATATGTTCCCAACTGCTCAAGTAATAAGCTCTCTGATAAAAATGATTTTATATATATATATATATATATATATATATATATATATATATATGTGTGTGTGTGTGTGTGTGTGTGTTGGGGTAGACTATATAATATTTTTACATTAAGATTCATAAATATTTTTGTATGTTTATGCAAACATTTTACAAGGAAGCTAAACTTATTGACTGATCATGGAGAAAATTTATCCTTTAGAAATTCAGAATCTGGTGTGATTTTATTTGTCTATAAATATGTCCTGCTTATTAAATATGGGAAAATGAACCACTATAATAAGCATCATTCATAATAAATCCTATAATTATCACATTGTGTATATAATACTATAAAGAAAACACTTAAAAACCTTTTATCTTTCTGTTGTAAGTTTCAAATGTAGTTTATTATTTAAATGGCATAGAAATTTTGAATCTCTCTTTAAAAAATATGTGTGTTTAATTGTCAACATATGATAATAAAGTGAGTTAGAATTGTAATATATAAATTAGAAATCTGTACATTTAATATTTTGTTTGTTAGTTATTATGCTGAGGGGTTGATTTCCTCAGTATTTATTTAATTGTAAGATTTTTCTCAGGAGGAACAAGTAGATTAATAGCTTAATTTCTTTGAAGATAATAAAGCTGTTGTATGGTTTAATACATTAAAACTGTGAAAGATAAAGTTGGGTGTTGTGGCTCATTGTTTTAAACCGAGTCCTCAGGATGTGGAAGCAGGTATATTTCTGTGTGTTCAAAGCCAGCTGGTTAGACATAGTTCCAGTCTCGTCTTGCCATCAAAGGGAGTTCCAGGGAAGTCAGGACAAAATGAAACTGTGCCTCAAGAGATAATTACAAAAAAACATTAAAGAATATATTAAAGTTCGATATTACATGGGCTCCTAAAATATAAATAAAGCATAAATCTGGCCATAAAATTGGAAAATTATGAAATGCTTAATTTTATTTTTTGCTTGTAAAGCAATGTAAACTATAAATGATCCCTTTTGTTATCTACTGAAAGTGATTTTCCCCTTTATCTTAATATTTATTATAGTGATTCTTTCTAAAACTTATACTTCTTTACATTATAAGACTCATAGGACTGGGAAATTTTGTTTTGAGAGTATACCTTGTAACTATGGCAAGGCACATATACCTCTGAGATGTCAACAGGATGACTGCCTAAACAAGGTCAGACAATGAAAATATAAACTGACTACCCAATACAGATGGGGGAAAGCTCACAAAACCCATCCCTAGGTCAAGAGCACAAGAAATTAACACCAGATGAAAGATGATCATTTATTCTTGATTATCCCATACCAAGCGGTCAGTCCTAGAAAAATATGCATTCAGGCAACATTTAATAGATCCACCAGGTGCTATTTATTTTTATTCATTCTCATATATATGTATTAGCAAGGGCTACATAAGAAGAGACGGTAAATTTAGGAGGAAGGTGGACACAGGAAGTGTAGGAAGGATGGAAGAGGATAGGGATTGTGATATAATTATATATATATATATATATATTTAATTACAATATGTCTTTCTTCCATTTTTTCCCTCCAAATTCTCCCATATATCACTCTCCATTTTTCCTCAAATTCATAGACTTTTTCTTCATGGATTTTTATTGCAATGCTTATTTGCATATAAACATATATGCAAATATGTATACAAAATATATACATATATTACTAAACACAACTTGTTTGGTAGATATAGTGCTTCTTGTATGTACTTTCCATGTCTGGTTGTTTGGTATTGGACAGCCAATTGGTGTTCCCTTCCCTGAAGAAGGGTGCCTCTCCCCCTCCCAAGATTTTCTCAGTTGTCTGTAGTTCTTTGTACAGGGTTGAAGCCTTTTGGGCTTTTCTCCATCCAGCTTGGCTGGTTCATTTGTGTCTTCCTTCTTCAACAGCTTATGTTGGGCATCATATTGGTTAGACTTTATGGGTGTGGCTTCTGATATTACTAGTATACACAATCTTACAGCAGAGTATCTGATCCTCTGACTCTTACAACATTTCAGCCCTTTCTTTTGCAGTGTTTCCTAAGGTTCAGGTGCAGGCTTCCTTGGGGGATGTATTCACTAGAACTGGACACTTCAATCCTACATTGTGATTGAATTGGGTTTTCTTTAGTGGTTTCTACCTGTTGCAAAAGGTCTCTTTGATGACAAATGCTTAAAGATTGTCACTAGGAATTATACTGGTTTAGTAATGGATGGTCATAGACTCTCCAATAACCATGACTTATAGGCATTATAGGTGGGTATTACTGTTTGCTGCTTCTCTCCTTTGGAAAGCTTTCATGGCAGCTTTTAGCACTGTGAAAGGTAGTCTTCATGGAGGGTACTTTTCAGGCCAATTCCTTTTATAAACATGGATATAAGTTTTAGTGAATTTTTCTTGTCTGGGTTAACAGTATCTATCCAAGAGTCAAAGAACACCTTACAGACATGAGATGCTTTCTTTTGAGTTGTGAGCCAGGTCCAAGAAACTCCCGAAACATACAACATATCACTGTTGCTTTTGATTATTTCCCTGAGAGACAAGAGGATGACCGAGGTCACGAGTTAGAGACCAACAAAGACTATGGTAAGAACTCCTTTAGTACAAATAAACAATTTATAATATACTATGTTTTTCTTCAGTGAAAATATAAAGAATTGAGAAATTGCTTTACAAACATTGCATTAGTTTATTTTGTGTTGCAGTAACTGAATGCCAGACTGGGCAATTTATAACAATTAGCACTATATATAGTTAGTTTATGGTGTTGAAAGCTGAAAAGTGCAAGATTGTATTTTCTGTATATTCTCATTATCTGGTAAGGATTTTGCTTGTGGGTCTAGACCGATACTTCTTGTATTTATGGAACTCCAATCTCATTAACTTATCTAATATTCATTACCTCAAAAATTGCTTCTTTCATTATTTTAAGAGTATTGTGTGTTTATGTTTGTGTGTGTGTGTATGTCTTTGTGCACACCTGAGTTCAAGGTCAGAAGAGAGTGTCAGGTCTAAGAAACTCAGCTACAGTCAGTTGTAAGCCACTGGACATGTTTACTGGAAACCAAATTCACGTTCCCTTAAGAAACAGTAAGGATTTCTAATCACTAATCCATCTCTCCAGTCCTTCTACTTCCCTAATAAATACACTGCTACTGTTAATTGCTTTACAGCTGTGTTCTCTTGTGTGCATCTAATTATGTCTTTTAAGATTTTTCTGTTTTGTTTTTTGATAACTTTCTTCATCACGGCAATGACAATTTTAAATCTGATTACCATTTTAAGTAGACTTTCTGTTATTGATCATTATTATTTCTAAGTCAGTTTTATCAGTAATGGAAAATGAGCTTCCTTATCCCAAATCTGATTCTGATAGAGAGTTTCCCCTTGATCAGTCAGACCTTATATGTTCACTTTCACAAAGCCACAAACTCTCTGCTGCAATCTGAACAATCTGGAAGGTAGCAAAACTTTAGAGAAGTTAGGTGCCAATCTATGAAAAACAAGCAATAAAACCTCATATAATTCACAACATGCTCAGGTCAGTATCAGGAAAGACTTTAAAAACTGCAAATATCTCTCTGGTAATATTTACCATGATTATTTTTAATTCAAAAAGAGCTATAAGATTTAAACTGTATGTTTCTTTCTGCCTAACTGGTACACTGAAAAATTTAAAGTTAGACTTATACTTGATACCCAGGAGATAAACTAACTACTTGATACCTAGGAAATAAGCTACAGAGAACTCTTGAAAAGATTTCACATTCTCGGTTCAGGACTTGGTCTTCTAGAATATCATTTTAATGTGCGATTCATGCTTACTGCATTTGAGGCTACCCTTTATGTGGAACTTCTTGTCTTTACCTTTAAGGACTGAAGAATAATATCCTCCCCACAATCTCTGTTTATCAAAGAGTAAACTTTATTTCTTGAAGATGTATGTAGTGAATTGTAACTTCTATTTTCCCAAAACTAAGAAGTTAACCTGAGTCAAACTAAAATGTGTAAGGGTTTTTTAAATCAAGATAACACATTTCAACTCTGGGGTTGGCTTTCACTGATCACAGCTAACAATTGCAATTTTATGGCCAATTAAAGCAATTTTAGCACACAATTGTTTCTTTGTCATTATTGTTTTAAATGACTATGGAAGAAAACACACTTCTGCAGTAAAATATCTTCTAAATTTATTATTACCTCTTGATTACTGATTATCTGCATAATAAAACATAGCATATAACATTCCAAGGCCATAATCTTGTTTAATGCATTGAATTTCATTATACTTTTATAAAAATAACTACCAAATATTAAACATATATATGTGTGATTAATGTCATTTTAACAACCATTACTATATATTAAATTCCATTAATTAAACTTAGTATTATATTTTGAATACAATGGCATTATTAACTTGAATTTAATAAGCAATTTTATTGCTAATACATTAAAATATTACTAATTCAGATTGTTAGACAGGTTGAGAGAGACTCACCTCTCCCTAAGACATTGAAGAGGATTTAAACATTGTTTAACAATTGTTAAGCACTGGTAAAAATCACTAATGTTAATTATAAGTATTTTACGTGAGTAATCATTCTCTCTGTTTGTTTTATTCTAATGAAGCTAAAGTGTTGGGCAAACGTTTTTGAGTCCTTTGGTGACAAGTATCAAACCATCTCCTGAAGCCCTGAACGCTTTGAATAAAGTCAAGCAATCTTCTGGACCAAGCTGAGGACAAAACCTGCTTTTCCCATCACTCGAAGAATACCTTAAGGAAGATCCCTGACAATCACCGCTGTTTGCTTCGAAGGCGCAGTTATGACTTCTGGGCCAGTGATTCTGTTTTAATTGTTTCAATCAGGTCTTGACAGATTTTCCTTTTACTCTCACAACCCTTAGAAAATAAGACGTTCAGCAGAGGAACATCTTCCAGCAGAAAGCATGTAAGTGCTACAAATAGTCAATTGTATTTATAGGCACTGCTATGTTTGATACAAACTCAGTTTCTCCTTTAAATGACATTTCCATTATTGGTACAAGCACAGTCTTTCATTTCCATGGAGGTCTGCTATGATTGGTAGAAACATACCCATTTTGTCTATTTAAGCAGCACTTTTGGCTGACTTTATGCACTGGACAGGAGACACACTCCTGTTTGTTCATCTAGTATTGTCTCAGGATTAATAAAAACATCTTTCAAGTGTTTTTTCCTGACCCAGAATTTAATTGTCATAGTCAATACAGAGAGCTAAGTTAGCATGGGGAAGATAGAATATTCGAGCTACCGTAGAAGGAGTTTATCATCTTCATATATGTTGTTTTAAGGTCTTTATTCTTGTGCCTCTGCTATGTTTTAGCATTCAGGGTCTGTTGTGGTAGGATGACTGAAGTCGAGTGGAGACAAGGTGTCCCGGCTTTCATTGATTTTGTGTATTAGGCTGGTGTCTAGGCATCTAGGTTTGAGGTGATTCGAGGTATAGGTGCTGATTTCTGGGAGGTGATGATGGGATGGTCTGTAATCCACAAGAGGCATGGACGGAGGGAAGCAAGGCTGGGGCAAGCCTGAAAGATTGTGTCTGCTGAGGAAACACAGAGAACAGAGAAGGTCTGTGTAGCGCACCATGCTGGTCTGTGCTCTATGCGCTACCATAGAGTTCGTGAGCCGGGCAAGGGGTGGAGATAGAAACACAAAAGACACACAGAGACACATGTCATCCTTGAAACAGGAATGCCCCAAGAGTGCCCTTCCATTGTGTACCAGAGCCGCTTATATAGAGATTCCTAACTGATAGCCACGCCCCCAGCGAAATGCCCCTGAAAACACTCTCCTGCCATCAGGAACTGCTGAGGGTCTCATGCTCACAACAGCTGCAGGCTGTCTCATAGCAGAGGAAAACAAGGTTTTGTTTTTTTTTTTTTACAAGAAATTCAGGATCTGGTGGGGTTCACAGTTCCCGACAGGTCTGCAATCAGCCTATTTGATCTGGCAGACATAGCCTGTGGCTGAGCAGAGGTGACAATCCAAGGTAGAAGCTGGGACAGAAACACAGAGACAATTCTGGGAGGGAGACTCAGAAGGCATCATCTGTGGTGATCCACAGGGTGTGGACAGAGTGGGAAAGAAAGGTTTAGCTGGTGTTCTGTACTAGGGAGGAACCTGAGGGATTGTGTCTACTTGGAGACAGTGATACTACTTGAATTTTTAAATTGCTTATGATGATAAATATTTCATTCATGCCCCCAAAAAGCCATTACTCAAATTAGTTGGAGAATATAAATTAAGCATCAAATACCAACTTCAAATGTTTTATATATAACAAATTTTATATTTGTGATTATGTTTCATTTTAAAAGTTAATAAATTTATTGGAAGAATACAATGCACAAGACATTTTAAAGATTCAATATTTAAAGATATTGTTTATTATTTTAATTAATTAATTAATTAATTAATTAAATTTTTAATTTTTAATTTAATTATTTAAATTAAATAATTGATTTATTATTTGTGTATGTATCTCATGGTACATGTTTGAAATCCAGAGAATAACGCTATATAGTAAGTTCTCTATCTTCACGGGTTTGGGGATGGAAACTCAAATCTGCAGACTTTGGTGTCA
The DNA here is from genome assembly GCA_028555095.1 of Dicrostonyx torquatus. Lineage (NCBI taxonomy): Eukaryota > Metazoa > Chordata > Mammalia > Rodentia > Cricetidae > Dicrostonyx > Dicrostonyx torquatus. Next base: position 861,467 of record JAQHUG010000449.1, on the reverse strand, counting down.
AGCATGTTTATTCATTGAGGCATCTAACCGTCTCAAGAGTCAATCTTTTAGCGGAATAGAAAAAAAATATGCTTGGATTCAAAGATTAAATCCTTAATATAATAGAAGTAATCTGAGGGGTGAAAAGCGATAATATTCTAAATATCTTTTAGCACGTTAAGGGCATAATGGATATTTTTACATGAACCCACAGAAATTTTCCAAACCTCTTTTTGTAAGAAATATTCCTTTTCGGTATAAATTCCACAACATCAGTATGTCATATTTTCCTTGTCAATGCGTATATTGATTCATTAGTTATCAGAAGAAGGCAATTAATTAACTGGGATGTCACACTCTGTGCTTAAAAGGATAACTGACCTACAATTCAACATCTGTATGGAAGGCTCATGGAATATCAAGGAAGACAGGCAACAATGATCGCAAGAGCTGTTGTAACATATTTGCTATGAGACTGCATCTCAACACGGAAAAGGGGAAGCTCAGAGGTTATTATCTGTAGACAAAAACTCCAGTCAACTGAAGAATGCTAAGAAATGCACTAAGAATTCTAAGAAAATAGTCTAAGGAAAAGTTCCCCAATTGTTTATTCAAAACCAAATGGTTTAAGTAAGAATGACGCCCATGTGCTCATACATTTGAGTCCTTGGCCCCATTATTGGAACTGTTTGGAAAGATTAGTAGGTATGGCCTTTTTGTAGATGGCAAGTAATTGAGGGTAGGCTGTGAGGTTTAAGAAGCCCACAGTACGCTGGGCGGTGGTAGCACAAACCTTTAATCCCAGCACTTGGGAGGCAGAGGCAAGCAGATCTCTGTGAGTTCGAGGCCAGCTTGGACTACAAGAGTGAGTTCCAGGACAGGCTCCAAAGCTACGGAGAAACCCTGACTCAACTTCCCCAACTCCAAAAGAAGCCCACAATAATAGGCCCAACCCTGCCATCTTTCTCTGTGCTTCTGGCTTACAGATCAGATGTCATGGTTCGGCCATTACTCTAGCACCATGTCTGCGTGCCGACTGCCACTCTATCCACAGTCATGATAATGAACTAACCCTGAACTTAGCAGGCTCCAATTAAATGCTTTGTTTTATAAAAGTCAATTTGTTCATGGTATTTCTTCACATCAACAGAACAGTAACTAGAAAATCTGTCTGTATGTTCCGCATGAATAATCTCCACAAGAAACCTTAAAAGGGTGGGCCAGATATGTAGAGGCATCACAGATATGTAGAAAGTGCATCAAAATCACATAATTTAGTGCTACAAATCAAAAGAACTAAATACAAAGTAAAAAAAAAATCTGATAAGCTTCTTTAGCAATTTAAGGATAATCTGAATCCTTTATTTTGCAGAAGATGATATGACTGGGGAAAAAAGATGTTTATGAAGACAGTGAGGATAGAAGTTACAGACAGGACTAACTGATTTTCAAAGGAGAGAGGCAGCAAAATACTGTCATAAAGAAATCTTTAAATTCAACAGTTGGGAATACCCTAATTAGAAATTGAGGCAAAATCACCAAGTGTGGGGGCTCACGCCTTTAATCCCAGCTCTCAGGAGGCAGAGGTAGACTAATTTTGGTGTGTCTGGAGCAAAAATAGTCTATGACAAGATTCACAACTTTCCCTGTTCTTAGTGATGTATGCAATAAAAAAGAGCTCTATCATATGTGTATTAGAATGCCAAATTCTGAACTGCAAGTGACAGACATGCTGAAGAGAGTGAGGAGCAAGAATTCTCATTCACTCTTGGTTTTTATGGTGGCACGAAATGCTCCATTCAATGGGGAGGACAACTTGGCAGTAGCAAAAGTCATCTGCTCCTGTCACAGGACCCAGCATCACCTCTTTGAGAAATTAAAGAAACAGTTGATAGTTTACATTCATATGGAAATCTTCAATGATGTTTTTAGAAACTTTTCTCATGATCACCAGAACTTTGAAAGAGTGAATATGATCCTTAGTGCACCAATGTACCCATGCAAAATGAGGATAGATCACTCATGCAAAATGGATTTTTTAGTGACAAGAAATAAAATTTCAGTAGGATAGGTGACTCTTTGGATAAAATGATAAAGTACTTGCTGTTTAATCATAAGGACCATGATGAGTTCAGATCTCTAGCTCCAGTACCAATTTATGGTGGGTATTGAAGGCAGGGATACTCATGGCATGCTAGTTAACTACACCAGTCCACATCTGTGAATAATGGGTTTAGTTGAGTAACTCTAATTGAATAAAAGAGCTAAGTGAATAAAATAAATAAAAGTATCTAGGAAGATTCCTGGTTATAAATTTCAGGCCTCTAAATGCATGTACTTATGAGCATGTGCACTCAAACATACATGTGCACACTTATATGTGAACATGCATAGACACATGTAGAAAAAGTGATAAAGAAATGAGACCCCCTCAAGATCTCTAGACCAATCAAGACAGTTGCCACATGCCACTGAATTCCATCTCCAGAGAACACCTCATGGATAAAAGAACCAACTTGCACAAGTTTCCTCTCACTTCATGTCCTTTGGTCTTGCATAAGTACATTCTCAGTCACATGAAAATAAATAAAATATATAAAAAATTATATTGGAATATAAAGCAATCTGATGATGACTGTATAACAGAATATCTATCATTACAAATAATTTTATTGATCTTTTTTGCCAGTCATGTTTGGTTCTATCCTAGATCTCTGTCTTTCCAGTTTCCTGCTCCTGACCCTCCAGGCAGTATAGGGCATAGACTCCCTCTCATGGTGTGGGCCTCAAGTTAAACCAAACATTGATTTTCCACCTCCACAAATTCTGTCTCCACTGTCCCAGCACTTCTTGAAGGCAGCACAGATTGAGTTTGAGGGTTTTGTGTCTTGAATGGTATACAAATTTCGCTTTCCCAAGTGTGCAGAGTACCTTCTCATGTCAAAGAGACTAGAACATAGTGGTGAAAGCGGCAATCCTGCACCAGCTCAACCTCTCTACATCCAATGAGTGTGTGAATATTTTGATCTCTAATGGGGCTCTGCTGTCAGTTCTCAGAGAGGGACATTCTGTCCTAGCGTTAGTCTAAGTTGTTTCAGGATCTCCAAGGACCAGCTCAACCAACAATTCTGCCAAATGCCACCCAGTCCCACCACTGGAAGTCTTGCATGGCCACAAAAGATGGCCAGTTTAGACTCTTATCATCCATTACTCTGAGTCCTTACAGGAACGGAGACCCACAGGAAAGCATTATTAAAAGAGGCTAAGTTGGAGGTCTCCATCAGGTCCCTCCCTAAAAGATAAGGGAACACCAAAGAAAAGGGGGAGAAAAGATTGTAGGAATCAAAGGGATGGAGGACATCAAGAGAATATTCCCCACTGTGCATTTGGACTCACAAAGAGTGATGTGGCAAACACGGGACCTGCAGGGGTCTGCACCAGGCCCTCTGAATATCTGTTAATCTTTTAGCTTAGTGATTTTGTGGCATCTTGTTGTAAGAGGGGGTGG